>CM042548.1:15083526-15266026 GCA_023630585.1 Cranoglanis bouderius | reverse complement strand
GTTACCTTTAGTAACCATGTTTCAAGGTAAAAGATCTGAAGGCATCTGAAGGCATCTTTAAAATCAAAAAACAACAACAAGCGAGCCATGAAGACTAACATGTGCATGAAGGTTACAGAAGTACACTCTCAGGGGCAAAAAAATAAGGGTCCTAAACAAGTGGTACCATAACCACACCTTTGGTACCTTTAGTATCCACATTTCAAGGTGAAAAATGCATGAAAGGTTAAATGAAATCCCTGAAAATTAAAAAAAAATTTAAAAAACAGGCCACGAAGACTAACACACGCATGAAAGAAATGTGGTACTCGCTCAGAAAAATAAGGAAAGGGTACTAAACTGTACCTGTGCTGTTGCTCAGGTGGTACTATCATGCGTACACGTTTGGTACCTTTAGTATCCATGGTTTCCAGGTGAAAGATACATTAACGGTACAAAAAGGTGCAGTTCCAAATGCCCAAGCTTGTGAACACACCACAGCGCGCGTTCAGTGGCTCAGGCTGTCATAAAGTAAAAGAAAAAAGGGTACATTTAATATGTATCTTTCACCTGGAACGTAAAAAAAGAAGAAAAAAAGATTTAAGGTACGTAACTGGATCATGAATTCATTTGAAAGGTTATCTTATAAATAATAATAATAATAATAATAATAATAATAATAAAGGTACAAAAACTGTATGTGTAAGAGTGCCACTCCAGCGACAAGGAAAGGTACCGTACCGTACTATTTAGTACCTTTTTCTAACTCTCGATCAGGAAAAGCTCATAATGTCAGAGAGACATTACCTAATATTTTCACTTCATATTAGGAACGAGAACGAGTGTATAAACGCTGAAACGCTTCCTGGTGTAAAGGTGGCCATGTTGCTTGAGATGTAGAGGAGGATGTGGATATAAAATCATACATAATAATCGAGACGCTGCAGCGTTTCTTCAGTTTACTCCTCACACACACACACACACACACACACACACACACACACACACACACACACACACGCACACACACACACTCACACACAGGGAGTGTTTCCATGCTCAGGGCCACTCTGATTCAAGCCAGCTGTCGGACGTCAATCTATTAAACACGTAAGAGCAGTACGCTTCTTGCTTCTTCACATGACATCAGAAAGCGAGAGCACAAAAAAAGTACACATGCACATACACACACACACACACACACACACACACACACACACACACATTCACACATTTGCAAACAAAAGGCACATGAAAACCTACAGGAATTTGCAAGCGTATTAATCAAAATCGCCAGGCAGAGATTTGGCCATTGTTCGAAGGGAAAGCCTACAGGATCTCTCTCTCTCTCTCTCTATCTCTCTCTCTTTTCCTCACATTTATTTATTTAGATAGAAAGAACAATGAGGCCTCAGTCAAAAAAAAAAATAGTACTCTCTATCATTTGCACTTCGGCACAAAAAAAACGGATATTCGGAAATATCTGCATTTATTAAATCTTTTCTCATCTCTTAAGAGAACGTCCGAGCAGTTAGAGTGGAGTTTGAACAAAAAAAACAAAACAAAAAGGATAGCTAGAGAGAGAAAAGCAGGAAGAAAGAGAAAGATCTGAGTATACATTGATGCTCTGACACACACTTAGGAGTGTATTTATAGTATTTATACATTTCCTATTCTTTTTTTTTTTTTTGCTGAGAAAGAAAAAGAAAGAAAGCAAAAGAGAAAGACAAAATGGAGCGACAGAGGAGAAAAAAAGAAGACCGAAGACAAGCTGCCGCTTTATGACGTGCGCCGCCACATCCTCTTTAATAAACCTGCTAATTTATTAGTGTGTACGTGGGTAAAGGCAAAAGAAATGAAGAAAGCAAGAGAAGAAGATTTGGAACCACGTGAATGTTTTTGTTTTTTTTTGTTTTTTAATTTTCACGTGTTTACGTCGACATCATCCGAATGCATCGATGCGTGGAAGGAGTGTACACTTCACGCCTTTGCACATCACTTGTTCTTGGTTTTCTCGGCCCTTGAAAGGAGAGGAGAGGTCGAGAGAAAGAAATTCGGACAATTTTAAATATCTTGAAGATGTACACGTATAAATACAGGAAGAGAAACAGAGCGAGAGAGAGAGAGAGCGAGAGCGAGAGAGAGAGAGAGAAGGGGGGGCTGATTTCGAACACAACACTGTCAAGCTGGAAGTAGAATACGTAAAAAAAAAAAAGATCATAATTTTTTGACGTGTTCATGCTGATAGGACGGAAACCTTCCATGCAGCAAACCTTATGAGCGTGTAACACGTTTATTATTATTTCGCAATTTAATTTGGATGTTTAGATACTGCTTATACTTCTTTTCTCCTAGGTGTGAGGGGAAGAGGAAAAGAAAAAAGGAAAAGATGTTTTTAAATATTTCAAGCAGGAAAGAGAGAGAGAGAGAGAGAGGTTGCAAATTTAACAACGTATATTATTGTACGTGTTACACATTTATTACACATTTATAAATGTTTCAATTATTTCATTTTTTTAGTTAAGACATTTATTCATGATTCAGGGAAAGTTTTGTTTTTTGTTTTGTTTTTTTAAAGTACAAGAAAAAGGATAAATGATAAATTCAGGAATATAAAGAGAAAGAGAGAGAGAGAGAGAGATCGAGAGAGAGAGATCGAGAGAGAGAGAGAGAGAGAGAGAGATGGAGGAAGATTTTAAAGAAATCTAAACCAATCATTTCTCAATCTTCCATGCATCATCCCTTCTATACACACTTATATTACATTTCATATTTATAATGTGTTACACATTTATTACACATTTATTGTCATAAATAATGTGTTTCTTTGTTTACGTTGGACGTTTCTTCAGTGCGTACACTTTCTGGAAATACATTTAGAGCGAAATGTTTTCTGAGAGGAGATTTTATTATTTTTTTAATTAAAAATGATAATTTGACGTGTCATTGAACTCTTCCTTATGGGCATGTTCAGTAGTTTACACGTTTATAAGACTTTTTTTTTTTTTTAATCATCATTATTTATGCATGGCGTCCACTTATTTTCCGTCTTAAGAACGTAAACGTGCAGAAAGAACGAGAAGAAATGGAATAAAAGAGCAGGAAAGCGATGAAAATGAAAATGATTATTAGTAGTAGTATCATTATTATGACATTTGTTTAATGAGGGGACATTCAACGACGTCGACAGTTTGACGTCTTCATCTGTTTTCGAATCTTTTACAAGTTCTGACTTCCACTTTTTTTTATGGGACAGATGAAGAAGAAAAGACAAAGAAGGACTGACAAAATTATAAACAGACGACGAGAAAGAGAGAGAGACACACACACACACACACACATACACAGAGAGAGAGAGCGAGAGAGAGAGAGAGAGAGATAGAGGATGATGAGCGGCGTGAGAGCAGCTGCTGCTCGGAGACGTTGACAGTTTGCTGTGAACTCTGCGTGTTGATGTCGATATCATCTGAAGCATCTATGCAGAGTCGTCAAAAAGCCACCGCCTAGAAGTTCAGCCAACTTACCCCGGCACATACCCCCCCCTTCCCCCACCCCCCCTCCCTCTACCACCACGTCCTCATACACAGCATTTAGGAAATATGTTTTTATAATGTTTTTCTGCCCCCCTGTGACAGACTCAGAGCTCCCCCTAGCAGCACACGGACAAAAAAACAACACCAAACACACCAAACCCACCACTCTCTCTCTGCTCTCCTCCTTCCTCCTCTCCTCCTCTCTCCATTATTCTCATCTCCACCGGGAGAACGTCACGGTGGAAAATTCACTCTCTCACTCTGACCGAACAGCGTTAGGCTCGGGCGTATTAAGACATGCTTTCATGTTGTTGTTGGTTTCTTCTGTTTTTTTTTTCTGGTCTCGTGCCAAACGATTTCAAAAGTCTCTAACCTACAAGACGGTGCAAAGTCTTCTTTTTACGGTTTCTGCTTCAGAATTCATGGATTAGTCTTTCTCAGTGTGTGTGTGTGTGTGTGTGTATGTGTGTGTGTGTGTGTAAAAATAATATTCATACACACTCACATATACTCACACTTGCAAAGCATGCAGTTCAAACGAAAGCTTACTGGAATGATATGTGTGTATGTGTGTGTGTGTGTGTGTGTGTGTGTGTGTGTGTGTGTGTGTGTGTGTGTGTGTGTGTCTTCTTGTATGATGAAGACACACACACACACACACACACACAAATACATTTGAAACTATACTATCACATCATATTAAAAGGGTTTTATAATCTAAATAAATACATCCAACAAAAAATTTAATTAAAAAGAAATTATTAATATTCATGCAATAGAATAGATTAATTAATTAATTCACTGATATCTTTATTCCACAAGTACAGCAAACAATCTTCAAAGGCGGATTAACCTGCTCTTGCTTTCGTAAGAACGATAAAACCAAAGAAAACCCAAACTTTAACACCTCGAAGACAGAATCCGATTTCCGTGTCTTCAAGTTCCACTGGCCTACGTCAAAGCAATAAAACGGCACACTTGTGTGTTTTTGCGCTTGTGAGCACTTGATGAATCATTTTATACAATGTGAGAGACACACACATGCACATATGCACGGAATGACGAAATGAAATGTAAAATAAAAGGACAAAAAGTAAACATGACGCCGAGTTGAATCTGATGAGCAGTGTGTCGTTTTCGGCGTGTGTTAAAGAGCTTCCAAGATACACTGCTCATATTTCACACCGCATTCATAAGTGAGTGGATTTATGTGAGCGAGTGTGTGTGTGTGTGTGTGTGTGTGTGTGTGTGTGTGTGTGTGTGTGTGTGTGTGTGTGTGTAAAAATGTAGCACACAACCTCAGGGTAAGCCAGTAAAACTACTGATGTGCTCAGGTTGAGAAGGTTTGAATTAACTCACTTCTGAACCTGTCACACACACACACACACACACACACACCCCCACACACACACACACACACACACACACACACACACACACACACACACACACACTCCTATACGCACACCTATACACACACACACATACACACCTATACACTCTCTCTCTCTCTCTCTCTCTCTCACTCTCTCTCTCTCTCTCTCTCTCTCTCTCTCTCTGAAATTGATGAATCCAGAACACACACACAGACAGAACAAGCAATTGCCAGAATTGACTCAAACACATTGATTTGCAGATATTACACACACACACACACACACACACACACACACACACACACACACACATACACACACACACACACACACACACATACACACACACACACACACACACACACACACACACACACACTTGTAAAGCATGCACGCTTCCAAATATTCTTGTATGAATTAATATCTGTATGTAAAGGTAACTCAAATCACACACACGCACAAACACACACACCCATCCTTAACGAGGCCACACTCTATCATCCTCATCTACACTATCAAGATCAGCTAAAATGTATTTCAAACCACACACACACACACACACACAGACACACACACACACACACACACACACACACACACACACACACACACACACACACACACACACACACAGACACACACACACACACACACATAAACACACACACACACACACACTCTAACACACTCTCTCTCACGCACACACACACACACACACACTTCAATATTTTCATGTAAGTATTGTACATTAAAGCCAACTCAAGTGATATCTTGTACGATGAAGGCACTCGTGGCATCCATACACACACACACACACACACCACAGATATCATTCACACTTTCACACACTCACTCTCTCCCTCTCTCTCTCTATCTCTCTCTCTCTCTCACACACACACACACACACACACACACACACACACACACACACATGCACACACAGCAGAGTTAACTCTCAGGAAGAGCTAAGCTCCTAAGCTCTGATGAGTATCTGCCAGCACCTGGCCAGTGTAACTGCAAATCTCAAAAACACACTGTTTACTCGCTCTCTGGTTGTGCACTAAAGGCACTAAAGGTACCACAGGCACTAACGGCATTAACAAAACGTGTGGAGTGTATGAGCGTCTGAGTTCTGCTCTCCCATCCCCCTCTCAGTCAAAAAAAAGAGAAAAAAAAAGAAAAAGAAGGATGGTTGGTTCTTTTTGATGAGTATCGCCGCATATGTGTGTGTGTGTGTGTGTGTGTGTGTGTGCTACTTAGAGCAGTGCTTGTACACCGTATAATGCAATAACAGACGGAACATGTTACTGTAACATCAAAAAAACACACACACAGTCGTTTTAGGAATTTTACGCAATTTTTTTTGTTTGTTTGTTTTACATTTGTTCAGATTTTAACGGTAAACAAAAAACAGTAAGAGCATGTTGGGTTTCATGCTGAAAAGTTGCTCAAAGATATTTTTTTAAAATGTCATCATGAAGATCAGAAAATGTAGCAGATCCATGTGTTTTTACAAATTACATTTTGTGTGTATATATATATATATATATATATATATATATATATATATATATATATATATATATATATATATATATATATATAATTTATTTTTTTTGAGTAGATTCATTCCAAAGGTTTTTGTCACAAAAAAGAAAAAGAAAGCACTAGGTGGTCCTGCTATGCTACATGTACATGTTGTATACATCCCAGAGACAAAAACTAAAATGTGCAATAAATCATAAACATCTGGCTACAACTGGATGGTCTCGTTTCTAAAAGCTGCCTGAAATCATGTGCGATATCATTCCCTGAGTCTGACTGATGTCTTTAAATCCTGTGTGTGGGGTTTAAGGTCACCAAAGTGACTAAAGACAGACGAGCTCGTGGAGCACTTTGTGACGTTTTGCGGAAATGTGAACATTTCAGGGAAAAAATAAAACAAAACTGAGTCATTTGGTGGATTGTTAAACCCACAGAATAAAGAACGAAACATAAACTGTATTAAAACTTAAGCATGTTGATGTTTTTTTGTTTTTTTTTGTTTTTTTGTCGGCTTCATATTGCATAAACAAACCCATCTATACTAAACGATAACACTGATACACTCACTGATACACTGATACACTCAACACATGGACTCCAGCTGTGTACGACTTTGTATATTTAATCTGTTGAGAATCTGAATCATATTAGACAAAAAAAAAAAAAAACACACTGAATGCAAGATGGAACGTTAACCAGTAGCTGAACAAGCACTGAAAGATAGAAAATACAATGTACACACACACACACACACACACACACACACACACACACACACACACACACACACACACCAAAAAAAAAAAAAAGATTCATGGGTTCGAAAAATAATGGCTTCGAAATCAAATCATGTCTAAACACTAAATAGATCAAAATGTACATATTAGTGCAGGAAATAATTTAAAAACAGAGCTGGACGTGAGATTTATGAGCCTGGGTTGCTTTTTTTAAAACCTGATGCTCCTTGTTCATTAAGATTCTATTTTACATATTTTACAATAATATAAAATCTATCTATAAAGTATAAACGTCTCCTTAATAAGCAAAGTGTCAACATTTGTAATAATAGAAGCTCTTGCAAAAAGGTGTAACTTATTATTATTGTTGTTGTTGTTGTTGTTATTTATTTTCTAGAAACAAGATTATAGTTTTACAGAAATATAGCCTCGACTAACTTTGTATGCAACTATCTACAGTCCAGGATTTATAAATATTAATAAAAGTACAATTATAATGATTGCGTTTTGTTTTTTTCATATTACATTTACAGTAGTCATAAAAATACAAATTATACTGTAACTATCAAGCTCTGCTCATTCCTTTCTCTTTTGTCCTTTTTAAATATATATATATATATATATATATTTCTTCACATGCAAGTTCTCTCTTTTTCTTATTTTCTGCTCTTTTCTCAACTTGTTGTTTTTGCTAACAAATGGGATGATACTTTTAAAGTAATCTGTGAATTATTTAGAACAAAACCACTGAACTAGATATGCATACATCATATAGTTCCACATACAGTAGTTCATACAGTGTGTGTGTGCGTGTGTGTATATATATATATATATATATATATATATATATAATAGATTGCATATGTTTTTACTTTGTGTGTATTATACACATTATAGTTTTAGATATATAGTATAGATTATAGATTATAGAGATTATAGAGTGTGTAGAATTGTAGTATTGAGACATGTTTTTGACGGTCCATGTTACACGACTTAGTATTTAGAAGAATGATTAACGTTTGAAAGGAAAAAATGAATAAACCGATCTAAATGTGATTGTAATTTGCGTCTTTGTTATTTGCGTCGAAAATTTCAGAATTGTACATTTCGGAACAGCACCGTGACAGAGGGTAGAGAGAGAGAGAGAGAGAGAGAGAGAGAGAGAGAGAGAGAGAGAGAGAGAGAGAGAGATGTGCACTCTGTGTGCGCGAGGAAAGTTTTTTTTAACGCGTTCTACGCTTTTTACGCATTTACGTAAAAAAAAAAAAAAAAGCGGCACACGGATTAGAAAAAGGAAAGAAAGAGAATGAAGAGAATGAAATCATTTGACTTACTGCTTATAATCTCCCTCTGTGATAGATGCTGAGGGTTTCCCTGCTTGCGACGGGACATCGCCCTGCCTGGCATCTACACTGGCATCTACACTGGCAGCTACACTGGCAGCTACAGTGGCATCCCCGGCGTACTCAAATTTCTCCGTGTCCTTTTTGACCCTTTTCTTCTTCTTCCTCTTCTTCTTCTTCTTCTTCTTCTTCTTCACTCTCTCTCTCACTCTCTTTTTTTATTTTTTATTTTTTATCTTGGGCAACTTTTGGAGTTTGTTGACCTGCCCAGCACGCGCTCTTACGGTTCTTTCAGGCTCTTACGCGCTCAGGTGAGGTGAGGGTGAAGACGACGAACAAGAAGAAGATGAAGAGTGCGATGTGTTTGTCCAATATCCTTTTGAAATATTTTTGATTAGTATTTCTTTTATTTTGAGGACGAAGAAGCTCGAGGAAGCTCAGCTGCTCCGGATCGTGCATGCACGTGCTGGTCAGAAAGAATAATGCATTAATGTAATCATGTGACGATCCTGGTGGTGTGTGTGTGTGTGTGTGTGTGTGTGTGTGTCCGCGGCAGAGCGCGAGCTCAGTGCTGGCGCGGTGTTTCCGACTGCGCGCTCCTCCGGCTCCCTGCGCTCTGCTCCTCTATGCGCTCCGGCCACATCAGGCTTCACCTCCACCTCCTCTTCTTTCCTCTTCTTATGTATCTTCTTCTTTCTTTTTTCTCTTTTTCTTTTTAATGCACCAGGACACCTGCTCTCTGCTCTCTGCTTTCTTTTCTCTCCTTTTTTTTTTCCTCCCCGCGTGCCTTTCTCTTGCGCGTCCTGTTTGTCCGGGAGCTCTCTGTCCTTTCTCTTCTCTTCTCTCTCTCTCCTCTCCTCTCAGTCTCTCCTCTCTTTCTGTCTCTCCGCTCTGTGTGTCTGTGGCTCCCTGCGATGGGATAAAAATTCAAGTTCATGTGCGGACGTGACGTTTAAGTCCAGCATACAGTGGTGGTTGTGGTGGTGGTGGTGGTGGAGGGGTGGAGGGAGGGAAGAAAAAAAAAAAAAAGAAAGGAAAGACAAACTGGAGAGAGAGCAAGAGCACTGGGGGCGACTAGTGGTGACTTTACACACAGCTATAGGGGAGCAGAGACAGAGGAACCAGCAGTGGACACACACACACAAACACACACACACACACACACACACACACACGACTGTCTCTTCCTCACTATCCAGCACTTTTTTTTCACATACTTACTGACTTACTATTAAATATGACTGCGTTTAAATTATTAAAAGAAAATGCGTAATGAATACATAATGTATCAATAGCTTATATTTAATATAGCACAAGGAAAGAAAATATGACATGATAAACAATTAAGGTGTGCTAATTAAATGAAAGATTATAATTTCTTCATTTAAAAAAAATATTTCATTATCGGCGCGACTTCTCTTTATCATCATAAATACAGCTTCAAAACAACTTGGGACATGATGTTTGCATCTTAATCTCTCGTATTATAAATTGCGTAGTGTTTTAGTGATGTAATAGTGGTATAACAGTGATATAATAGTGATTTTATATGGAATTTTCTATTTTACGCACCAGAAAAATGACCTAAACCTACTTCATCACACCCTCACAAACAATAGTTCATAAAGGGTCGATCAGCCAAAGGACAGACAGATTATTTGTCTTCTTGTCCTTTTTTGCTTTCTTTGTTATGTTAAGGCCCTTAGAATAAAATGCGCCTCTGAGAATGAGCCCGATTCGCTTCACAGTTATTCATGTGGAATAAATAATACGCAGGATTTATTTGTGTGTCGCGTCCCAGAAAAAAATAAAATAAAATAAATAGATAAATATTTGTCCAAAAAACCGTCGGTCACTTTCCCAAAGTAAGAAGTTGTTTTAAGGAAATAATTTTATTTAATCCTTAAATACGTCGGTGTTTGAGGTGCAAAAAAAAAAAATCCCTCAGAAAAAAATGTCTGTGTGGATCTGACACGATATAAATGCATGTTGTTGTTTTTTTGGGGTTTTTTTTTTGCAACTAAAATATTGATGTGTATTTCGGTTGCAGACATGCACGCACTTTTTCCCCCCCTGGATTACAGAGATTAAAAATCATTTAGGAGCTACACAAGAAATGATAAGAGTCTGCTAGTACTGTTCATAATCCTGTGCACAAAGATATACAGATAATACAGGAACTCCGCTAGACAAAAAAGTGTGTAAAGGAAGAGGAGGAGTGTCTAAGCAGCAAGCAGGAGGAAGATCAAAAATAATCATCATAATTGTTTTGGGTTTTTTTTTTTTTTTAATCCGGATTGTGAGTATCCATTTGTGCATAATGAAGCTGTTATCAAGGACTGGAGCGCTGGTGAGCATCTGATGGAAGAAGAAAAGGAAAAAGGAAGAGCGGAATGATGAGAAGGAGGTGGAGAAACATATATTTGAGAAGATACACCGGCAGATTTCTTTCAAGCTCTTTTTACACTCCATTTACACTGTAGAGTGTGTGTGTGTGTGTGTGTGTGTGTGTGTGTGTGTGTGTGTGTGTGTGTGTGTGTGTGTGAGACAAACAGAGAGAGAGAGAGAGAGAGAGAGAGAGAGAGAGAGAGAGAGAGAGGTCAAAAAAAGCTGTTGTAGATATTGTAGGCTATCTGCAAAAAAATGCATCTTGTTAGAATGCATGTCTACACACACGTATACACACACTCCAAGTTAACACTAATACATTTGTGTGCTTTCACACACTTTCTATTTTCAGCTCCATGGATGATTTCAATAGGGAGAAGTTGAGCAGGAATGGAGTATGCAGATGATGTGTGTGTGTGTGTGTGTGTGTGTGTGTGTGTGTGTGTGTGTGTGTGTGTGTGTGTGTGTGTGTGTGTGTGTGTGTGTGTGCTCATTTCCTATACACACTTGGACTGGTTGTATACGCATCCATGGAGTGTCTTTTCATCGTCTTTCCTCATTCAAGAATATTTAAAGGACTTCACACAACTGGAGTCGCAACTGTTTACTCTCCTATGGACTACATTCTTATTTCGCAACTCTGTGCTGATATCAGATACCATGTGGTGACCAGATTCCAAATATAAAGCCAAAGGAATGTCTCTTAACCCTTTACTGCATGGTGTTGCCATATGGCAACAATTAATTTATCTCCAATTTAACATTTTGTGTTATTTTTGACTATATTATTCTTTCCACCACTGCATATTGTTGCCATACGGCAACAATTTACCAACTACCCCCCACCCCTAAAAATTGTTTTCAAAATTTATTTATGTATTTGTTTTACTTGAACTAATTCAAGTAATAAAAATAGATGAAAACATTTTTTATGTTACATGAGCATTACAGCGTTTCTGCGACCAGTGAATCTACGAAAATGTGAAAGCAAATGTCTTACAGCTGTGATTTTATTACACACACACACACACAGAGACACACAGAGAGACACAGAGAGAGAGAGGGAGAGAGAGAGAGAGAGAGAGAGAGAGAGAGAGAGAGAGAGAGAGAGAGCTCTCAGTTACTTTTTTTATAATTGTCTATTTTATGCATCAATCCATTTCCATCATCTATACAATTTCAGTACAATTGTAAATGAATATGAATGGAAAACATCAAACATTCAGAATTCTAAAATGTCCTTCATGTACACACACACACACACACACACACACACACACACACACACACACACACACACACACACACACACGCACACACGCACACACACACACACACATGCACACATAAATATATATACACACCGAGCTTTTTTGTTTGCTAGTAGGTTAACTGAATTCATCTTTGCTGCCTCAAAAGTCATTTAAAAGAGATTAAATAACAGCATATGATCTGAAATTGTAATATAATTCATCATTCATAATGTCTTTTGGTTGATTAGTTTCAGGCTACAATACATGATCAATACCAGTGAAAAAAAATTGAAAGTCTTTAACAACTCCCTCAAATGATCATGTACACCTTTGTGTATTAATGTACAATCCAAAAAAAAAAAAAGTAAGTGAACTTGAAAAGAATAAAAACAGACATGAAATGGTTGCAGTAAGATTTCAGATTATTGCTGTTTAAGATTTTCGCTGCTTTGGCCTTTCAGGTGTACTTGACTTGTAATGCAACAGTACCCTCTGTTGGCTAGCTGCATGTCAGATGCGAACCACAAGACTGGCTTGAATTAGACATGCACACACACACACACACACACACACACACACACACACACACACACACACACACACACACACACACTGCTCTCCCTTATTTTACCCCCCACTTATATATACCTACCAAATCTAAAATAGTGTGTTGTATAGTGATCTAGTGTGTATTCCATATTATTTCAATTAAATGTTTTAAAAAGAAAAAAAAAAGAAAAAAAACAGATCATCATGGATCATCCACTGATTTCTTCATTGTTAGATTTCACACATACTATGATAGAACCTGAGCTGTTTCATTTATACAACTCTATCAGGTTTGTTTCTAATATTAATACATAAGATCATCTATATTTCCAAAGCCTAAAGTGTATTAAAAACAACTAGACAAAAACATTATTATTATAATATTCAAATCTTTCTGAACGCATCACTATAAACACTATAAAAGTTCACTTCTTGACCATAAAGAGCGCTAAGTACTGTATAGATCTAAATTAATTATTGCTGCTTTTTGATTAAATTTCTTTTTAAAGAAATAAATATATGAATAATCACTATGCTGTTAATAAGTATAACTGATTAAAGGAACAACTATAGTCATGTATAATTCTATATTTCATTTTTTGTTTTCCCTAAGAGTGTGATGACCCTTACAGAAATACACATGATGTGATGATGTTTTTTTTTTACGTGATTATGTGGGCAATAGGAGATCACGTGGAAAAAAAAAAAAAAAAGAATGAATCAAGTGAATGATCTGAAAAATGATAATCTGAGAGATAATCTGAAAAAATTAACCATGAAACAATGTCAAATCTATTAACTTTAACATGTAAAGATAAATAAATCATCTGGGAGAAAATAATAATAATAATCATCATCATCATCATCATCATCATCATCATCTTGTGGAAGTAAATGAATGAGGTGACAAAATCACATATGAGTCATTTGAATCATTTGAAAATAAGTGAATCATATGGGGAAAAAATCACATGAAGGGAAATGAATTATTGAAAAAAAAATGAATCATGAAAATAAATGAGTCAAGTGAAAAAAAACTCTAATGTGAAAAAATGAATAATGAAAATCATATCAAGAGTCATATCAAAAGAAATCACATGAAAAAGGAATCAATTCAAAATAAATTAATCATATGAAAAGAAATCACACGTGGAAAAAGAAATCACGTGAAATGAAATGAATTAAGTAAAAAAAAAAATCACATGCAAAAAATGAATCATATGAAAATAAATGAATCATGTGGGGAAAAAAATTACATGTGAAAAAGAATCACATTCACTCAGACAAAAAAGGTTCCTCAGAGGTTCTGCCTGTCCAAATGGGTTCTACTTTGAATCTTTTCTGAAAGGGAAACCAAGTGCACTGGGTATTCTTCACATGCAAGCTGTGCTCTCAAAGTAGTGCACCACAGAGTGAACAGTGTGTGGGTTTTAGGCATAAAATATATAAAATAAGGAGTACAACACTCTGTGTCATTCTGTTATGGGAAAATAATCAACAGCGGAGTGGTGTGAAGAAGAGGGGTCACTAAAACTACCCTGAAGTTGATTATGTTCCTGTTACAGCATGTTCCAAAGTGGCTTATGCCTCTTAGAACAATGCAATTTATTAATGTATTAATTTATTGATTATAGCATACTATGTTGTATTCTTTATCCATTTATAGTTACATTACATACATTTAATGTTGTGGAACAACAATGAAACTAGTTGGTTCCTGTTATTAGTTATGTTATAGCAGCTATAAACAGTCATTCTCTCACCAGCCTCTCGTTTTTTTCTCTTGAAGCTAATAAGACAAAAAAAAAAAATCTTATAGATAAAGCCCAAATAAGCTTAAACTCCTCTGTGGTGGAAAACATACACCTCTTTACCTCTGACACTGGAGACTCATTCCAAAAAAATGTTACATAAATGTCTTCACTTAGAAAACTTCACCATATCAATGATTAAACACGTTGTTGTTTTTTCTTTCTTTTTTTTTTTTTTTAAACATGTTTGTGTTGTGAATATGCACATTATATATAAACCTACTACTGTCAGAGTTGCTTAATCAACACATTCTGACCAACCCGAATCAAGAATTCAACAGCACTGTGGTATGAAATATTAGAAGAATGATGTGGGTGATAAGGAATCCTGATGGACTATAATGGCCTCTTAGCTCCGCTCATCCCCTGTCTGGCGGCCATTTTAAAACTGGAAGCCCCTCTTGGCGATCCCTTTTCGAGGCAGAGGTGCCAAATTTTTCAAGCACTCAGTCAGTACATGTGATTGTTTGAAAAGAAAAATGGCTTGCTTGGCAGTCGGAATGCAGTTTTGATTCGGTCGATCCCGAGAGAAAGACACAGAGAGAGAGCGAGAGAGAGAGAAAGAGAGACAGAGAATGCAGCTCACAAAACCTGGCATCAGATCGAGAAGTCGAACGCTGCCAAAGACACTCATTTATGACGATTAGCTACCTTTTCAGTCCTGGCCTTTTTTTCCTCTTATCCGTCCCATAGGTGGTTATCTAATCGGCTGTTTTTGTTTAGAGGAGCAGTGCTGTTTGGAAACGCCGCCAGGCCTGACATCACTTGAAGCTAGCAGCTTGTGAGGAAAAGATATCTAAAGGAAAAAGTGAGAGAGAGAAAGAGAGAGAGAGAGAAATATAGAAAATATATAGAGAGAAACGAGTATGGGTGAGGGGCGTCCTATCAGAGAGACTAATCAGATAAGCTGGGATACACTCACTCGCAGAATTTCATAAGCTTTTAATACTTCTAGCTCCATCTACAAGCAGAACCTCCAATGTGTAAGCACAATCTGTGGAGTTCACTTTCCGCACTCGCACCGAGGCTCGATGAGACCTACACGCTAAGAGCTGGAGCTGACAACTCGCACGGATTAAAGGATGGAGAACGAGATGTGCAGATCTCCAACAGAAACGCCAATGTCTTGTGTGATAGCGTTCCATCCCAGTTTGGGTTTTGTTGAATCTCTGTATAACGTCTGTACAGTATAAGGGCCCGAGGAAGAGACAGAGTGTGTGGGGGGGGTTTGAATCGAATCACACACTGAGAAAATACTATATATTCAAAATACATCACTTTAGAAATTAATTGAAGTAGAAATGAAAATAAATTAAAATCTCAGATATAAAGGTTACATCATAAAAAGTGAGAGTAAAGTTGCATGAACTGGACAAAAATAACATATTGACATGATAAATAATGTTAATCACCGTGCTCACAATTTGCCACACAATATATGAAAAAACTCTCTCAAACTTTTTTTCTGTCCTTCCATCTCTTTACTCTCTTGATCTCTCTGTGTTGAAGCTGTTAGTAGAGACTGGTGGTGGTGGTGGTGGTGGTGGTGGTGGGTTAAAAAAATAAAAAGAAAAGGAAAAAAAAGCGAGGAAATAAGTGTCATTTTTAACAACACAGATTATACTGTATTTTATTCTAAAAATAAAAAATAAAAAAAAAGATTATATAAAGGAAATTAATTAAGAAACATGAAATAAATTATAATGATTGATCATGAAATGATTAAATGATCCTTATAAGTGAAATGTAATTATTCTTACAAAAAACTCTTAATTATTCTAATACATTTTTAAACTGAATTTTAATTACTTAAATATATTATTAAAACATCATAAATTATTAAACTTTCTGTTTACATATTATTTTTAACCACAAATTTGTAGCAGAATGGCAGAATTTGTAGCATGGAAAGATGCACTACAACATTACATTCAATTTATTAATCCACCATTTCCCCGAGTTCTCTTAGAGATATGTGAGGTCGCGTGATATCCAATAGGATGAGTCTAATTTGGTCACGTGATATAGAGGTCGCTAATGGTTAATTACGCCCCTTTGCTTAATTGAAGTTTGTTTATAACAAAGAAGCAGACATTTAGCATGGAAATATATTTTTGTTATAAATATAAAATGGAGCCCAAAAGCGAAGATGAAGAGGAAAGCAAACAAGACGAGATAATGTTTGTTTTGTTTTTCGTTTTTACTTCTGGTCTTTCCTTGACAACGAACTCTGGTTGGTAAGTGGAATAACTTCTCATAGCTAGCTTAGTAAAACTTACTATTTAGTTAGTTATCAGCTTTAATGTATTATATATTTGTTTCTGTTTTGTTGTAGCGTGTTTAAATGTAAATATTTGCTGAAAGGGGAGTCACGTGACTGTTTTTGTGCCTGTCATGGCCGCCACGTCAGTGTTTCATACAGTGCTGTGATTTGTGAAGTTTTGAACCTTGGGTGCCAATATTTTTGTGTATGAATGACTTGTCGCTTGTCATGATGTGTTGAAGGTTAAGCAGGTGTAGACAGTAGACACTACCTGCCATACCAGGGCTGCTGTATTAAAGGAAACACATTAAATATGTTTATGTTGAAATATTTTGATGTGTGTAGTGATTACGGTTCTGATTTGTTGTTTGGTGTTGTTATATTTCTGTTATTCCTGTGAGAAGTTTGCAGTTGTGTGCTGCTCTGACATCACAAAGAGACAGTAAAGACTTGAAGCAACAACAGCGGCCAGAAGAAAAACAGATGTACTCGACAAAACGTGAAGTTTAGGTGAGTTCATTTCACCTTTTTAAATGTGTGTTGAATTAGAATTATATTTACGCTCAATAACGACACTCTTGCTTCAGTGAATTTGGAGCAATTTGGTCAAAGATACTTACAATTTATAATGTATAATAAAACACTATCAGTAGGTAGAAGAGTGGCATTGTTGGTAATGTAGGGGGAAAAAAGAAAAATAGATCTGTTGATGAAAGAATTTGAAGCGCAAACTAAGAATTTCATTACAAAAGAAATCTTAGATGCCACTAGAGATCATATGTTAACTATAAAGATTATTGCAAGTCATTCAAGATGGATTTTTCCTTTAATGCATGTGCAAATACTTTATTTCGAAAGGCAACATGAGTAGGGCCTGTTGTAGCAAACTCTACTGTTTAATTTTTTTCCTGTTCTTTTTTTTTTTTTTTTTTTTAGAAATGCAGTGTTAATGGGACGACTTATAACGTGTGAAAATGTTTCTACATCTCTGCTCATTACATTTTAATGACACTTTGCTGTATTTCACAATATTGCCCTGCGATGGATTGTTTTGGGCTTCACGTTACATTTTTTCTGGCCCTGAAATAAGCCCCGCCCTGCCCCACCAGACAAAACAAAGCTGCTTAGTTACACAAATGTTACCGTAAAAGGCAAATCATGAGGTGTACACGTTTTAGATACAGACTACAAGATAATTACTTGGGTGGAGGAAAAGTTTGTTAATGCTTTCGTTGCAGTTTTATTGCAATTCATCTCACAGGCAGCAGAGGGCTCTAAAAAAATTCAGACTGCTCCTTTAAACAGTTCAGCACTCGCTGTATGTGGAGATTAGTGCTTTTGGGGATACATAATACATAAAGAAACACATGTTTGCACACATGTAGATGCGCTCACATACACATACACACACACACACACACAGCTTTTATCCAGACACACTCGCCGATGTTGAATAATGGTGTCCTCTTTGGGAAGCGGCAGTTCCGGCCTTATTGCTTCCCATCCAGCTCCATCAGCACTTTAGAAGATTAAGTTCTAGCTTCCCTTATCGCCGCCGGCTCTGTGCTCCCGGCTGTGTGTTGGCTCTCGCAGACCCGGCCACGTCCCCCTTTCTCAGCAGCTGCCTCACCCCGCCGTCTCCACAGGACCTTAATTCGGCCTCTTCTTTCGCTCCTATCTGCTTGTTTCACGTTTTTTCCCTCTCCGGCTGCTCGATTCATCACCGCAGGATCAGAGGAGAAGGGCCTCGCCGTCACTAAACGTTATCAGCCATCTCAATGTCGTCCCCAGTGCAGGACACAGAGAGACAGCAGGTTTATAGAGAGATGTAGAGAGATGTACAGAACCATCAGTTGACCTTTTCAGCCCCGAAAGCATGCAGCATGTAGTGGAAATGTACTGCCTCGCACGTGAGTGAATGTTAATCCGTTATCAATAGCACGCCTGACCTTAATTATGCAGAGGTGACTGATAAATTAGCGTAGGCGGAATTGCGATTATCTCTTCTATCCATCCTCTATCTGGAATTAAAATCAATCTCACCAGAAGATTACATGTTGCACCAAGTCCAAAAGGGTGCGAACACACAAATACAGCACGCACACACATCATAGCTCGCAGCATATCCGTCATATCTCCTCCCAAAACAAGATTACAGTGTGATTACATTCAGCACATTGACACGGGACAGCTCCATGCAGCTGGAATCACATTTTGAGGCATTCTGTGTATTGACCAGGTCGCGCTCCGAGTTCTCTGTCCCTGCTGCTGCGGATCACAGGTCAGTCACGGCTCATTAATTATGCTCTTGCACATTAACTGCCTACCACTGCCCTCTTCTGGCTGAACGATCACCTTTACTGGGGGAGACAATGAAAATGAATAAAAAAAGATTGAGTTTAAATCTCAAATCTGCCAGAAATTCATTGGTAAGCACTTGAGCAAGAACTAACCTTTTAACTGCTCAGGTATACACTTAAACATATATTTGTCCCCCAAATCATTCCATTAATACGAAGGCGCTCTGTGAGATGATCTGTCTTATATGTGGAATATTTAGTGCATTAATAGAAAAAAAGACCAAATAAATGGTGATGGTACATTAAGTAAGTTATAAAGAAGGATATATATATATATATATATATATATATATATATATATATATATATATATATATATATATATATATATATATATATATATATATATATATATATATATATATATATAAAATAGTATGTGTGCGTTCCAGTCTTTCCATGACTGTGTATCTTTAGCTGGCACCATCTCGTCAGAATATTGGAAATTTGGTTAACACTTCCATGCACAAATTATTTAATTAATTATCATGAAACATCCAGTTTCTCTGAAAATGTTGTGTTTTACACTCAGTTTTTATTTTATTTTATATATGAGAACATAAGTGAGGCTCAATTTGGATTTCACCGGCGAAGTGCATTTTCTGCAGCCAGCCTACACCAGGAGATACTCCGGTGTCGGAACGCATCTTCATCACCCACTCGCCCGTTCCCTCCATCCTGACCTAAAAACAAAGTTGTGCGGTGTTCAGGCTGACCGGTGGAGGAGTGACAGGAGCACAGGAGCTGGACGCTCAGGTGGACACACCGCAGAGCCGAGTGGAGCGTGAGACGAGATGGGTTGTGGCACGCCGGATCTCCAGCCGGCCAACTAGCCTCGCTGTCAGGACAATTGTCTGAAGATCACACAGAGGAAAAAGAGAAGAAAAGAGAAGTGGGATATGTGAGAAGAGAGAAGGGGAAAATAGGGGAGGCTCATCTATAAAACCCCTTTCATACATGCAACAGAAAACGTTCCAGCGATTTGTGGAACACGATGAGCCGGACTCGGAATAAGAGGAAAGTTTCTAGTACATCTCCCAGCAATGTTCCGCCTGAATTCAGAGCGAATAACCAGAACATTTCCGGGTAAGATGTAGCAGATGTATTACAAAGTACTCGAGCTTTTATCTCCCGAGTCTTTTCTGCTTCTGTGCAGTTTTTCTTTTTTCTTTTTTTAAAGGTCACCAACACATTTGTTGCAGACCCTCTATCTAACTAAATCTGAGGTAAGTAATTAATAACAAGTCGACACCACATGCTGCCTTTTCAATATGGTGACCCAGGGCTGCACAATACATGAGCAAAGCATTAACCCAGACCACAGCAACGTTAAGAAAAAATGTTGAGCTTGCAATACCAGAACCATGTTCCTCACAACAGACCACTAGGGGCAGAAATTAGTTACACAGCTAGCTATTATGGTTAGATCCTAAGCAAGCACTGCGGTTAGACAGGACCATACATTTTCTTAATTTCGCATCCTCATTTCCTCCGTTTGTTTCCTTTCCTTGTGCCCTCAGAGGACAGCGATGAGAAGATGGAATCTTGGATGATGGAAGAGACCCTGATGACAAACGTATTTGAACCATCTTCGCTCAAGGAATCGTGACTTTAAAGCGGCTTCACTTATCAATGACACGATGTACAGGGTACACGAGTTTTAGTCAATTGTTTCTATTGTTGCCATTATTTCTAATTTAATTCATATTTTAAATGTCAAAAAAGAGAAAATAAAAGCTGGATGCAGCACAGAAAAGCTTTTAAACTAGCTATTTATACTGTATATAATTATTTAATAGTTTTTCTGAGCACCAACTCAGTGTTTTCGGGGCTCAGGTGATTTAAAAAATAAATTGAAAAAAATTTCTCGCAGTTAGCAAAGGTTTATTTTCCATCGCATATTTCTGACCAAACTAATGAAAAGTTTTGAGAGGGAAATTTTCAGCCATTTTTGATTATGAAATAGTAAACAAATCAAAAAAATCAATGTCACTCTAATTCACACTCAAGAAACAGACTAATAGGTGTGAACGTGTCCTAAGAGCGTCTGCAGGTCTGAGTGTGTGACTGGAGTGGGTCGGTAAGAGGTCAAGGACACACACACACACATGCACAGTTGCTCTGTATAAATATTCAGATTTTAAACTTGACCTTTTTGAACATATACCAGTTGTCCAGTATAATGTAGTGTTATATTACCTAATACGATTTACATATAAATGGAGTTTTGTATACTAAAAAAAAATGTGCCGTGGGTAGCGTCACCGCCTCGCAGCTCACCAGTTCAGGGTCAGCGATTCAATCATGAGTTACTCGGGTCAAGTCTGTGTGATGTGTGGGTTTCCTCCAGGTTCTCTGGTTTCCTCCCACCTCCCAAAAACATGCAGGTAGATGGAATGGTGGAAAGTGTGAACGATCCAGGAATCGGGATGTCAAAACATAATATGAAAATATGGATTAAAAAAAAAAAAAAGCTCAAATGATTAGGTTAATGATGAAGCAGGAACAGGAAGTAGAGAACAGCTGGCAGGGCTTGAGGTGCACTCCGTAAAGAACGAGCATCTCCAAACCCCCCCACCCCACCCCGTACTCTATGAGTTCTTTTGCTCATGTGAAAGTCAGAAAAATCCAGCTCACGAGACATCAAAAAACCAGATACACACTTCCAAATATTGTCTCTCACCGTTCCCGCATGCCATTTTCAGTTTCTTCCTCGTATATATATTGATCTCAAGATAGACACAAATTCATTTTCCCCCCCCTGTCTGTGTACAAGTGAAGAGATTGTAATACTCTTTGGTTATTAGAAAAACACACAGTGCAGGAACAACGACTGCGCCAGCTCAGAACACCAGCCAGAATTCTATTACAGGAAGCCCGCATCAGATACAATGAAGTATTTTCAAGGGATCTCGAGACAACAAAGTATATAAAAATGCCATAAATAAAACATTGCAGACAATCTTAAGAGCATTAGAAGTTAGATCCACTTCAAGGCGAGGACACCAGGGACTTTCACGCCACTAATTATTCATAAAAATGAAATGCCGAATTAGTTTGTCTCGACCTAATTTAATTTTGACTTTGAGTTTATTTTCCCCTTATGAGGCAGTTTGGCAGGACAAATGTGATGGAGTTTTTTATTTTATGACAAGGCCCTAAATAATGAGGTGGATGGATGGATGAATGGATGGGTAGGTGGGTGGATGAGTGAATGGATGGGTGAATAGATGGTTGGGTGGGTGGTTTGGTTGAAGGATGAATGGGTAGGTGGGTGGATGACTGAATGGTTGGGTGAGTGGGTGGTTGGGTGGATGGATGGATGGATGGATGGGTAGGTGGGTGGATGAGTGAATGGTTGGTTGGGTGGATGGATGGGTGGATGGATGGGCGGATGGATGGATGGGTGGGAGGATGGACAGGTGGGTGGGTTTATGGATGGATAGGTGGGTGGATGGATGGGTGGTAGATTTCTGTATAATGCACCTAGTTGCGTTTATTTAACCTGCCTGCAGTCAACTTCAAAATTATTGGCACTCTTCATAAAAAAGAGCAAAGAGCATTTTATATACAGTACTGTGCAAAAGTTTTAGGCACATGCAAAGATGCCTTCAAAATAATAAAAATTAAATGTTTCTACATTAAAAAAAAAAAAATAAAAAAATACCGTAAAGAGCAGTAAACAGTAGTAAATGAAACAAAGTCAATATTTGGTGTGACAAAAAAAAAAAAAATTGTGCAGTTTTATAAGGAAATGAGCTGGTAAGTTTTATTGAGCATCTTGCAGAACCAGCCACAGTTCTTCTGGAGACTTTGACTTTCGCACTTGCTTCTTATTTTTGCAGCAAAACCCAGCAGCCTTCATTGTGTTTTTTGTCTGAAAAGTGTCTCTTACATAATATGCTGCTTTCTTTAATGACCTACAAACATTTTTCTGTAACATTTAATTTTGTGCTAGAAAACTAATCTTTGGGAGTCTAAAATTTTTTTTTGTACTGACTTGATAATGTAGAAGTCATAAAATAAAAAATCTATAACAAAGTTTGTACTAAAAAAAAAAAAATAGGGTGCCTAAAACTTTTGCACTGAACTGTGTGTGTGTGTGTGTGTGTATGAATATGTATGTACAGTATCTCACAAAAGTGAATACAAGTGAGGGCATCCTCAAACGGAAGGTGGAGGAGCGCAAGGTCTCTAACATCCACCAGCTCTGTGATGTTGTCATGGAGGAGTGGAAGAGGACTCCAGTGGCAACCTGTGAAGCTCTGGTGAACTCCATGCCCAACAGGGTTAAGGCAGTGCTGGAAAATAATGGTGGCCACACAAAATATTGACACTTTGGGCCCAATTTGGACATTTTCACTTAGGGGTGTACTCACTTTTGTTGCCAGCGGTTTAGACATTAATGGCTGTGTGTTGAGTTATTTTGAGGGGACAGCAAATTTACACTGTTATACAAGCTGTACACTCACTACTTTACATTGTAATACAGTGTCATTTCTTCAGTGTTGTCCCATGAAAAGATAGAAAATAATAAAATATTTACAAAAATGTGACGGGTGTACTCACTTTTGTGAGATACTGTGTGTGTGTGTGTGTGTGTGTGTGTGTGTGTGTGTGTGTGTGTGTGTGTGTGTGTGTGTGTGTGTGTGTGTGTGTGTGTGTGTGTGTGTGTGTGTGTGTGTGTATAAATGCATAATAATGCATACAATCCTAAAGATATGTAGAGAGTTTCACAAGACTTGAACAACAAACACTTGCACAGCTTCCAAACATGTGTGTTAATGATAATAATAATTATAAGTCTGCCCTGTTCTTATTTGTATTGTAGCAGCTAAAAATAGTCATTCCCTGCCCAGCCTCTCTTTTTTTCCCCTCCTTAATAGTTAATACCAAAAAAAATCAGCTTGTCATTTTACTGAGAAACAGGAAAGACCGTTTCCTGTGTCGGAAAACTTAGTTACAGCTTTGCCTCTGACTGTTTACAAAACACCGACACTGGAGACTCCTTCCATGAATGCTGAATAAACATATCCTTCCAGAAAATGCCAACATATCAACACATTTTTAAATACAAGTCCCTGTTGTTACTAGTTGTTGTTATAGAAACAATATTAGAACAAGCATATTTGTATAAACCTGTGATTTACTTTGTAGCTGAACCTCCTGTTGTTGTTGCTATTACAGAAGATTAATCAACACCTTCTGACCAATCAGATTACATAATCATGATCATTTTGTTAACGATCAGTGACTGTTCATACGCATTTCACAGGAAGAATGGAAAATAGCTCAGTTCAGCATCCACACTTGCAGGCTTTGACAGGGAGGGAGAGGGGACTACGAGCTGCCGGAGACGTCCTCCGAGTCACAGACACACAGCTTGTTAAGGCTGTTAGGATCAACGCCATGATTGATCTACATGTCAGATCCTTAAGTGAAGTTCCAGTCTACAGCTCATTTTACACCCCGAGGTCAATTAAGAGCTGCAGAGGTGAAGGAGGAAGTCGGGCTGGTGGTGCCTTTGTCTCGTGCTTGGACTGTCTCCGAGAGCGAGATTTCAGCCCTACCACCCACCTTTACGCATCCGTGCTGCCTCATTTGCCTCTCCTTCTTCACTCATCATGGGGGAGGGTTTGGCCCTCAAGGACAGTATTATGTGTCTTATGTATCTTGCATGTACGTGAAGCCGGAGTCAGGGCAGATATGCACGCATACAAATGAGGGACAAGGGCACTTGTTTTTGAACATGTTTCTTTTTTATTAGCACATGCAGAATGACAGTGTTAAACAGGAATAAACAGATTGTCCTGCATTAGCCTATTTAAGGCCATTCCATCGATGACGGACGGAAAAGAAAGTCTTCAGGTCTTCACGTCTTCCCGGCATTAAATATAGATGCTGTCGGATTAACATATCACAAGAGAACGTGATTAATGGGAGGTTTGACTCACTAGCGCTGCTCCTTATTCTGTCACTAGCAGGCTAATGGGCTTTGATTTCATTCAGATCATCCTTTACCCATCAACTTAACCATCCGTTCTTAACAGGAAGTTGGGTTTTCCCACTGTGCGACTACAGCCTCAGAGTACAAATGAGATGAGTGTGAAGCATCTTTATACCACCATAGCTTCATCAGAACTTTGAAACCCGATACAAGGCTCGATGATGATCTCTTGAGCAATTTTCATGTAAACAGTTTTTTATTCGAAGATCAGCCTTGAATCTGCATCCCCAATAAATGGCATGTCGATACCCTCAAACCTCTTTCTTTCTCCTTGAAAGACATGCCCAGAAAGGGTTAAAGCCCCTTCCCCCTGACTTTGCCTCCCTCTCCGTCGAGCCCTCTCCCTTTTTCTGTCTCCCTGCATCCATTTGCAAATGATCTCGCTTGTCTGCATATTGTCACATGCAGCCTGCCCGCACATTCATCAACTGTCGGCCGGCACTCGGCGGCGCCCCCCGCGCCCTCCACACTTAATTGTTCCTACTCTGACCTGCGAGAATAGAGAATGATGTCCCTCTCTCTCGCGCCGGTGCAGGACGACGAGAATTAACAACTCTGAAGGGATGCCCCCCCCCCCGCCCCCCCGCCCCCCCATTACTATATAACTCAGGAGGCACCAAAAATATAAAACAACCATGGAGTTGAGTCCATGTCTTGCAGCATATTGGGTCTACGTGTTACAGATCTGGACGGACAGTCTCCATTTTCTTTCTCCAGATGAAAAGGCTTGAGAGCCGTGATTTGATTCCGTATATTGGCATATTTCCTTTTTAAAACAGGAAGTCAGTATGATTTCATGTTGAAATGTTTGACAGCCAATAGTGTTTGTGATAGACCACCCCTCCTGCTGAGAGTAGCTTAGTGAACAAGCTAAATATGGAGAATACGGAATAGTTCAGTAAGAACCTTTGTTTAACTGTGAAGGTTTGTTAGCTTCAGCAGTACCTATGGTGACTAAGAGCTTCAGGTCATTACCAGGAGGTCTGAATGATAGATAAAACACGGAAGCCCCATCGGTGTATAAAGATGGATCGCATTCCCAATCAGCCAAGTTGGTAAAACACTGCTACTGTAGAGTAAGACCTGCCCCCCAGGGATGAGACATGTATGTTCTAGAGAGCATTTCATTGGACGAACACAAGACTAGTACAGGATGAGCCATCAAAGAAATCTTTCCCAGTGAGAATCTCTCCCGAACTATTTTTTTTCTAGATATACCGTTATATTGGTGTCTACAGTGGATGTAAGGCACCACATGAGTATGCCATTTGCATGTATGTGGAGTTACATGGCTCAGGCTGGTTTCTCTAAAGATTGAGACTCGCGTTTCACGTTCTCCCACGCATCACATCGACTTCTAAACAACGCCACCACATTAGCTACGACAAGGCATCAATTATAAATGGTTTCACTGTTGCAAAATACTATTTCCAGTTGCCTTAAATGGGATTAAAAATTAAATGCTACTGAAAAGGAATAGGAAAGCAGCTTGAACTCCTGCTACTTTCAAGCAGAACTGCTTGGGCCAGTGGGGAGCAGAAGAGGGGCTGCTTTTAGGCGAGAGATGTTCATGCGAGGCCACGCAATGCCAAAAATCAAAACCTTTGATGGCTGGTCTCTGAGCAGATATATCCAGCAAATATTTACCCAAGTTAAGCCTGCAGTGCATAAACAAGCACATCTTAAAAAGTGCTACTTAAAAAAAGCCAAAGTGGAAAAGTGAGCAGGGGAGTAGTTCATAATTCACTATGAGGTGCTGCTAGGAAGCGAAACTTGTGTTAGGATACACTCCGTGAGCTGGGCAGAAGAGAAAATCATGTTGTTGTAGGTATTGGTTCACCTTTTTAACTCTTAAACAGCACTGAGCGAGAGAAAAGAGCAAGTGCTCCTGTTGGAGGATGAATCTTCCAGTATGCTCCCTTTTTAGTTTTAAAGGAATGCTAAGTCACCATGTAGGATGTCCAGCAGTAGAAAGTGAAGACAGCCAAGGCACTTCATTACTGAATTATTATTATTACATACAATTCTGCCTCCAAACTTTGCATCACACCTCGTAGCTGGGTCTGATGTTATTGTTATGAGGTGAGGAAGAGCTCTGCAGTGATCTCTTGTTCTTTTTTTTTACAACCACAGACAAGCTACAACCACAAACCCCACTGAGTTGGTTGGTTGGATGGATGGTTGGTTGGTTGTTTGGCTGGATGGATGACTGGATTGTCAATTGGACAAATTAGTTGGTATGATGGTTGGTTGGTTGGATGGATGAAAGGATGGATCGTTGATTTGAAGAGTGGTTGGTTGGGTGGATTTTGGTAGTTGGTTTGGTTGGTTGGATGGATGGATGGTTTATTTGGAAAAAATTATGGTGCACTCTGGATGGTTAGGATACATCCTATGTATGTATGTATGGATACAAATATTCATCTCTGTTTATCTCTTTCTCTCTCTGAAACATTTAATTCTCATGATCTCTCACCCACGCACCACATAAATATGCACGTTTAGTTCTCACACACTCTATTTTTTTTTTCTTTCTCCCCACATACAGCCCCCCAAACACACATGTACGCACACACACACACAGCACTGACAGCTCTGATCTACAGTCAGTAATGTCTTTAAATAAATTCATACGCTTTACAGAAAAGCAAATCCAGCCCTTAGAATGTTCATTTATAAACTGTGAATCATTTCAGTACATGGTAGATGTTTAGACTGAACCTCATATCTCCTGAAAAGTTTATTTTCTCAAGAGAAGAAAAGAAGCTGATGAGCAGGAGATGAGAGGAAGTATGAATGCTTAATGGCAACCACTTCAAACAAACAGTCAGCAGGTGCCATTGCAGTTCAAGCGCTTTTTATATGTTACCGTTAGCATGAGAACCATTTAAACGGTCTGCAAGAAACCACAGGTCGTGTACAGTCCAACAACATCTCACCTTTACAGACTCAAAGAGCCGCCCAAAGTGGAGAACGCTCCAACCGCCTGCAGTGCTCTCAAACCTACATGTGGCTACTGTGACAGCCTTAACACTTTCAGTGCTATTAAGGGCTGTACTACTACTGTTCTCACTGTAAACATAACATTTTCACTAGTTTAAAACACCAAATTTAATCACACACAGCCTGATATGTGCTCTGCAGCGATACTACACCTACACACGCTTTCATTTTTCTCACGCTTCAGCAGTTACGTAGTAACGGTAAGCTGTAGTGCAGCGGTAGCACCTAAAGTGGCCAGCTATTATGAAACAAAAGCAACATAACTAATTTAACAAAATTTACATACATAGTATCATCATAATTACTTTGTATAATTTTTTATCAAAGCACTTTTGAATGCTTGAAAAACCTCTAATCGATCAGAAGGTTGTAAAGGGACTTGTATGGAAAACGCTCCACGTAAACAGGTTTATTAAACATCTTTGAATGGCATACGATCTGCTCACATAAATTTTTTTTGTGTAACTTTTCTCAATTACTGTTGTGGTGAAATCATGATGTGATGCCACGCTGCTACACCTTGGCTTGAAAGTGTCACTGTTTCTCCCACGCTGTAAAATGGACGAGATTGGGAAGACGCTCCAGTAATGGACACATTAATGGGCTGTATTTGAAATCACAGACACCGATTTTCTTGAATAGATTCCTGTTCGACTGTGCTCCTGACCAAGATAAAGTGATTCCTGCAGACGAACGAATAAATAAAGTTATTTCTGACATACATGGCAACCTGATATAACCCTTGTTGGTGCAACCAGCCCCTGAGCTGCAGAAGAACATCCATTAATACACAATGACGTGAACTTCGCTCAATGAAAATGGAGGGAAAAAAATCCCTTTTCACTCAGCTGTCAGATCACACTTTGTCAAAACAGGGAATCGAATTCACGTAAACATCTGAGGTCAGGACTCTATCCAAAACCAAACACCCACGCCGAACTCCGAACCTCAACAGCTTTGCATTCTTGGACAAAGGACACGGGACATATTGGTAAATACATGTATGACAATAGGGTTTCCATTTGAATGCACTCAGATCCATTGTATATTAATAGAGCGGGTGTTTTATTCATGAGCCGGATTACTTTGGTGCAGGCCGAGGAAGCAGCACACACTCCTGCTCTCAGATGTGACACGAGCAATCCTAACCACACCGGACAAGTGCGGCGCTGCCCCCGTTTACCACTGCCCATCCTTCTGCCCATTATAATAATCTATTCAAGGATTAAAGGGTTTTTTTAATCTCCAAGCCCATGAATAATGAACGCCATATTTCAAAATTTAATTGCCCCGGATTAAATGATTCAAGATAATGTTTCTTTTATAAATTTGTAATGGTGGTAAGGGGCAAAAGTACATTAGAACCAAACCCTTGTTCTCATCACTGGAGGATGACAATGGACTGGTGCCCTAGGGTCAGTGGTAGCTCAGTGATTAAGACATTGGGCTACTGATCGGAAGGTTGTGAGTTCAAACCCCAGCACTGCCAAGCTGTTGGGCTCTTGGGCAAGGCCCTTAACCCTCAACTGCTCAGATGTATAAATGAAATAAAGATGTAAGTTGCTTTGGGTAAGGGTGTCTGCCAAATGCCGTAAATGTAATGGTGACCTTACGTCATCATCAAACAATAGACTCTGTAGAGGAGGACCTTAACATCTTTGGGTGAAAACTGTGAAGTATTTTAATCTGTTCCTCACAGAGAGGTTTCTCCACAGTCCTGACAGAATCCACCAAGGAGATGTTCGTGGATAGATGAAGGATTTGAGAAAGAGTAGAGGTATAGACTAAGGAGTCTTCTAACAGCGTTAATGTAAACAAGGTGTAATGAAAATTTCCGCACGCGTGTAACGTACACGCGACCAGTTTTGACTAAAGTCTTAAAAAGCGATACACCGTAGAGGCAATGCAGGAAGCTAAAGCTAGCTGGATGGCAAAATTAGCAGTTTAAAGCTACATTTAAGATTGACATCTTTTGATAATTATGAATAAAAGGAAGAGGCTTAACAATTTGGCAGCTCCAAAATAGAGAAAGCAGCCATAAAGCTTGGGTGGGGGGAAAAAAAAACATATTGTGTGGTCCTTTTGTAAGAATGACATTATTGGGTTGATCACACTCGCAACACTGATGTAATGAAATAGTTGTGACAGCAGCATTGTTAATGAAGCGGTTAGCTATGCAGGTTAGTTAACTACATTTTCTTGTAGTGATGTAATTAGTTAAAATACTTTGATCTACCAAGTAGGAGTAGTGATGATTAAGCAAAGAATAAGCCATGATTGACCATGCTGTTCTACAAAAATAATGCATGCTATTGGAGTGATGCACGGCGTGGAGTGATGCAGCACAGCGCACAAGAGGAGTGCCGCTAACCCCTCACAAACTGTATTATTTTCATATAACGGCACAGTCTGGAGTGTTATTCCACAGCAATTTGCCAATAATTATAATGCTTAATTTATTAATGTACGAAACATTGTGCATTTAAACGGTTTATAGTTAGGTTTAACGTTGAGTAATGTCTGAGAGTTAGTTCCTGTCACTGCGATTTGCCAAGCATTACATTTTTTAATTTACTAATGAACGACATGTACCACGTTCCGCTTATAGTTACATTTAATATTGTGGAACGTCCAAAAAACAAGTTAGTTCCTGTTTTCACTTACGTTATAGCAGTCTTTCCTTTTCACCAGCCTCTTTTTTTTTTTTTTAATCCTCTCGTGAAGTTATGACAGCATGCCATGTTACCGAAAAAAGAAGAAAAGAAAAAAAAAACAACTTGAAATGTCAACAATTATAATGTTTTATTTTGTTAAATAACATTTTTTAATCTGCTTATTATTAGTGTTAGATTACAGGTTGCTGTGAATGAGCTGTTACTATAGAAACGTATTAGAAAGAGCACATTGATGGGTGATTTGTAACTGCATTTCTGTCCGAGCTGCTGATACAGAAAATTAATCAACATCTTCTGACCAATCAGAATCGAGAATTATAAGCAATAGCTAATCAAAGCAAGGTGACGGAAGAATTTGGTCTTGTAAACAACGGAAATGTACAAAAAGCAGCCATGTAACTTGATGGATGAAAAAAAGATATAATATGTAGGAAAATTACATTTACCAAGTATAGCACTAAATTTACTAAAACTTAATCTGCCTTGTTTGTATGGTCTTGTTTTGGTTTTTTTGTTGTCCCCGCTCCGCGATGATTTCTTGAGTTTTTTTATTGGCAAAATTTAAAATATTAGACAAAAAATTCAGACTATTAATTTAAAACCAGACAGTCTTATAACTAACCTTGTAAGTAATAATATAGCAATATCAGATCAACGATTAGAATGCTTTACTCCCCTTAGAGAGACCGAACTTATTTAATTAATTTCTTCATCAAAATCATCAACTTGTATACTAGAGCCCTTATCTACATGTTTCTTCAAACAGATTATTCCAGAAATAATCAAACCCCTTCTAAAAATAATCAACTCTTCCCTTAGCACTGGCTATGTACCTAAATCATTTAAACTAGCAGTTATCAAAACCCTGATGAAAAAACCTGACCTCGACCCCTGTCAATTGTCCAGCTATAGGCCAATATCAAATCTCCCCTTTATCTCCAAGATCTTAGAAAAGGTTGTAGCACAGCAGCTATGCTCGTACCTAAATAGGAATAATATTCATGAAATATATCAGTCAGGATTTAGGCCTCATCATAGCACAGAGACAGCACTGGTTAAAGTGGTAAATGACCTACTGCTGGCCTCTGATCAGGGTTGTGTCTCCATGCTTGTGTTGCTTGACCTTAATGCAGCTTTTGATACAATTGATCATACTATTCTCCTTGATAGACTAGAAAATGTTGTTGGCATTAAGGGAACAGCCCTCTCCTGGCTCAGGTCTTATTTGACTGATTGTTATCAGTTCGTAGATGTAAATGGTGAATTCTCTATGCATACTGAGGTAAAGTTTGGTGTTCCGCAAGGTTCTGTTTTAGGCCCACTGCTTTTTTCTTTATATATGCTACCTCTGGGTCAAATTATTCGTAAACATGGAATTAGCTTCCACTGTTATGCTGATGACACACAGTGTATGTTTCAGCAAAGCCAGATGACAGACACCAGTTTAATAAAGTCGAGGAATGTGTAAAGGACATTAGACAGTGGATGCTTATTAACTTCTTCTTACTAAATTCTGACAAGATAGAAGTACTTATACTAGGACCACATGCAGCTAGAAGTAAGTTTTCTGATTATATAGTAACTCTGGATGGCCTTTCTGTTTCATCATGTGCAGCAGTAAAAGACCTTGGTGTGATTATTGACTCCAGTCTTTCCTTTGACGCCCACGTAGATAATATTACTAGGATAGCCTTCTTTCACCTCAGAAATATTGCTAAGATAAGAACTATATTGTCACTACATGATGCAGAAAAATTAGTCCATGCTTTCGTCACCTCTAGATTGGATTATTGTAATGCCTTACTGTCTGGATGTTCCAGTAGGAGCATAAACAAACTCCAGTTAGTCCAGAATGCAGCTGCAAGAGTCCTTACAAGAACCAGAAGATATGACCACATCACCCCTATCTTATCCACACTGCATTGGCTCCCAGTGAAATTTCGCATTGATTATAAAATACTACTATTGACTTATAAAGCGCTAAATGGCTTCGCGCCACAGTACCTAAGTGAACTTTTGGTCTTTTATGATCCGCCACACCTACTTCGATCAAAAGGTGCAGGCTATTTGTTGGTACCTCGAATAGTGAAGGCTACAGCAGGGGGAAGAGCTTTCTCTTACAACAGCCTTCCAATTAGTGTTCGGGACTCAGACACAGTCTCAGTGTTTAAGTCCAGGCTGAAAACATATTTGTTTAGTCAAACCTTTCGTGAATAGTTTTTTCCTTAGGTAAAGGAGCACATCTTGAGATCTCACGGGCATAGCGTGTTGTGGTGAACTGGGATGTTTCGATGCTGTCGCCCCCCCACTTTCACACGTTCACCCAGGTTTGTTGATGGTGGGGTGGCTGGCCGCCTTATGTCTCAGGGAGCCCTCATGTCTGTGTTACCTTCTGGCTCTCTCTTTTAGTTATGCTGTTATAGCTAGTCTTGCCAGAGTACCTACTTTCACTCACGCATAGTACACTGTCCTTAACCATTATGGTACAATAAGCATACCTAATTCTCTCTCTCTCTCCTTATGTTGAGCTACACAGGATACACCTGAGATGCCAGTGATCCCGACCCCTTCTGCTCTCTGGACCTGCCTGATCCATCCTGATGCCCTACTTCTGGTTGGAGATCTCATCAATTGGAAGTCACATGCTGCTGCTGAGGATGGCCCCACACGGTGTAGCCTAAAGATCATTGAGATTACTGAGGATGGTACCACTTAAAAACCATAAAGATGGCTTTGGACCCCAATTCATATGAACAGTTATGCTATGATGGCTGGGACTGTGATTGCCACAAACAGTTGGCACTCGGGTCTCCATCGGTGAACAGTAGTGAGGTTCAACAAAATAGACTTCATGTAGAAACTGTAATGAATTCTCATGGTTTCACAACTGCTATTTGACCATGTAGTATTGGTACATTTATAGAAGGGATTTATTTATGTATAATTGCACTATCTGGTGTTACCCAGATGAGGATGGGTTCCCTTTTGAGTCTGGTTCCTCTCAAGGTTTCTTCCTTATATCATCTCAGGGAGTTTTTCCTCGCCACCGACTTGCTCATTGGGGATAAATTCACACATTTAAAATCTATGTCCTGAATTTATATATTTCTGTAAAGCTGCTTTGGGACAATGTCCATTGTTAAAAGCACTATACAAATAAACTGAACTTGAACTTGAATGTATTCTGTGGTACAGAAGGTCCAGCTCAGAGTTCATCATCCACAACGACTTTGTCTTCGCAATAAAACAGACCAACACCGTAATCAGGTTTCAGTAAGTCTTTTATTGTGTTTAAAGCTTACCTTATCTTATCCGTACATCTCTGCATGTCTTACAGGCTGTGAACCAAATCACGCTTTACCCAACTTTCCCAAATAGCTGGAATTTGTGATCAATATTCATCAGGCTCCAGCTGTATCATTTTAAAAAGCAGCTCAAAACATGTCCTTTCACTTCAGTTTTTAATTATCTTTCATCCTTTTTTTTTGAGGGGGAGTGTAACTATTTCAAAATAGTTGTTAGTCACTTTCTTTTCAACTCTAAAGTGAAACTGATTTTGTAAATTAAGTATAGTATATATTTTTTTTTTTTATTATATATCTATTTGTTTTATAGTTTTATTGTAAAGCACTATTTGAGCTGTGTTTTAAATGCATGAGATGCACTATATAAAATTATTAATGAGAACAACCGTAAGAAAAAAAACCTAGTTTTGGAACTTTAAAGTGTACAGAAATCCTGCACAGGAAACTGTTTTAAGGCTTAAAGAGAACCACAGACATTAGAGATGTGACGAGTTTGGCTTCTGATGTAAACAAACTGATAACAACTTTATAAACGTGGAAGGAGTTCTAAAGTTATCCTATACCTTCGCCAAGTTCTCAGCACCCGAGACGGCCGTCATGAGGAAATTATTAATTAATAGATCTATTCAATATGATGAAGCGTTTTAAACTACATTCACCGCAAGACTACTTCTCGGTCATTCTAAAGTAATCTCTAACCTTCGTAAGGTTCAATCACAGTATGTCAAACAATCCAAACGGAAAAATATATACCACTTTCCAAAAAAAAAAAAAAAAAAAATAAAAAAAAAATTATATATATATATATATATATATATATATATATATATATATATATATATATATATATATATATATATATATATATATATATATACATACATATACACACACATATATACATACACACATACACACACACACACACATACACACACATACATACTGACTTCCCGAAGTGCAACCAAACCAAAAATATCCTCAGCTTCTTCTTCCTCCATTTTTTTTTTTTCCCCCCGGATAAATGTCCTACCGAAAAGACCACGACTCCTCAGACACGATTAATCCAGGATTAAAGCAGGATCCCGAACATAAAAAAAGAAAAACGATTGTCTAGCAAGCACATTAACAGAAGTAATAGTTTCGTGCAAAAAAAAAAAAAAAAAAAAAAAAAAAAAAAAAAAGGACACGTACACAGTTTTCACGTATACCAAAATGTAGCTGATTAGCGAAGATGTGTTTAGTGTTTGACGTTTAGGTCGTTAGTTTTGAACTTTGAGCTGCACGGCTAAGGTAGCTAACATGTAATACAAGTTACAATACAATACGGTTTAGCTGAATTGACAAAAATTTTTTTAAAAATACTCTTTTCTGCTTACGAAGTTCTCCATACTCCATGCTAAAAAGAACCAATTTGTGTCAATGAACAGGTTATTCAATAGCAAAATAGTAAATGCACATTAAAATGAATCGCATTTTTAATGTTCAGTATGTATCTGAATAGGTATACTTCGTAGTCTTTTTTTTTTATAAATGTATCAAGATATTTTGTGAGCCTATTTGTTTGATGATAAAAGCTGGCCAGATCACCGACACTCGCTAGGGGTGGCACACGCTATCTACTGTTAACTTATTTGTAGCTGAATGTTACGGAGCGGCCATCGTCGATAGCCACAATAGCGACTGGAGATTAGGCCCCGCCTCCCAAAGACTGAGGGTGGAGTTTTGTACACCACTTTGCCATACACGTAACCATAAAAATTTCAGTTTCAAATCTTGAAACTAATTTATTTATTTAAATGAGCTTAAGTATCTTTGGAGGTGGAGTTTGAAATTGTCATTAAAGAGTTTCGTAATAATTTACGGCTTGCGTTTTTACTGTGCAGTGTTTACCTCATAGATATTAGCTAGCCTAATTGCTCCAAGCACTAATCATGCTACATTTCAGGTAAAAGGAAACATTGTGTACATTTAAATTAAAAAAAAAACAAAAAAAAACAAAGAACCCTGGACATTTAAGTAAATGCCGGCCTCCTTTAAGAGCAACAAAAACACGTCTGATCGAGTTAATCAAGTAATACAGAACTCCAGATCTGCACATCAGATCCACAGGTCCGATTATGACATCCCATCACATACGGTTCTCAGTTTTCCAAGTCTTTTTTTCTCCTCCTGAGTGGGAGGAGCCACCTGCTTCAAATAAACAAAAAAATATATATAAACCAGTGTGGCACTGTTAAAACAAACGTGGGACGGAACAGCAGAACATTTTAAATCATCTTCTCCATATTAACAAAAAAAAAAAAAAAAAAAAAAAAAAATATAAGTAACACAGACTGCTGTTTTAGTTTCGATTGCTTTCACTTCTATTCGTCGGTCACTTAAAACAAAAAATAAATAAGGAGCAGGAATCCATGATCGTGCCGAACTTTGCTATTCCCGATCTTTGCACGTATCCTCAGTTCTTTGTGCGCTCGAATCTGCTTTCTCTCCTCCGGTCTCCCTCTGTTTCTCTTTCTCCTTTCGTTCGCCGTTAAGAAGCGGCATCTTCAGCTCTTCATCCTCTTCTTCCTCCTCTAGCTGGTGCAGGACGATGGGGAGCTTGGCGTCGGCGTTCTCCAGCAGCGCGATGTCGCTCTCCTCGTACACGGGCAGAGGAGCGCCATCGTCCAGCTGCTTCTGGAAGTGCAGGCGCTTGGCACGGCCGCTGGCCTCGGCACGCTCCAGGATCTCCTTCTCAGCCAGACGCAGCTTTACGGCCATGCGCAAGTGTGGAGAGAGGTCGGGTTTCTGCAGCATGGAGCGGTCCTCCTGAAACACACACGCACCACAAGGGTAAACATTATATCGTCTCGAATTCTCAAATATGAATCTTCATTTCTCGTAACAGCAGTTTTGCCTGTAGGTTCATCTGTAATTCAAATCACAGGTTTCTATAGTAACAGCGCATTCACAGGGACTTGTACAGCAGGCTCTTCACTTAAGCCAAGATTAATAATAATAATAATAATTATTATTATTATAATTATTATTATTATCAACAGATTTTAAAAATGTGCACAGAATCTTTGATATGCTGAAGTGTCTCTTCTTTCAGGAGCCGTTTTTAACATTTAAGAAGAGTCTCCAGTGTCAGCGCTGTGTTACAGTCAGTACGTTTTTAAGCGGTTTCTCAGTAACAAGTGAGAACAGGAACTAACTTGTCTCACAAACTTCCCATAACATAACATGTAACCACAAACGGTTAAAAAGCACAACACGTCGTTCATTAATAAATAAATTGCAATCGTTAGCTAATTGCTGTGGTGTAAGAGGATTAAAACACTCCAGGACAAGCTGTTACAGGAAAATAATCAACTTCAAGGTGGTAATGGTCCTTTGTGACCACACAGCAGTCACAGTTTAACCTCTGTTTACAAAGCACCGACACTGGAGACTCCTTCCACACATGCTGTGGTAATAAATTTGATCAGGAGGTGGAACGGGCTGCTGCCGTACCTCTGATGTGGTTTTGTACGTCTTGAGGAGCAGCGCAGCTCTCGTCTCCAGGAACGTCCACAGCTTGATCTCGTTCTCCCAGCTAACAGGGAACTCTGCGTTCCCCAGCGTGAAGATCTTGTTGATGGCGTGGTCACCCACCAGGTAGTCCCTGAGTTCCTCTGAAATGACACGTGATCACTCATGAGTGTGTTTTGGTTCCGAGACGAGACATTACATAAGGTATGGTTGCATGATATGAAAGGCAGGCAAAAGGTGTGCACTTCCTTTATATTAAAAAAAAAAAAAATTAATAAAAATAAAAAAAAAATTTAACGTGCAGAAGGTGAATTAAAATCGCCTCAGTCAGAAGAGGTTTAGCCACGGGACACACAAGACTTGCTCTACGGGATTCGTGACAAAACTGCTTCTGCATATGTGTTTATGAATATTTCAAGATGTTCTTTCATGCAGCTGTGCCATGTGACTGTCCTGATCAATTAACCACCTAAATAACATGTGTTCAGGTGCAAGTCTGTCGCCAGCAGCCGTGTCACACTCTTACCTTCCGTCATGCAGAAGACGCGCAGGAAAGCCAAGAGCTGGGCTGAAATGGGCGGCTCGCTGCAGTGCAGGGCAAAAACGCTCGACCTACAGAGATTAAAAAAAAAAAAAAAAAAAAAAAAAAAGATCAAAGCAAGTCTTCAAATTAAACCCCCATTAACTCCAGCAGGTTGAAGCCGAGTCCCACGTCACGACAGCCGATTGATCTGAAGCAACGACGAACTCGATGCATTTTTAAAAACCATTTATAATTTATCACTTAATTACCGAAGAGCGTCTCTGTCTCCGCTTTCATGTCCGATTCCAACAATCAAACGCCGGGGAACAAAAAGGACGGTGAATCGTTTGTGCCGAATCAAAAGGTAATCTTGAACAGGCAGCATTTTTTCGACGGATTGATCAATGAAACAACACACAGGCGACGATATTATAGCACAAATACATTACGGCGCTTTCTCTGCAGCACAGCAATACGATTACCCCGTGCCCCGAGCTTCATACACAACCAATCCCTGAGCGCGTCACACTCTCAGAGCCACGGCTAGATTCCTAGATTCACCCGAATATTATCCATCTCAGAAAGAGCGTTATCAGTTTAACCTCAGATCCATGAAGGCGTGTGTGAGAAGTGGATTTGACAGACCTCTCAAAAACAAATCCAGAAACTATTCGACATCGCATTAAAAACTCTCAGGAATGTCTGAAAGAACGTACAGAATTAACCGTAAAGCAATAAAATGTCATTTTAAAAACAGGGACAAGAAAACAAAAGTGATGTTTTTGATATGATCCACACCAATATTCAATTTAGTTTAGTGTGGTTTAATTAGCTGGTATTACTTTTTATAAATTTACAAGATTTGAGAGTCATAAGACATAAATCCAACTGAATTAGCCAAAATAAATAAATAAATTCCCACAATGCACCGCAATGTATTTTTTTGTTATCCTATAGCTGCACATTATGAAGTGTTTTATTCCTCTTGTACCACAGCAATTTGCTAACACTAGTACAAGTTATTTATCCAACAACGACATGGTGTCCATTTTTATCCATTTATAGTTACATTTGAGGTTGTGGAACGTAAAGTTCAGCTTACCATGTTACCGAGATACCGCAAAGCGTAAACAACTCTGTCCTGAAGAGTGTCACAATTAGACGTCTCCTCACAGAAAACTTCACCAGATCAATGATTTTGTTAAATAACAGCGTGTTTTTAATCCGGTTATTACTAGGATTCATTTTCTGTGCAACGTGCATGTGTTACTATAGAAACTGTAACATATTAATATAAACCTGTGTTCGAATTACAGCCGTCAGAGCTGCAGTTATAGAAAAATGCTTTGCAACCAGTCAGAATAAAGAATTCAACAGTACTGTGGTGTAATTACTTGTAATAATGTAGAACTTTAAAATACGGATATTTATGGAGTTTTACGTTTAAGCTAGCAGTTACTATAAGGTATGTAGCAGACATTAATGAAACGTGTAATGACTGGATATTTACAGCACCGTAAAGTCCTGCCTCATAATTCGCTTTAATGCTTTACTTACGCCGGGATTCCAGCGCGGGCCAGCACCTCGGCCTTCATGGCATACAGCCTCTCGCTCTTACTGACTCCGAGTTTGATCTTCACCCGGTCGTGTGCATTGTCCTCGAAGAAGAAGCCGCTGTGGATGACGAACTCGGCGTTAGACCTTGTACCGTAGAATATATAGATCTGGAGAAAAAAAAAAAAAAAAAAAAAACCCAAATGATATCAATATTTCCAGGGTTTAGTATTATATCATCATGTGTCATTCAAATGTATTACAACACAGCGCTGTTGCATTCTCAAATCTGATTGGTCAGAAGGTGTTGATTCATGACAGTAGTGCCGCAGCAAATCACAGGGGTATATTAAAGCACACGTTCTAATACGTCGTTGTTTCTATAGTAACAACTATAGGGGACTGCACCACAAACAGATGAAACAAATGCGCTGTTATTTATATACTTTTCTTCTTTAATCATTGATGAAAAAGGTTTTCTGTGAGGAGATATTTACTTAACATTTATGGAAGGAGTCTCCAGTGTCAGAGGTAAAGCTGTAACTAACTTTTGCAGTTTCTCGGTAACGTATCAAACTGTTTTTTGTTTTTTTTGTCTCAGAGAGAATAAAAAGAGATGCTGGTGAGGGAGAGACTGTAAAGCTGCTATAACGTAAGTGAGAAGAGGAACCTGGAGGTTCCACATCGTTAAATGTAACTATAGCCGGATAAAAAATATGACGTCATTCTATAATGAATAAAAATTGTTAGTGTTGACAAATTGCTGTGGTTTAAGAGGAATAAAAACACTTCAGGAAAAACAACCAACCAGGTGCAGTTATAATTAATGGCATCACTCGATCATTCATTATTTTCCCCATAACAGCACGTTCCGGCGCGTTTTATTTATAGTACGGTTTCATTTTCCCCCCTTGTCGAATTACACTCGAAACTTGAGTGCATCTTGCAGACACTTTTTGTTAGCAAAATCTCGTAAAAAAGGTTCTGGACAGGTGAAAGCCGAAGTTTTTCAAGTGCAAGGATCACAGCCTCTAGTTTATGCAGGTTGTGATCCTTGCAGGATGAGACAGAAAATAACTTTACCAGATATATCAGAAATTCACTCGCATCATTTCAGTCCCGCTCTTCCACACCCCACTCACGTATTCCTGCACTGTATACAACATCCACAACACTTATAGATAGTGAAAAGAGGAGAGAGGGACAGATAAAGTGTGTGTGTGTGAGAGAGAGAGAGAGAGAGAGAGAGAGAAGAAGAGCTCAGTACTGATGTTAAATCAGGGATCAAACTGCTTGGCACGGAAAGACGCTCAAAGACACCCCCGTCTCCGTCCCACGCGGCGGCCTGCGCAAACTCTTCCTCCCTTACTCGGCTGCCTTCGCCAATCTTATCAAATAATTCACATTTCACAGAAGAGGGGGAGTTTGGGAGTCCGGGAGTCCACCTGGCCTGTCAGTGTTCACCCTGCGTATCCGCCCTCCCTCCCTCTCCTTACAGCTGGGGCTCAACGCCTCGTCTCTGATATTACCCACGAGCCCCTGTAATGGCCGACGGCTGATAAGCGAGTCACGCGGCCTTAAGCGGCGTGAAGGGAAACCGAAAAACGTCGCTACAGGCGAGGGTAAACTTTGCTTTTTGATCCAATTGGATGACAGGATATCGTCTGATGAGCCATGGAGGATTTCACAACAACAACAGACAGCATCAGATCTCACTCACCTGCTCGCTCTCTTTATAGTCATGCAAAGCAACACACTCACATCGGTCATCTTCCAGGTTGTAACCGGTCGTGATCTAAAAGGAAAACAAACAAAAAAAAAATAGGTGTTTAACCACAGAAAAAGTGTTGAAATTGAGTCGAAATGTTTACACATGAATAACTTTTATTATTGATATTATCATAGTGAAAAAGAAATCGCGAACTCATTCCCCCCACACACACGCTACAAGAAGGAAGGAAATAATCACGTTAAGATGCTTAAACACATTTTAAAATATCACCCACTAAATTAAAGCATACACAAACAAATATGAATCGAACGACTATAAAAGGAATTCATAAAATTTAATCAAACTTAGCCAATTTGTTGCAACTTCACGATAAACAAGATTATTACTGGGGGGGGGGGGGGGGGGGGAGAATGCATTTTTATTAAACCTTAACCAGGGGAATTCTAAAAAGCAATTTCATTAAGCATCCTAATAACTCCTATTTTCAGCAATCCAAATCATGAAATTCAGCGCAGGGTTTAAACGTATTTCCCCCACACAAAGCCGTATATTGCTCTGTGGCGTGAGGCGCTGAATGCAATCAAAGCCAAATTATTCAAATAGAAATAAAATATCCCCCGAGATCCTGGTACAATCAGCAGGAAAAGCACGTTACTTTAGAGCTTTTTCTTCAAAACGCATGTTGGCGTACACACACACACACACACACACACACACACACACACACACACACACACACACACTAGTGATCTTCACTATGATCTATGAACAGCCTGAGACACACAACACACGGGTCAGATTAAACGTCCTGGAATGAGTAGCACAAGGTCACGATAAGTGTTAAATGGTAGATCGAGCATCAAACTGAACACTCTCTCTCTCTCTAACAGTAATCTAAGCTTAGGGTAAAGTGTGTGTGTGAGTGTGTATGACAGAGAGAGAGAGAGAGAGAGAGAGAGAGAGAGAGAGAGAGAGAGAACTCACCAGGCCGTTGGTGTGATTACACATGTCCCAGAGTGGGATGAGAGCCAGTGTGACCCGACTGCCATCCTCTGTAGGGATCTGGTTCTGACGGGTCATCACAGATGATACGGCCCACCTACACCCCACACACACACCTCATTATTAACCCTTACATTTTGATCAATCTTTTAGTAAAGCTACCACACACACACACACACACACACACACACACACACTTCCTCCTTTTATACAGCTGCATGTCTTTTGTCCTGATTGAAAGGAGAGTCTTATTTGTTTCAATTAACGGAGGTTTTGGATCGCTTTCTTTAAAGTCTTAAGGTTGATTTACACTTGCCCTTAACTAAACATATGCGAGATGGCCGCCACACATATCCTGCGCTCATTTGGAGTGTCAATTGTTCATGTACTCAGAAATTAACAGAATTACGTGGCGGCAATACAGCACCATGTGCCACTGTGTCTCCAACTGAATAAACAAACTACTGTCGCGCCTCAGATCACATAAGTACTATTATAGACCGTTATTGCGTACCAACTCTTACAGTTTTCCTTTTAGAGTTAGTGGTCGAATTCTAAAAACTGCTTTGAGTACCAGTCTTCTGGATTTTCTACGTTAGTAAATATTTTTTTATGCACGCTGAGGGTATTCGATTTGAGACAAAGATCATGACAACAATCACGCTGACGGCAGAAAGTTTTCGTCAGTGTGTTTAACGCTGCTGTGCTAAAACCTTACAGTTTGCTGTTGGACAGAGATGTTTTGGCTCACATGTGCCATCTAGTGGACGCCGCTTTTAATCCTCCAGACAGTGCATCCGGAAAGAATTCACAGCGCTTCACTTTTTCCACATTTTGTTATGTTACAGCCTTATTCCAAAATAGATTAAATTCATTATTTTTCTCAAAATTCTACAAACAATACCCCATAATGACAATGTGAAAGAGGTTTGTTTGAAATCTTTGCAAATTTATTAAAAATAAAAAATAAAACATTTTAAAAAAAAATTTCATGTACATAAATATTCACAGCATATGTCATGACATTCAAAATTGAGCTCAGGTGCATCCTGTTTCCACTGATCATCCTTGAGATGTTTCTACAAATTAATTGGAGTCCACCTGTGGTAAATTCAGTTGATTGGACATGATTTGGAAAGGCACACACCTGTCTATATAAGGTCCCACAGTTAACAGTGCATGTCAGAGCACAAACCAAGCCATGAAGTCCAAGGAATTGTAGACCTCAGAGACAGGATTGTATCGAGGCACAGATCTGGGGAAGGGTACAGAAAAATTTCTGCAGCATTGAAGGTCCAAATGAGCACAGTGGCCTCCATCATCCATAAATGGAAGAAGTTTGGAACCACCAGGACTCTTCCTAGAGAGGGCCGCCCGGCCAAACTGAACGATCAGGGGAGAAGGGCCTTAGCCAGGGAGGTGACCAAGAACCCGATGGTCACTCTGACAGAGCTCCAGCATTTCTCTGTGGAGAGAGGAGAACCTTCCAGAAGAACAACCATCTCTGCAGCACTCCACCAGTCAGGCCTGATGGTAGAGTAGCCAGATGGAAGCCATTCCTCAGTAAAAGGCACATGACAGCCTGCCTGGAGTTTGCCAAAAGGCACCTGAAGGACTCTCAGACCATGAGAAATAAAAATTGAACTCTTTGGCCTGAATAGCAAGCGTCATGTCTGGAGGAAACCAGGCACCGCTCATCACCTGGCCAATACCATCCCTACAGTGAAGCATGGTGGTGGCGTTTCTCAGCGACAGGAACTGGGAGACTAGTCAGGATCGAGGGAAAGATGAATGCAGCAATGTACAGAGACATCCTTGATGAAAACCTGCTCCAGAGCACTCTGGACCTCAGACTGGGGCGAAGGTTCATCTTCCAGCAGGACAATGACCCTAAGCACACAGCCAAGATAACAGAGGAGTGGCTACAGGACAACTCTGTGAATGTCCTTGAGTGGCACAGCCAGAGCCCAGACTTGAACCCTATTGAACATCTCTGGAGAGATCTGAAAATGGCTGTGCACCGATGCTCCCCATCCAACCTGATGGAGCTTGAGATGTCCTGCAAAGAAGAATGGGAGAAACTGCCGAAAAATAGGTGTGCCAAGCTTGTAGCATCATGGTCAAAAAGACTTGAGGCTATAATTGATGCCAAAGGTGCTTCAACAAAGTATTGAGCAAAGGCTGTGAATACTTATGTACATGTGATTTTTTTCGTTTTTTATTTTTAATAAATTTGCAAAGACTTCAAACAAACTTCTTTCATGTTGTTATTATGGGGTATTGTTTGTAGAATTTTGAGGAAAATAATGAATTTAATCCATTTTGGAATAAGGCTGTAACATAACAAAATGTGGAAAAAGTGAAGCGCTGTGAATACTTTCCGGATGCACTGTACACAAGATCACACCGACATCCCAAATCCATATTTCCATACGAAAACATACGATCGTGGGATATAACGGCTAATCACAAAGATCTTTAATTAATACACAGTTCGAATAATTGCTATCAAGTGATTACGTAATTTTTTTTTAAAAACACTTTTTCTTCACACCTGATTGATAAATAAAACTTAGCCATTATTAACAGCCCACTGACTTACCAACAGTGGTAAAATGTCTGGAGAAGAACTGCATTTATAAATGTGATGCTTTTTTTTTTTTTTTTTTTTTTTTTTTTAAACACTATCCATACCGTAGTGCGGGCTGATGGGGTAAATTCCTCACAGAAAGCGTTTTTGTCACGTGAACACAGTTCATTTACAAAGTGCAGCGATGTTCTCTATTGGCTTTGGAATGATCTGGATTTAAACTCGATCTCAGACAATACTCTTGTACGTATTTAAAACTGCGAGTAGTTTTATAAACATGTATAGTTCAGTTTTTTTGCTTCTTGACTTCTAGAAATTGCGCAACATTGATTTGTGATTCATTTTTGACCACATCAAATTAGATTGGCTGATATTATTGGACTGGGGAAATTTATTTATTTATTTTTTTAAAATCCGGATTGGTGTTGATGTTAACTCTGAAAAGGTCGAAAAACAAGAAAGAAATGACGTTTTTCTAAAAGCAATCTGATCGTCTACGAACGTTTCACCTACAGGTTACAGTGTAGCTTCATGATGACATTTTGGCCTTACCTCTGCTGATAATGATCTGGTTATAATTAGTAAACTTCTCAGAATTCCAGGGCTACTGAAGACTGAATCATTAACAGTGACAAGATGCTATTACATTCCTTTCACACGTTGCCCAGCGGGAGCAGAAGCTTGCATCATGCTCAACAATCCGAAGATAAAAAGGGACCAGTGATAAATTATTCCCTCACAGATAATTTGGTGCTAATGAAAGAACAATGAGAACAAACGTTTCGTTTTAAGAGGCCAGTTTCATACCCTTACACCCACTCTGTACTTTTTTCCTCCCTCTCTCCCTCTCTCCCTCTCTCCCTCTCTCCCTCTCTCCCTCTCTCTCTCTCGCACAAAGTAGAGAAGCTCAAATTTGGGACACGGCAGGACAAACCAACCTGTAGTCGTCAAAGGTGAAAGCATCCTTCAGGGGCAGTTTGCTGGCGTTGGGATGAGTCTAGGGATCGAAGGTGACGAAAGGACGATGGAGAGGAAAGAGAAGAAGAATAAGGAAGGATAAAATAAAAGGGACAGACAGGGAGGAATGGAGGGTGAGGGAGGAGGAAGGGGGGGAAAAAAAAAAAAAAAGCACACAATCAGTCAGTGGAATTTCATTATGTGGCTTCCTAACACATCCTAACAAGAGCGTAGAGGAGGAAGGAGCGTCCGGTGGTGGTACTGTGGGATCATCGTGGCATTAGCCCCCCATACATCACTGTCAACTTAATTTGTTGTGCCCAGCAGCCGTCATAAATCTGCTTCATCAATTTGGGTGACAGAGAGCCACCGGTGCCACAGAAATCTACATTTAAAGGAACAGACCCGCTCCCTCCAAGGGCTCATTTGCAGCATGTGTCATGGACAAGGGGAAGAAGGGGGGGAAGAAAAAAGAAAAAAAAAAAAAAAAATGTTCCTATAGGAAAAAAAAGAAGGAAAAATAGAAAGAAGAATGCAGAGGTCTAACTCAGCCATAGCATAAAACCCTCCTGAACATGCAAAACGAGCCATAAAAATAGACCGAGGGATGAATGTGGGAGAGATCTCCCCACCCAGGTGCTCCCGAGGCTGTGCGTGTGGCGCTCGTCCTGCTAAATGAAGCCCCGTGCTGCACAAACCTCCGGGACACAAAAGCAATTCATCATCTATTTTCGGGCACAAAATATTCGTCAGCATTAATCAAATGACCAGCGCATCAGACTGGTCATTTAGACAGTTTTTTGGACGAAAGGTGAGTGATGTGGTAGAAATAAAACACTTGTAGTCATGCCGGTGCAAGAAATTAAAATCAGCCAGATGGTGTGATGAAGCTGAGTTACTGTTACCCAGTCCCTCCAGGATTTTGCGATCCCAGAAAATTAACGCAAAATCAAGCAAACTCCACAATATTCGGAGGAGCTTGCAATTTTTCAAAATTACCGCAGATTCGGGGCGTGTCATGTGACGTCATCACAACACGCATTCAGCCAAAAGCCTCTTCGATTCACGTGCGTCGAACATGAGTACAGCTAAAAGGTCTCGTTTACTAACAACTGCGATTTCACCAATTCAAGTAGTTTTCTGCTTGGGTGGGGGGGTGGTGGGAGAGAGCATAAAAATTTTTTGGAAACAAGCCACAGCAAAAACAATCACATTTTTGGCCGCAACAATCACAAAAAAAACTCTGCAAAATCCTGTACAGAACTGGTTATCACACCGAAGTTGATTATTTTTTCTAGAACAGCACGTCCCAATACGATTTACTCCTCTTTTACCACAGCGCCAACTAATACAACTAATGTGCCAACTAATTGTGAAGCGTAGACCAATCAGAAGCGAGAATTCCCAATAACAGTACGAATCACTGTATACGCGTTTTCCTGGAAATGTAATATTTTTAAAAAATAAATAAATAAATAAATAAATAAATAATAATAATAATAACAATAACAACAACAACAACAACAACAACAATAATGAATAGACGATGATGAGATTTTAACAGATAAACAGTAATGAAACAAAACACATTTATAGTGAACAATCAAAGTTGCCAAAAAAAAAATCGTCCATCTAAAATCACTCCAAATCAGTTGTTTCCTGTCAGTTTGTCCGTCGTACGGATTCGAGATCGCTCCGTTTTACTCATTCGTAGCGGAACGCGATCCAATTTCTGCTCGACAGAGCCGCAGTTCTGTGCAAATGGCCAAACGATGGAAAGAAAATCTGTGTTGGTGATTTGGTGGAATTGTTGCCGATGACTGCATCCACACGAGTGCGTGGAATTTTATAACTGTAAAACGACACCATGCCGAAAGCGCGAACCCAGAGTTTGCTGCTCTCTGTGAATCTACAGCCATGTGAGGGTTTTGCGAGGAGTAGCATTTTAAAGCGTTGACAAATTCGTACCGGTGTCTCATTTACGGCAGTATACCTCCCACCACTAGAGAATACACTCACACACACACACACACACCAAGCAGTATAATTAGATCGACTCGAATGGAGTAGAATAAGCATGAAATGAAAGCACTCAGAGGTGGTAGCTAACTTTTGCCTTGCATGTCTCATCCCATTAATCAATTTCACCGACACTAATTGAGCCCTGTACTACCACTTGCTGGTTTGCCACACTCACACACACACACACACACACACCAAGTCCTAGCGTTGATGCTGATTCAGGTGTATTGGACAGAGTTGGGCCGTGGACTCGGCCTGCTCCTCAATTCCTCTTTTACCCCAGCTCCTCCTTTACATGCTCTTGGTACAATAGTGGAGATGCAACACTCTCGGGAGTAGATAAAGTTAACAAGCCAGCCTTAAATACACACACACACACACACACAGAGAGAGACAGAGACAGAGAGAGAGAGAGAGAGAGAGAGAGAGAGAGAGAGAGAGAGAGAGAGAGAGAGAGACGGTCACTTCAACACACCGCCAATCCCTTCTCTGATTTTCTCCTTCAAAGCCAGTGTTGAAGGACTGGACAAGCTTTGAAGTGACGTCTACAAACCTTTGATAGACAACCATTAAAAGATAAGCAGCTGGAGAAGGCGAGGGCGTTGGGCTTGAGGTCGGCACTGCAGCATCTGAGCTGTACGTCCAAAAAAAATAAATAAATAAATAAAATACAGCCTATAAATAACCTGTGTCAGATAAATCAAGTGTATTAGGAGGTTTGATGGAAGTAATAGCACAAATCTCAAGAGGATGTTCCCTCATCTTCACACTTTCACAGCCAGCTGGACCAAACGCAGGAGACCGTACCGTCACTGCCTTCATCAGGCAGCGAGAACAGGTTAAACCGGCAATAATGGCATCCTCAGCCCTCCGAGATCAGCAAGTTTGGAGTGAGCCGGAGCACCTGGGCATGTTAATAGACTCGATTATGTATATAATTAGCTGAATGGAGTGGTGAAGCTCAGGGGAAATGGTTCCGTCCTCCTCTGCTTACACTGGATGCTGATCTGAGTCAGGGCCACCGCAAACTTTATTATCCGAAGGTGGCTTTGGAAGAAGAAAAACGGAGCATGAAAAGAATGCGACATGGAAAAGAGGGGAGACCGAGGTAGCTGTAGACGGCGTAGGTGATGAGAGTGTAGTTTTCAGAGAGAGGACGCCTTCTGCGGCTCGAGCTCTTGATGCATTAGCATTACCGGAGAAGGGTAATTCATCATACAGCCGAGCCCACACTGGCACCACGTGGGGCGGCGGAGGATTTTGGGGGGAGGGTTGGGGGGGGGGGTAGCGTCCCGTAAATCAATTAAAAAAAACAAAAAGCTCACACGCCGAGCTCCGGCTTTCTTTAACGAGCCGACGGGAAACGAAGCTAATTGGTCGCTGGTCTGCAGGAGGGCTTTGGGTCCTCAGAGCCTTGAGGCCTTCTGTGTTTTAGACCAACCGGCATTACAAGAACATTTCACAGCTATTGATTTTTCTTCCACCGTTTCTTTCTTTTATCACCTGATGACCCTTCTTCCAGTTTGGTTTCTTCTTTTAATTAAACATTCAAAAAAAGTCTAGGAAAATCTAGCCATGAGCGCATGGAGAGAAAAAAAAAAAAAAAAAAAAAAAAAAAAACCCACAAACTCATTCAGGTTCAGTTTGCTCTCCCATACTAGGAAGGTCGGGCGAAATATCTTGCGTGATACGGGGAAGGGGAGCACAGAGCGTACCGCAGGGACCCTATTCATTTCTCATCAACGGCGGCAGATGCAGCACACCAAGGTTACTTTGCATTCGCTGCATAGCGGGGTCACCTTATGAGGTCCTCCTCCCCCACACACACGGCCCTGGCGAGGACAGAACAGCCATCATTGGTCCCCCGCGGACAGGAAAAGCACTCGGATACGCATCACAGGGCCCTGACAATGGCCTATCCCTCTTTACATGGGAGAAAAAAATGCATATCAAATATATGGATATATATTTTAAAAAAAAAAAAAAAAAAAAAAAAAAAAAAAAAAAAAAAAAAGTCACCCAATTCCAGAAGACGGAGAGCTGTAGCCTTGCTAGCGTGACCTGATGATAGGGGAGGAGGAAGACTCCCTGATAAGGAAGATACATTGGTGCAAGAGGCCAGAATATATGGGACTGGATGGGGGAGGGAGAGAAGGAAGACATCAGTCTCTTTCTCAACATGTGCGGAAGGTACAATCAGGTCAATTCGATTCAAAGTCGATGCGACAAGCTAATTTTCCAGCCCGGTCATCTGCGGCCGCCTCCGAGGAGAGCCTGACATTGACGACAGTCATTACCGTGACACCGGCTCGCAACCTGAGGAGCCGAGAGGAAAGGAGAAGGAGAGTAGTAGTGTGGACAGGACACTCGGCCAGAGAGACAATGTCCAACCTCGGAGAGAAAAAGAAAAGGGGGGGGGGGGGGGACCAGATCTCCAGCCAAGCAGGAAACAAGTCTTCCTCTGAAACTCCTCTACTTTAAGCAAAAGGGTATGAGGTATGACAAAAATATCATCACGATACCTGGAAGCATTTCTACGATACACAATACAGACAGACAGACAGACAGATAGAGAATTAGAGAGATAGACAGATAGTTAACAAACTGCCAACAAAAGCACTAGAGTTCATTTTTTAAAATTATTTGATGACATATCTGCATCATGTCTACAAATATAAATGAGCAATGAAAAGGAGAAAAAAGTAAAAATATAAATGTAAATTTATTATATCATTTTAAAAGTTTCAACACAGTAGAAAATACTCAATTTATTAGAAATACATATTCATAACTTAAAAAAAAAAAAAAAAAAAAAAAAGTTATTAAAAACATTTACATACCCACAATGTCACAGAAAAAGTGTGTTGTGATGTTATTTATAGAAATATCAATATTATATGGTCATGTCACCTAGGATTATGCAACAACCAACAGCTCTTACGAGATTTTAAGACTCTACATCCTTGACGGTGATATCCGTGCACTGAAAAGTTCTTCTCACCTGAGCTACAGTTCATTCCAGACATCTTCAGACCGTCATTAACCCTCTACTGCCACCTAATGCATACATATCTATCCATCTATAGTTTGGGAGGCTTTACTGTACTAATATATTATATATACACACCACCCAAAAAAAAAAAAAAAAAAATCCTAATGAACTGATGAGTAAAATAAGCTTAGATAAAAAAATAAAATAAATAAAAATTAAAATCCTCTTAATTACATCTCTGATACATCACTGTATCCAGAATGGCACAAATTTGTCAGATTAAGACGAGATGAAGGCTGTGAAAACAATAAAACTCAGTCTAATTACTCGTCAGCCCTCTCCACGCGTTCAGCTGAAGACTAGAAAGCATTTAATAAAGCGAAAACGTCAATCAACTCGGCGACACCCTGACAATCACATTAACTTTTCCCCATGAATATTTGATGCCTTATCTTGACAATAATGTGAAATATTACCTTTTTTTCTAATTGACAGTCATCTAATGAAAGAGGCAAGAAAAAGAACCAGCAAGATGTTTGGAGCAAAATTCAGAGGAACAGACGCGGAATATTGCTTCTTTAATAGCCGAGAAGAGGAACGTAAACGGACGTAATATTTATTGCTCCGAGTGTAGACGTGCTTAAATTAATCGCCAAGTCACTTAAAAATAAATAAATAAATAATTAATAAAGTCACACTGATCGTCACAAATTGCAATCTGGAATAATAACACGTGATCAATTAATTTCACTAAGGGATGATGTGGGATTCGCTAATTCAGCAGATACAGCAGTGGTTGAGAGATACGAGTTTTATTATCTGTAATCATTGGAGGACTTTTATGTAATCGTATCGTAAACACGTCTCAGAAGACAAAAATGACAGGAAAGAAATCCCGCCCATTACAGTTACACCAGAAAATAATAAAAGAAAGCGTAGATCAGGGGAAGATTTAAAGTGTAGAGTTAGCGATTAATAGTTAATTAATTAATAGCAGAATTGTTCAGCTGGGAATCATCGAATCATCATCATTCGGTTTTCTGATAAGCGCTGTGTAAAATCTTGAACCAGCACGACTAGCGACCGACGTGGTACGGGTGTTTAACCGTGTTTAACATGGCTCTCGTGTATGCAGCATGAAGTCTTCTGGGAAACGTAAATATTTCATGTAACTTCTGAAGGGCAGTATTAAAATGGGGAAAAAAAAAATACAATCTTCAAACAATATAATAATTTACACTGATCATCCTGTTCAAACAGTTAAACCCCCCTGGCTCTTAATGTATCGTGTTGTCTTCTTGAGCATCAGTGAATGTTCGCACCTTTTATAATAATTGTGTACGAGTCCTTCAGTTGTCCTCAGTGTGAAAAGATGGATCTCAACATTATATAGCCCACTGCTGGAAAGGGGTCAAATATGCAGAAGATGCTGGAAAAGCAAAGAATGTGCAGGACCTTGAGGATTTTGCTGAAGAACAGTGGGCAGTTTAACTGCTCAGGACAAACAAGGGACTCATGAACAACCATCACAAAACATAAAAACAGTCGCTGATCATCCAGGTAACAACACACAGTGTTAAGAATCAGTATGGGTGTAAACTTTTGAACTGATTCATTTGTGTGAATTCAGTTATTATTGTGTCTTGTAAACTAGATGTAAACATCTGTTATGTGAAATAGCTTATTCAGAGCAGTACTAAAAAGAAAAACAAAATGCAATTTTAATGATCCCTCTTATTATTTTTATTATTATACCTCAAATGCATTTAATGAAATCTGAATTTCAACGTAAAAACGAACCGTTCTTAAAAGTACGAGTCATTATTCTGTAATTGAATAGGACATGTTCTTTTAAAAAAATAAAAATAAAAAAAATCACTAGTGTGATGGATGGTGACTGTGCACTAGGAACAGATTAAAGGACATGTTTATTAGGGGTTAAATATCGCCCCCTGCTGGACTCAGGCTTCTACCGCGCCTCATGAGTTTGTTAGAGGTTGGACTAACAAACTCATGGACTTGGGTGAAAGATTATTACCGAGCTCCTTTACCCGCCTTCAAAAGAGCTGAGAAGAGCTAGACACCTTTACAAGCCAGATTTCAAGAGCTGATCACTGATCAGAGCCTGAATAAGTGCTTGTTTCCACAGTACAGGAAGGTTTGGCACCAAGTCTACTTTTTTTCTATTTCACAACTTCATCCACACAAACACAGGATTAATAAGAAAATAAATCTGAATACTCTGGTGCATTGCTTGCAATAGTAAAACAAAAAACTTTTTTTTCTTTTTTTAATTCCCCAACTTGCACACACATCTAAATTCTCAGCTCATTTTGTGCACAAAAAAAAAAAAATAAATAAAAAATTTTATATAATTTATAAGAGGAAAATAAAATAAAATTCTGACATGTACAGGAATGCAAAATGAAATAGCAGTTTCCACATATTCTCTATATATATATATATATATATATATATATATATATATATATATATATATATATATATATATATATATATATATATATATATATATATATATATATATATATAAAATTTCAAACACCTTCTTTACTTTGTTAATAGCATACTAAAAGTAATTTTTGGTGCAGAGATTTTTAACCTCGTCATAATTTTCAATTAATTTAGAAACAATTAAATCAATGAGTGACTTTGTCTGTAATTTTATTACAGGTGATGTGAGCTGGTTAACCAAACAGCCAATCAAGGAGAGGAAAAGCACTTCATGATCTCTTAAAACGGTAGAACATTAAGAACAACTAAAACTCCAAAGGATTCCTCTTTGGTTGGTTCCTCTTTATTCTTCTTTTTAAACGTGCTTTGGAAAACGATGCCCTACATTGTAGCTGTTATCGTTTCTATAATAACTTTATTCATCATTTAAGGAAGGAGTCTCCAGTGTCAGTATGTTATAACAGTCAGAGATAAAGCTCTAACTTTTTACTTGGTTTGCTTTTGCGGGGGGGAATACAGATAGGCCAGTGAGGAAACAATTGTTTACAGCTGCTCGTTCAACATTAAATGTATCTATAAATGGATAAGGATTATGTTGTATAAATATTAATAATAATAATTGCAATTGTTGGCTGTGGTATAAGAGGAATAAAACACTTCAGGACGTGCCGTTACTGGACAGTTATCAACTTCAGTGTAGTAACAGTGACTCCGCTTCATCACACCACCCTGTCGTTGATTATTTTCCTCCAACAGCATGACACAAGCTCATGAGCTGCTCCATGTGCAATAACAAGCTTCACAGCATTAATACTGTGCAGTAATGGAGAAAATTTCATTCAGACAAAATCAGTGATGTGCGGAAAGCGAGACAAGCTACAGACTCACGTGGATGACTTTGTAGAAGTAGGCGTACTGACGCGCCGTGTTCTTGTACTGGCTCAGCACGTCCTGAATGGCCTGAGTGGCCAGCAGGTGGCGCACTTCTTCCTCCTCGAAGTATAAAGGCGTGTCGTAGTGAGCGGGCAGGGTTTTGATGTAGGGCAGCCAGGTGGACTCCGGGTTCGCCCTCTCACAGAGCAGGTGCAGGGCCAGAGTCACGTTGCCCATGGCCTGCAGGATCCGGTCCTGACCGTACAGCGGACCTGAGGGGATACAGGAAACAGGACAGATTAGCATAGTTTAATGAAATTTACACCAATTTAAAAGATCGTTTCTATAATAACAATGCCACCATTAAGAAAAACCTATGTTAGGAGATGTTTCCAACATTTATGGAAGGAGTCTCCAGTGTTAGCGCATTGTAACAGGTATCATGGGTGTTCAAAAACATTTAATGTACTTATTACTAAACTAAGGAAAAAATTATTGCCAAATGTGGTGTAAAAGGTGTTTGGCATGTGGCTGCCAAATGTGGTGTAAAAATAAAAAATAAAAAATAAAAAACAACATCCTAGGAAAATAATCAGCTCCAGGGTGGTAAGAGTAACGCCGTTTCACGTTGGGCCGCATCACACCACTCCAGTGTGGATTAGTTTCCTATAACATCACTCTCCCTGTCGTGTTTTATTCCTTCCATGCAAATCTAACGTAATATAATGTAATGAGGCGACATATTATAATGATTTTGTGCTGTTCAGAGCGTCCTTAGAAGTTTAAAACCTTTAAAAGTGCGACAAACTAGAACGGAATCAATTTTTTTTCCTGGAAAAATCCTGACACTTTAATTCCACATCAGACTTTTAAACAACTTTTAAACACAACCAAAGTCACAACGTACTGAAAAGTCAGAGTTATGCTTCCCTTCTTAGTTAAACAGTCTATTCCATTCCAGAGTTGAAGGGCTGCTCCTTTTTTTAATGTGCAACTTGTTAAGAGTTAAACTCTACTACTGACTAATAAACAATGATCTTTTTTTTTTTTTTTACACGTTCTACACTGTGTTTTTAATCTGATGAATTAAACGCACATCGTAGACCTTGTTTAGACTGTGCTTAATAACTATATAGTGTTTGTCAGCTTGTTAATAAAATAGTTTTGTATTTCCTGGTCTACAGGAAAGGCAAAAACACTCCACCCTGAAACACGTTAAATGTGTTTATACTGAAATATTCGTGACGTGATTAGTGATTGTGGATCTAATTGGTTGGTTGGTGTTGTATTTTCTTTATTCCCGTGAGAAGTAAGAGGAAGTTATGTGACAGAGCGACATCATTCGAGCTTCTTTTTTTCCCTGCATCCTTTTTCATATTATTAATGAGAAATCCAGTGTAGAGGTAGTGGAGAGCTCGGTGCGCACGCTGGACTCAAAATTCCAGCCACAGTCCAGATGTACGGTACGTATGAGACGTCACTGCGAGGACTCACCGAGTACCGAGTTTTTAGCCGATTCCACGGTCATCAGCATCTTCCTGGGAATCCACAGAAACAGCTCTTCAGCCTGAAGGAGGAAAAGAGCGAATGTCAGGATTTAATGGAAAAATCCGGTCGTGGATAGAGAGTGCAGTCAAACCGCAGGACACAAGAACACGATCTGTTTAAATAAGAATAATCTTTTAAAAAATAATTAATAAAAAAAAAAATTTTTTAATGACCACTGAACTCACACCTCGAAGCAAAAGATGACCAATCGATAGCACGTAAACGCTCACGTTTCAGCCGGTTTCTAATGAGATAAGTTGTCTTGAGGAAAATAACAGCAATTACGAAACCTAACAGCGACACTGGATGAGAGTGGACTTCATTGATTTCTCCTTTAACAACCTGCCTCCTAAAATGCTGGTTTGGTTGCGCAGATCGATTCTCCAGCGTTCAGCTGGAATAACGATTCATCAGTAGGGAAAACGTTAGACAGCTGCCGACTACACGGAAAAGGCCACATTAAAATTTAGATTAAGACCACACTCTAAGATGAATGTTTTCCTTTACTTATGTAAAGAAAAAAAATAATCGTATGTCATCATGGTATGGCTTATAACATGTCTAGAAGACTTCTAATTCTCTAAGTACCCTGGGATTCTCTCTCTCTCTCTCACACACACACACACCTTGATGTCTCTGGTGGCTCTGAGGCCGTATCCTTCATCTCCAAAGCTGGCGATCTCGAAGCCCTCGCTGGACGCGCCACATTCTGCTGCCCAGGCCATGAGCTCGGGGAAATAATCCTCCCTACTGCCCTCAAACACCACGGACACTCCTGCAGGAGAGGAACAAGACACATCAATCAGTCCCCACACTGATACACTACAGTGAGGAATACACCAGCTCTCAGTATAACATATTTAAAATAAATAAATATTTTTTTTTTTTAAAAAACCACACACACCTTTCTGTTTCTTGCGGATTTTCTCCACCAGGGTGCGGATCTGGACGTACTCCTCCCACTCCTTTCCTGGAGACGGAGCTGCACCGCTGCATTCTGGGAAACGCAAAGAGACGAACATAAAAGTAAGTCATAAAAATAAATCTGGTAATTAGCCGAGGTGTGTTACTCACTCTGTAAGAGCTCGGAGATCAGGTTCATCATCTCTTTGGGGGACACCACGGCTGTCCCGCCCGTCCCGGATTTCTGAGTCTTCACTCGACTCTTCTTGCCCATCGTCTGGCTCGGTTCCGAGGGAAGATTCCTGAGTCAGAAACACCGCCAGAGAAAAATGTGTCAAAGTGTAACGTCACTCTGTCCACTAGAGGGCGAACGTCCGCTGCTGCGATGAAATGCAGGTCAATGTCATCCTGTGTCATTAAGGACGTGTTCGAATTCCTACTCGCAAATACAGGACGGTCTCCTGAACCCCGAGCTCAGCAAGTGACGTCAAATCAAAATGGCCGCTCAATGCATCGGCAGTAAACAAAGCAGCATTTATTTCCTTTAAATGAGTTGTAATGTATATACTATTATATACGAAATATGTTAAAGGAGCAGTTTGTAATGCTCAGAGCCCCCTGCTGGCTGTGAGTGTAATTACAATTACAATAAAAATACTGACAAGCTTTCACACAGATCCTGCGAGCTGCCTTTTAAGGAAAAGAGGGCGGGGCTAATTTCCAGCAGCCGTCTGCACCACAGAGCGTAAACAGCCACCATGTAAAGAGTTTATGAACCATTAAAAATGAACAGTTGGCCCTAGCTGGTGCAGCGTACACCGTAAATAAAGCAACTCTGTGACTGGAAAGTGAACAACGCTGCCGTGTAAAAAGAGCCATTCCGTTTTCCCTTCATTTTATTTTATTAAGAGGATTTCTTCATATAGATAGTTACAGTATATGATCACTGGATATGGACACCTCACAAAATGACAGTTTCTATAACAAAAACATATCAACAGGATGGAAAGAAAAAAAGGAAAAAAGAAAGAAAAGAAAGGTGGAACAGAAGAAGGGAAACGAGAGAGGGAGGAGAAGAGAGAGAGAACAAGAGAAAGAGTGAGGATATGGAGAAGAAAGAAAGAGAGAACGATGGAATGAAAGAAAGAAAGATGGAAAGAAAGAAAGATGGAAAGAACGGTACAAAGAAAGAAAGGTGGAAAGAAATAAACAAAGGTGGAAAGAAATAAACAAAGGTGGAAAGAAATAAACAAAGGTGGAAAGAAATAAACAAAGGTGGAAAGAAAGGAGGAAAGAAAGAAAGAAGATATGGAGAAAAAAGAAAGAAAACAGAGAAACAAAGAATGAATAAGAGCAATAAAGAAAATAAAGAACAGAGGGAAGTGAGAGATAGATAGGGGGGGGGGAAATAAGAGTGAGGGAATGTAGAAAAATGAGAAAGAAAGAACACAGAAGAGAGAGAAACAAAAGACAAAGAGGAAAAACAAAGAATAAGAGAAAGAAAGAGGAAATGAAGAGGAAAGAAAGAAAGAGAGTGAACAGTAATCAGTGCACTATATAAATAAACTCTGTGCACAGAAGGAGTTCTTCAGAGGTTCTCTACATCACACCAGGTCTGACTGAATCTTTTTTCTTCTCCTTCTATACATTTCATTTTCATCATCATCATCATCATCATCATCATCATCCCTGAGTCAGATGATGATCTCTGAGGTTCTCAGAGACGTTTTGACATGTACAAGGCTTCATCAGGGACAAACTCACATTTAGACACAGTTTGGTGTTAACGGTCACTACAGCCTTGTGAAGAATAGTTTAGCTACAGTCTATACATTTAGTGATGTTGTGACAGAATTAATACAATCAAGCAACATTATTCAGGACCGTGGTGTTCATACATAACTCATCACTTTCCATTTAAAACACAGAAGCTGGGGGCTTCTGCAAATATGCAAACGATTTTATGTATTACTTCACTACCACTGAAGCTAAATCAGCCAAAAAACTGTGAGTTACAGACTTAAAATAGCTCAGAGGTTTGGAGAAGCTGCAGCTGTGATATGAGAGCAGCTTCTCCATTCCTACACCATCCACAAGGCCCCAGCCATGAGCCCACACACACACACACACACACACACACACACACACACACACTCTACTGCTCCTGCTGCTGCAAACAAGCCTCTCATTCCTGCACATACACAACTCTTATACACTATTACACATCTTTATTAACTGCGTTTCGATTTCCGGGCCTGAAGAAATAAAACCAACCCTCTGCCCTGCTACAACACCGTTAATCTCACACAGCTCCAGGCTTCTGGTGTAATGCAGCAGCTCTGTGAGTTAGCATGATGTTTCTGTTTCAAAATTATCATCATTTATCATTAACAAAGCGATTAATTCTGCTCAAATATAACTCGCTCATCCATAAAACATACTTCGTCAATTAAAAACTACCTTCTGAAATGAATCCAAAAAGCTCCTGCTGTCAGTCTTCTCCCACTTGCTAGCTGAGCGCAACCAAACCCTACAGCTCCTTCTCTCGACTCTAAGATCTATTCTAAGAATTCGATTGGCTCAACAAGTTCGTTTGTCCCGCCTTAAACAAAGCGACTGCGCATTATGATTGGCTGTTCCAAAGAAAACATTTAGATTGGATTCGGATGCGTTATATTTTTCTGACTGGTTAAAAATGCGATATTTTTTTCGGTTCCTTGATTTTTTTTCCTACGGAGTTTTATTCATATATTTCTTGTTTGTTTTTGTTTTTTTTTGCTTTATTTTATTCGTCATTTCGTATTTATAAGGTTGTCTTCCGACGTAAAGTGCTGGTGGTGTCTCAAACCGCATACTTCCACCCTAACTAAGTAGCAGCTATTTTAGGGGTTAGCCGTTATTCTATGCCATATGTAGCGCACTTATATAGGGACCAAGAGGACATTTGAGATTCAGCCATAACGCACGCTTTTAAGTTTACGTTAGAGGGATCGAGTGACCATAAAAGGAGATAATGCAGTGTGAAGAGTATGATTTGCAGAAATAAACTGCAGACACTAATAAGGGTCCTGTTTTGGAAAATATTAATAATTTAAAAAATAAGTAAAAGTTAATATCGTTAAACATTTTATATTTAACAAAAAACAATACTAAACGGTGTGTGTAGTTGGTACCATGCTGAAGAATTTCAATTAGCTAGTTAAATTTAATATATATATATATATATATATATATATATATATATATATATATATATATATATATATATATATATATATATATATATATAGAGAGAGAGAGAGAGAGAGAGAGATAGATAGATAGATAGATAGATAGATATAGGCTTGACTCCAAAATGGTAGAACAGGTGTGCAGAGAAGTGTATTTATTCTTTACTTTTTTATGACATTTAACTACTTGCTGTTTTTTTTGTAACTTTGACCCCTTTTTAAAAATAATATAAAAAAGCTTTAAGCATTCAGCTATTTTCATTTTTAAAATGGCAATATAATTTTATTATTATTATTATTATTACTATTGATGTTGTTGTTACATATGTGTTTATAAATATGTATGTGACAACATACATATAATAAAAAATGAAGTCATTAAAAAATAGAATAATGTAAAGACATTTCCTTTTGTGTTTAATGTTCAATTCATTCATTACAATGTAAGGCTAAATATGACTATAATATAATATAAATTAATTAATTAATTTAAAAAAAATTTCAGTCAATTTATATTTTCAGTTTTATTTGGTTTTTCCCCTTTTGGATTTGCTTCAGTTATTATTACTACTACTCCTAATAATAATAATAATAATAATAATAATAATAATAATAATAATAATATTGCATAGAAAATAAACAGGAACCTTATTTTTTCATTGCTACTTTATATTTAATATTAAATTCTGCTGATATAATGTATGAAAGTACAAACTCTATGTTCTTAGACTTTTATTACTAAAATATTGGACTTGAGTACAGTTCAAAAAGATCTCCAGCAGGTGGCGGCATTGCTTTTTTATTTTATTTTTTTAACCTGTTCATTTAATTCAGTCCTGGGATTTGAGCCCACAGCCATCCTCTGCCTTTACCATTCTATAAATTCCAATAAATACGCAGACACAGCTTTACAAAGAGTGTACATTTTATTTTCAATCATCTACAGGAACTGCACCGAGTTTCATCTCGACAGCTTTTCATTTCCTAAACGAAACCTACAGTACAGTTCTTATGAAAAATAATAATAATAATAATTATAAAGGCATGCTAGTTACAGATATTCTACAGGAAAGAGGTATTTACACAGCGAGTTCTCCTACAACAGTCTGCTCGGGTGGCACAAAAACTTGAGTTAGAGATCCTCACATCATCAAGTCACATCCTCACTCACAAACGAAGCAGTTTGAAAGGAACGTTAAGAAAATAGCAGTCTGGGATTCGTTTGCTCCCCCCCTTTTTGTGCTCTTTTTTTCAAATTAACAAATATAAAAGAAATGGTCAGTAGTTTAGAATACATGGACGGAAGTACACCCCCCCCCCCCCCCCCCAAAAAAAAAAAAAAAAAAAAAATTGTTTCAAATGTTGACCGCTCAATGCCCTAAAGGCATCCTTTCATTTAATTTTTTGTAGAAATATCATATTTAATATAGAAATATCAAAATAGAATTTTTTAATCCTTCAAATGATTGCTGCTCGTTTTTGTTCAGTCACATCCCAGAAATAAAAAAAAAAATTCAAATAAAAATTACAATTAAAATAAAAACACTTACACAAGACTGCCAAAAGCCACCTGCTGCATCTTGGCTCAAGAACAAACCAACAAAATTCATCCGATTTTATATAAGATCAGCAACGATAACGTGCTTTTACAACAAGGAGAATCTGAAATTTCAGATTTTGCAAAACATTTAATCTCTGATGTAATTAAAAATACAACAACAACAAAAAAATTATGGCTTCTCAAATTATTGTATTAAGATTAAGAACTTTGCTCATACTGCATGTGTGTGTGTGTGTGTGTGTGTGTGTGTGTGTGTGTGTGTGTGTGTGTGTGTGAGAGAGAGAGAGCCAGATGTGATGTTCCAGAAATGTCCGACTCATTCACGTCAACCAAACCCAACCCCCCACCCCCACCCCAAACACAGAATCCTGGGATATTTTGGACGCTACACTGCCAGCCAAAAGTTCATTTGTCACTCTTCATGCTACAGATAACAATAAACCCAGGGCACTGTTAAATTCTGGATTCTGATTGGTTAGAAGGTGTTGATGCGTTATGGTTTCTATAGTAACAGTGTACGAAGAGACTTGTATCGTTGATGCTACGCATAAACTACAACAACAAAAAAGATGTAAAAATGTGGAATCGTTGATATAATACGTTTTCAGTAAGGAGATGTTTGTTTTAACATTTAAAGAAGGAGTCTCCAGTGTTTTCACGAAGGAGGGCTTCTGGTTTCTCGGTAACATGACTGTTTATAGTCACCGGAACAAACTTGTTCCCAAAACATGAAATGTAACAATAAACGGGTAAAAAGTAAAACCTGTCATTCTTTAATAAACAGAATTTGTGAACTGCTGTATTATAAGGGGAATAAAACACTTCAGGACGTACTGTTATAGCAAAATAGCCAACGTCAGGGTTGTAGCTGTGTCACATGACTCAGAAGTTGAACACTTTCCTATCACAGCATGCCCCGAAGTGTCTTATTCTATACTTGGTGTCTACATCTATGCACCGAATTACTTATTCATGAGGCATGCTCTTTACACCCAATGTATACTAATATGGGTCATGAAGGAAATCACAGCTGTCATGGTAACGTTATATTTTGACATGTTCGTCTGCTGTTAAATAAATCACAGAGACTCTGATCCCCAACTTCCATTCGTATTGATTTATGATAAATGTTTGTTTAGGAACTTGGGATGGTGTGAGAAAAATGGTGGGGTTTTTTTGCATAAATTTGCATAATCATTCATATTCATAGATTCTTGCTTTTTTTTAATTAAAAGGTGTAGCGATTTTTGCTCTAAAGCCATTTTTAGTCAACTTCAACCACTCATTGTGCTCAAAAACATCCGACTGGCAGTGTACAGAGAAATCTTCGGAAAGTTCTGACGGAATTAACGTTAGTCACGTGACCATGAGACGCTCTCCTCACTGTCCCCGCACTCGTTCTCATCATGAAGGCGGAGATGAGCAAAATTTCCTGAGCTGCCGGAAATGAAATCCTCGCACGTTTGATCGTTATCTTTTGTGACCGAAATAAATCTTTAAAAAAATAAAAATTAAAAAAATTAAAATCAGAGCACGGATAAACATCACTGAGACTTTACAGTTTTGAACACTCTGGTTAGAGCTTTGCACAAATGCAGCAAATATCTTTTGTGGCAGTACAGAGTCTTCCACACGCAGCGAGAAGACCTTAAAGGTGCAGTTTGTCATTTTTAGAGCCCTGTGATCAAAACGTTACAATCAACACACCCTCCTCAGGTGAAACTATAAATACCTCGATAGTTTCCTTTTTACAGAAAATGGACATGATCTGGCCTGAGTAGTGCCGTTCCACTTGGGGGCGGAGCCTATTTCAGGGCCAGAAAAGTGTCAATTAAAACCTGAAATGGGGGGGGGGGGGGGCGTAAAGAGATCCAATGCGAATCAATATATTTTCATATTTCAATCACAGTTTTCATGAACTATCTTTGAAATATGATTACACATAATAGAAACTCTTGCAAATTACAAACCGCACCTTTAAACAGCACATATTTCCATATCTACGTAAAACTTCATATGTGACTCTGCTGAAGCTCATGTACATGTACGACAGAACGTTTGCCTAGAGATCTCATAAACCAGTCCTAACCTTACGTTCACACTAGCATTATTTATCACTTGTAGTTTGTCTCTTGTGGGCGTGGCCTGTTTTTTGTTTTTGTTTGTTTTAGTTCCAATAAGAAATGGTAGTAGCTATATATATATTTAGCTTCTAAAGCTAACTTCCAAGCTTTATTTCTCTTAGTAATGTCTCTCTAAACATTTAATGAGAGGTCAGGATATAAGGTTATAAAGGTTACAAGTTTTAAGAAACGTAGGAATCATTTGTACCAATCGTTCGGATTTTTCACTTTAACCATGTCATAGCTAATTTGCATAGAATTTATAAAATCTCAATCTCAAATGCTGCTTGATAGAAAACTTTTGTCGTTTGCTAGCATGAACGTACGGCTAGTGTCACGGCGTAAACAAGTCGGCTACGTGTTTTCAGACAACGTTAAGACCTCGTACTGTTTTGCTCAGACAGAATTCGGAAACAAACCCCGGTTCAGACGTCTGTGCTGGATCTAAAGCTTCATTAGTACAGGAGTTTGAGCTTTTAACTCAAGACCGCGTAATTAGCCAATGCTAAGCCACCTTACCCGGTGTTAAAGGGACTAACTGCAGAAGTTCATATAGCTTTAGGATTTTAACAGTTGATCATTTACATACGATTGTCAGATTGGTCTAAAATAAAATGCAGAAATCACACTGTATAGGGTGACATGGAGTGGAGGTGAACATCTGAGTTCGTCCTAATGAAAATAATCGTCCAGAGTTTGTCCTCAACAGCCAAAGAGGGCTGTTTTTTTCATATGTTGGACTTCTATTAGGGTTGAGAAAACACTGCCTGGATTCTTTCTAACACAGAGTGTTTATATCTTGGGAAAATACATAAAAATGGAAGCAGATGAAAAGGAGTGAAGCAATCCTGGTGTGTACTCGTGTAAACCTCTCTAGAGAAAGAAGGAAGAGGGGGTACACTGCTACATCTTGTTTCGCATCCGTCCTTCGTGGTGGTTTATTCTCCTGAAGTAGGTCTTAATGCTTTAGGATCATTTGTGACTGAGTGAATGACTCAGCTCCCTTGCCGGTGGAGTGTCAAATCAGGATTTCTAACTAAAACCAGTCTCAACGTCCGTTAGGTAATGGATAACACTAGCTGCCGTAAATCCTTGTTGGGTGAGTGGACAAAAAAAATTTAAAAATCAGCATATAAAGTCAGCATGACCCTAATTTACGCTAAAACATGGCTGCCGGCATGGAGCTGTAGGAGTGCAGGTTTATACACTGATTGCTTTCTGAAGTGCACTGAAGTTGCGCTGGTTCTGGACGGACTGGCGTGCTGGTGTGTGCTGATCGAGGCCAGAGCTACATCGGGGCTTTAAACTGGTTTCCAGAGAGATGCTGCCGGATGGACGGCTTGGAGCCTGCTGCGTCACCGAGCTTACGCCACACCACCTGAACACAGAGTAAAAGAAACAGACAAGGGGGAGAAAAAAGAGAAAGAGGGAGGTGTTACACACTGCTTTTGTTGCAGAGACAGTGGAGTAGGCGGCGGGGGTTGATTCAGTGTATCTGGAGAGAAGAAAGGATCCATTGTAGCTGTGTGTCATCACTGTGATTGTGCCCTTGACAGGCAAGAGGGCCTCGAGTGCACAGGGAACCGCACGGCTCTGCAGGTCCCACAGTCCATGCCAGTCCCATGGGTTTAAGAAGAGGGCCCTCTTACTAAACCAGCCCCAATCTGCCCTAATCAGTCCTATTCTGGGCTAGATGTTTTAAAAACAAAAATAAAAACAGTGCCGTGCATAAATATTCACCCCCTTGACTTTTTCCATATTATGCAGTTTTACAACATGGAACTGAAATGGACTTGGTGGGAATACATATAGAATATATGAATCTACACAAAATCGCCCATAATACTGAAGTAATAGGAGGAAAATCAGTAAGTTTAGAAAAATTTAAAAAATTGCGATTGCATAAGTATTCACCTTCATTGCTCTGAAATCCCTAAATTAATTCTGGTGCAAGCAGTTATCATCAGAAGTCACATAGTTAGTTGAAAGGAGTAGACAGAATCATGAAGGTGCTATCAAAACAAGGGACATAATTATGGAAAAGTATCAGGGTTTGGTTCTAAAAAAAACCAAAACAAAACAAAAAAAAAAAAACTTTTTTTTAAAAAAATCCCGAACTTTGAACATCCCATGGAGTGAAATTAAATCAGTTATTTAAAACCGGAAAGAAAATGTATGGCATCTGCAATTGAAATGTTGTCAGGTGCCCCTTGAACAGTCCATGCACCAAAGGTGAGTGACTGGCTAAAGAGGGGGTTAGTCAGAGAAGCAACCAAGAGGCCAAGGGTAACTCTGAGCTCTAATCCAATACCCTAAAAGAACCTGTTCAGAGGACAACCATAGACTGGACACTCCACTAAAGGTGGCAGGTCATATGAAACCCTATTTGAAGTTGGCCAGAAGACATGTTGGACACTTGTTGGCCATAGAACAAAGTGCCACATTTGGCAGAAACCCAACACTGCTCATCAACACCAACCCCTGCAGTGAAGCATGGTGGTGGTGGTAGCATCATGTTGAGAGTTACCCTTGTCTTTGTGGTTACTTCTCTGACTTCCCTTTCTGATGGAGGGCCTCATCTTGGCAGAGACACGGTTGTGCAATGCTCTGCCCCGCTCTGTTCTTATCCAATCTGCCCCGCTCTGTTCTTATCCAATCTGCCCCGCTCTGTTCTTATCCAATCTGCCCCGCTCTGTTCTTATCCAATCTGCCCCGCTCTGTTCTTATCCAATCTGCCCTGCTCTGTTTGTTCTTGTTCTGCTCTGCAGCTCTCCACAGCTCAGAGGAGTCCAATAGACCCACATTGTTCTCAGCGCTAAAGTTATTTTAATTACTCTGACGGTTGCACTAAACTCCACAGAGACCCTTTTTTTTTTTTACTGAGGCCTCCAATAAAACAGCGTGAAAACCAGGTCATCCCAGTGGGGTCACTGAAACACTGTCCTCAATCAAAGCCAGGGCAAATCTGACAGGAAAACAAGTTCGGGTTCTTTAGCATGGCCTGCTCCTGATTATATAAATGTATATTCATTAGGGCAGTGTGTTCCCACTCGTAGTGTGGGAGTGAGTCCACAATGCAGCTTATGAAGGACTTGTTAAGGAGTTGATGAGCTAACCATAGGGGAAAAGATCATAATAAGGAACAGGGATTTGTACATGCTGCTTTATGACACAAGAGGCAAAAGTACTAATCCAGGTTCACCACCTGTCGTGTCCAAACTTACGTTACACATTTCCCTCACGATAGCTTTCTCTTTCTCACTGAGATCCTCCTCATAGTCCTCAGGAATCTGTCTGTCCAGGTTCTCGTGGACCTCCAATACCTGAAAGAAAGGGGGAAGAAAAAGCATAAGATTGGGGGCATCACTGGACCAAAGCCTGATTTAAACCTCCATCAGTGCGTCAGAAAGGCACTTTGGATTGGACGGAGCACAGGAGTTTGTAAAAGTCGCTGTCCAATACTTTCAAGCATGTTTGATTTTCTCGGCGATGAATCACATAGTGTGAACCCCTCTGTTACTAGTACGACGAGGAACCACCAGTATGAGTCCGACAGGAATTCAAATCAATCTGCTGTCACGCGCAGCAGATCTCTGAATCCAGTTTATCATCTGTCTATTTGTGTTAGAGGTTGAGGGCAAATAATATTGTAAGGCAGAAATACACATGACATTCTTCTCGCCTTCTGTTTAGTTTAATAAGGACATTTGAAGGATGTTGCTCAGACAGACATAATTTTAAAAAACATAAGCAAGGACGTTTAAAACTGGCCAACATGCTGACAGGACACAAGCTTCTTGTTGCTGTTCTTGATGAAACACTGGCGTTACATGCCTCTTCTTGTATGCACATAAATTTAGGTTGGATTTGAGCATGTGTTAAAATGAACTTTCTGTGAAGTGTGTATGAGTTAAACAGTCGTACACGTGCAGAATTTACCTTCATGGCATGAACCAGAGCCTCTGGCTTCTGAGCAGATGTTATGTAAGGAGTGATGGGCGAGGGCAGGTCTCCACCCGGGAGTCGAGCAGTGCCCTGTGGAGAGAAATACACACTGAGTGATGACTGCTAGTGTTACCGTCACGTTTTCGGTGAGGTTGTGTGTTTATGGAATAAGTCAGGCCTGTTTTTCTGAAGGGTTAAACCGTCTCATCATTGCCAGTGCCGCCCTCATGAGCACTGAGCGCATCAACAATGAGTTCTTTGAGTGGGTTAGGCCTGGCGAGGCCCTGTTTTGACACAGCCTTTTGAGTTTCGTTCTAGCGTTAAATCCACAACAATTGAGCCCGCATTCCAGCAGTGGGGGCAGCGAGCAGAGCTCTGAACGAGAGCAGCTCCTCACTTTCAGGCTGCGCTGCTCATTTACAGGCGCCAGAACACTCGCATCGGCTTGGAACTGTGGGCATTTCACACACTACTCATATGGGTACGCCCATGGGCACGAGGCTGATCACATTCACTACCAAGGGGCCATGATGAAATCCTGTCAATTAAAATTTACGGCCCAGGGGCAAATCACCACTTAGGGGCCATGTTCCAATCCAATCCATTGAAAATGACTGCTACAGTCGAATTCACTAGGCCAAATAGCAACTTACCTTCCAGGAACCAATCATCAAAATTTAACAGGCAGAAGCCAAGCTCAAAAACAGTCCTCAACACTTATAATCCAGGACCACACATAAAATACACTCTACTACACTATAATATACTACTTCATGCTCTAACAAGTAGTAAATGTATCCAATTAGGACAATATACATAGAACCACATTACTTCTGCATTTGCACTTGAACTGTCTGCTTTCTGTCTGAGGCTTAAAGTTACATCTTGGATTTTCTTTTTTTGTCAGTCATGGCAAATTTTTTGGAAACAGACACCACACTCAAATCCACTCCACTGGGCCAAACCAAAACATTCCTTGCTAGCTAGAGGGCTTCTCGAGGGTGATATCTGTCTGCTTTGAAGTTTACACTATCATAGTGAAATGCATACATAATAAGGGTGAGAGGATTAAATAATCATCCAGTGTTGCTGCTGTGGCCACATCTGGAGGTGTGAGTGGCTCAGAGGGAACGTTTAATTACACATTAGTGTTTCTATGAGCTTCCGGCCAGCTGAGCTTCTCTGGAAACAACATCATCATCACCATAAGTCATGTGATGTACCATCACAATCCACACACGCACACACGGCTGAAGAAGTAAATTTCCATAATTCCACTTGGATCAGATACTAATCATCAATTTGAAAGCCTCCATTTGGTTTGGATGGCCTCCCAGGTTCAACTTTACATTCTTGAAGCCTGAATGATGCATTAACCATTTAAACACTGTCGGGTGAGATGCACAAGCTAACACAAACGTGTGTGTAAATCTTCAAAACAAACAGACCTAAGATGACCAGGCAGTGCTTTGAGCGCCAGATAAACTCGGAAGAGTCTGACCTCTGAGCCACTTCAGTCTTCAACAGGCTTATAGAGGACTAAAAAAAGAAAAAAACCCTGGTGGCCATAATCCCGTTAAAAACGACTAAGAGCTCTGCACAGATAATCCAGTATGGCAGATTAAGCCTCAGGTGATATACACAACATATTTGGCATTGTGCAGAACGTGTTAGCGGAGAAAGCAGATGGACGATCTTAACTCATCAAGACAACGTTCCCAACTGCACTCAGTGTCATAGCAATCACGCTATGAGATAAATAAACGATTACAAATACGTCTTTAAAATGGAACTGCAACAATATCTGTAATCTATAGACAAAGCATCATCATCATCATCATCATAATAAAGAAAGAAAGAAAAGGACAGAGAAAGAGAGAGAAAAAGAAAGCTAGAGAGATAATTCTAGCTGTCCAACATGGCCATCTTTATAAGAAGAAAGAAAGAAAAGACGGAGAGGGAAAAGAGTGAGATGATGGGAGGAAAAAGAAAGAAAAATGAGGAAGGAAGGAAGGAAGGAAGGAAGGAAGAAAAAGGAGTGAAAGGGAAAAGACAGAGATAGAGGGAGGAAAAGAAAGAAAAGGGGGGAGGGAAGGAAAAAGAAAGAAAAAGGGGGAAGGAGAAACAGAAAGCTAGAGAGAGAATTGACCGTCATCATAAGAAGAAAGAAAGGCAAAAGAAAGAAAGAAAGGCAAAAGAAAGAAAGAAAGAAAGGGCCTTAATTGGTTATTGTTTGTGTGTTGCACTTTTTGGGAAATCCCATTGTCCCATATCTTCATAAAGAGCTTCACTGGTGCCATGTTGGTGAAAAAGCATGCTAGAGGAAAAGGAAGGAAGAGAAAGGACGAGGAAAAAAGAGGAAGGGTTCTTTAACATTCTCATGTGAGCTCCAGTTGAGAAGCGATCAGCATGAGGTCTGTGTGAGCGTCTGATTCTCTCTGATCCTCCTGTTCCTCCGGTCAACACACCAACAGCTCTCAGTACTGTTCCATTATTAATGCAGGAGTTCTCAAAAATGTTCCACAGACCGGGTCACATTTATTTCAGGAACATCAAACTCCAGTGAACAGTCAAACTTTCTTTAAAAAATTAATAATAATACAGTGACTATAATAACTTTGATAAAGGTGTGTTTAGCAGCACTGTCGTGCCTCTGTGGTTGTAACAGTTTGAAGATGACTGAGAAACGCTCTTCTCTCTCGCCAGCAGTTTAAAACCTCTGGATGAAACCCACTGTGTTTTCTAATTGCGTTCTCCTACTTGAAGAAGCTGCTGACGTACAGAACTAGGCAGAGAGTGCTTTAGCCTGTCACGGCCAATGAGCGCTCTGATTAGCTAAAGCTGGGAGGGGGTTAACATCCACAGGGCTGATCGTGACCTTTTTTCTAAGGAGACGAGGCAGAGGATAAAGAACAGTACCTTAGGGAAAGAAACAAAGCAAGAGAGAGAGAGAGAGAGAGCGCGAGAGAGCGCGAGAGAGGTGGAGTGGGCGGTGATGAAGGAGAGAGGAAGACGGGCTAAATAAAGAAATGTTCATTTCATGCTCCGTCTCGTTAAGCCATGTGCAGCAGTGAATGGAGGCTGGAGGCATGAAAAGCACGAAAAGCTAAATAATCTCATGCGCAGACTGTGAGTTATTACTCAAGTCTGAGAGATGTTTACACAGCAGTGCAGGTTAGTGTCACTTGGAAAGGACAAGCTAGCGTGAGACTGTCAAAACTGTCTGGGTTTGAACAATTCTAAAAATAAATAAATAAATTAAAAAAATAAAAATAAAAAATCAACAGACTTCTTTTTAAACCCAATTATTTCTCAATTCACTTTCTCCCTATTGCTCTTGTGTGAAATTAAATAAGTCTCCAGAAGAGCAGGGGGCAGTAGTCTATAGTCAAATGGTGCCATCCTTGTTTTCTATAAAATATCGAAGTGCATCATTCTGTACCTGCTAGTTACATAGTACATTACAAAATGACTTGGTTGACAAGTCTTCCGGTTGATGTAACACAGTAAGATTGTGTATGTGCGTAGTGTACAAAAAGGCATGTAAAAAAAAAATCTTATCAGCCAATCAGAGAACTCTTTCTCCCACCTTCATCTGACCCCAATTCAACACACTTAACCTCCAATAATAGACAACAATAAGGGCTAATGAGTGCCAGTGGAATAGGACACAATGCTCTGGGTAATGGCTCTGGTTGGTTTGGTGGTTACAGCCCAACTGAACACGCTTGAAGGAGAGCACTAACTAATTAATTCGATTTAATTTAAGACTTTGCCCATTCGTCTTTGCAGAACTGCTCAAGTTCAGTTAAATTTGATGGTGACTGTTTGTGGACTGCAGTCTTCAAGTCATTCCACAGATTTTCAATGGGGTTTAAGTCTGGGCTCTGACTAGGCCATGCAAGGACATTCACCTTTTTCTCCTTCAACCACTGTGTGGTCAGTTTTGCTGTGTGCTTTGGGTCATTATCATGTTGTAAGGTAAACCTTCTTCCCACTGACAACTTGGGCAGCAGATTTTCCTCAAGAATTTGATAGTATTTTGCCCCATCCATTTTCCTTCTATCCTGGCAGAGAAACACCCCCACAACAGGATATTACCACCTCCATGCTTTACTGTGGGAATGGTGTTATTTGGATGGTGAGCTGTATTGGATTTGGACATATCGTTTGGTGTTGAGGCCAAATAATTCATCTAACTATAACAGCTTTTTCCATGTGGCCTCAGAATCATCAAGGTGCGTTTTGGCAAAGCTCAGTCATGGGTGGCTTTTTTCTTGCAACCTTCCCATACAAGCCACATTTGTGGAGAATTTGTGATATTGTTGTACCATGCACACAATGACCACTCTTTCTCATAAATTCCTGCAGGCCTCTTGGTCTTCATTTCAGGCTGAAAAGCAACAAAATGTGATTATTTTAAAGGGGAGTGATTCTTTTCTATACCCACTGTATATACACTTTATAAGAGTTTGTGGACACCTGATTATCACACCCATATTTGGTTCTTCTCCAAACTGTTGCCACAAAGTTGGAAGCACACAATTGTATAGAATGTCTTTGGTATGTTGCAGCATTACAATTTCCCTTCACTGGAACAAAGAGGCCACAAACATGTTCCAGCATGACAATGCACCTGTGCACAAAGCGAGCTCCATGAAGACATGGTGTGTTAAGGTTGGAAGAAGGTGGAAGAACTAGAGTGGCCTGCCCTCAACCCCAGTGAACACCTTTGGGATGAACTGGAGCCTCCTCACCCAACATTAGCGCCTGTGCTCAATAATGCTCTTGTAACTGAATGAGCAAATTCCCACAGCCACGCTCCAAAATCTAGTGGAAAGCCGTCGCAGAAGAGTGCAGGTTACTATAATGACAAAAGGGGGAATAAATCTATAGTGGGATGTTTAACAATCACAGATGAGTGTTCTCAAATAATTGGCCACATGAGCTGATCAAGAGGAAAGGAAGGCCATCCTGACCACCCAGAGGGAGAGCCAATGTCAGAAACATTGCTCTACATCAGGATTCTGACCCAAAAACTCCCGGCTGTGGAGTGAATATTTAGACAGCTGCATCAATCGGGAGCCAGTGCAGTAATGTCAAGAAGAGAAACGAGAACCCAGTGCCCCGAGATGTGCATACGCCTGTTGATATGCAGTTATGAAGTTTCAGGACTGCGTGATCCGAGTTAATTTAATAACCTGCTTTCTGCAGGTCAGTTCAAGGTTAGCAGGCAGGCTCTGATCTCCGAGACATTTTGTACTAGAACAACAGTTCTCCTGCAGAGATCGGACCCCTGCACAGTAGGCTTGTCACGGTACCTAAATTTCAGTAGTCGGTACCAATACCAGTAAAATTCCACAGTACTCTGTGCCAATTTCGGTACCAAAGCAAAACACAAAAACATGCTAATTGAACAACACGCTCTTTTATTAGTAAAGTTAAATATCAATATAAAACTTTTTTTTTTTATTGCCATTCTGTTTACTTCAAGTATTTCAGTGTTTCAAGTTTTTTTTCCCCCCCACAAGTAATTAAAGGTATAAAAATAAAACAAAAAAATTACAAGCATGCAAAACACAAAAATATGCCATAACTGAACAACACACACTTATTATTTATAGTTATATATTAAAATAAATTAAAACAAATGTATACAGTGGGGGAAAAAAGTACTTGATCCCCTGCTGATTTTGTACGTTTGCCCACTGACAAAGAAATGATCAGTCTATGATTTTAATGGTAGGTGTATTTTAACAGTGAGAGACAGAACAACAACAAAAAAAATCCAGAAAAACACATTTCAAAAAAGTTATAAATTGATTTGCATTTTAATGAGGGAAATAAGTATTTGACCCCTTCGACTTAGTACTTGGTGGCAATCACAGAGGTCAGATGTTTCTTGTAGTTGGCCACCAGGTTTGCACACATCTCAGGAGGGATTTTGTCCCACTCCTCTTTGCAGATCCTCTCCAAGTCATTAAGGTCATTTTCAACGCCCTGGCTGAGTGAAGGAGGTTTTCACCCAAGATTTGATTGTACATGGCCCCGTCCATCGTCCCTTTGATGCGATGCAGTTGTCCTGTCCCCTTAGCAGAAAAACACCCCCAAAGCATAATGTTCTCACCTCCATGTTTGACGGTGGGGATGGTGTTATGACTTGGGGTCATAGGCAGCATTCCTCCTCCTCCAAACATGGCGAGTTGAGTTGATGCCAAAGAGATCTGACCACACCTGACCACAACACTTTCACCCAGTTCTCCTCTGAATCATTCAGGCAAACTTCAGACGGGCCTGTACATGTGCTTTCTTGAGCAGGGGGACCTTGTGGGCGCTGCAGGATTTCAGTCTTTCACGGCGTAGTGTGTTACCAGTTGTTTTCTTGGTGACTATGGTCCCAGCTGCCTTGAGATCATTAACAAGATCCTCCCGTGTAGTTCTGGGCTGATTCCTCACCGATCTCATGATCACTGAAACTCCACGAGGTGAGATCTTGCATGGAGCCCCAGACCGAGGGAGACTGACAGTTTCTTCCATTTGCGAATAATTGCATCAACTGTTGTCACCTTCTCACCAAGCTGCTTGGCGATGGTCTTGTAGCCCATTCCAGCCTTGTGTAGGTCTACAATCTTGTCCCTGACATCCTTGGACAGCTCTTTGGTCTTGGCCATGGTGGAGAGTTTGGAATCTAATTGATTGATTGCTTCTGTGGACAGGTGTCTTTTTACAGGTAACAAACTGAGATTAGGAGCACTCCCTTTAAGAGAGTGCTCCTAATCTCAGCTCATTACCTGTGTAAAAGACACCTGGGAGCCAGAAATCTTGCTGATTGATAGGGGATCAAATACTTATTTCCCTCATTAAAATGCAAATCAATTTATAACTTTTTTGAAATGCTTTTTTCTGGATTTTTTTGTTGTTATTCTGTCTCTCACTGTTAAAATACACCTACCATTAAAATTACAGACTGATCATTTCTTTGTCAGTGGGCAAACGTACAAAATCAGCAGGGGATCAAATACTTTTTTCCCCCCACTGTATGTATATTTCAAGTATTTCTGAAAAATGCTTTAAGTTTTGGCCATAGTTTTTTTCCCTTCAAGTAAATAATAACTGAATAAATTACAAGCAAAAAATACAAACTATGTAAAAAAGTTTCTGAAACGAAACACTTGCCACTCGTTAGGCATCTTCGCGCAGGGACTTTTAAACTTAAGTGCTGAAAGTGAACCGAAGTTATAACAGAGAAAACCTGAAAGATTAGGCACATCTGCCTATAATTTGAAATGACTCAGCAATAGTCCGTGGGTATTTATTGATGTGTTTTGGACTAAATATTTTTACTTAATTGGATCGTTTGGACCTTTGCCAGTGTAACGACTGTTTTTGTGGGGATTTTATGGATCAGTGGACTAATATGAGGCTTCATAGGTGAGTTGCCTCAGTTTTGTAAGTGTTGGTTTACATCAATCGAAGCACAAGAGATTAGCTTTCCAAAAGATATATCACATGAGTACCTACGTAAACACAGCAGCTGTGTACATAGCATAGTTTTACACTTAACAACACGGAGGTCCACCGGTGGGGCGTGGATGTTTTTAAAAGAATTAAATGGTTAATAAGGACACATGACCGTATTAACGTTACACGTGCATATTTTAACCATTAAGTAAACAAAAAAGAGGATGTTTTTTTGCATTCCTACACTTGAATTAAACTGTGCTACAACATCCATAATGCAACCGCTACCATAACTGCACGCTGCACCTATGAAAAGTTCCCGACCGACTACCTGTCAGACAGCGCATCGGTACCGGGTTGACGTGGTACTCGGTACTACCGGTACTTGTGAAAATCCGGTACCGTCAACTTTTTGTTTTTTTTAGTACCGACTTGGTAACGAAGTACCGGTACTTTTGACAACCCTACTGAACAGAGGCAGGAAATCACCTGAAAGCTGAAACTCTCAGCAATTCAAGAAAGAAGAGGCCCAAACCTGTTCCAGCATGACAATGCCCCTGTGCACAAAGCGAGCTCCATGAAGACATGGTGTGTTAATGTTGGAGTGGAAAAACTCGAGTGGCCTGCCCTCAACCCTAGTGAACAACTTTGGGAGGAACTGGAATGCCGACTGCACCCCAGGCCTCCTCGCACCCCAGGCCTCCTCGCCCAACACCAGTGCCTGACTTCACTAATGCTCTTGTGGGTGAATGGACACATGCCCACAGCCACACTCCAAAATCTAGTGGAAAGACTTCGCAACAGAAGGGGGAATAAATCTATAATGGGATGTTTAACAAGCACAAATAAGTGTTCAAACCCACAACTCACCTGGCAGTAGGGTGAATATTAAGTGGGAGCCAGTGCAGTAATGTCAAGAAGAGAAACGAGAACCCTGAGATATGCACACGCCTGTTTACATGCAGTTATGAAGTTACAGGCTGACATGATATTTCATTTTAACCTGCTTTCTGCAGGTCAGCTCAGGGTTAGCAGGCAGGCTCTGATCTCTGAGACACTTTGTACTTGAACAACAGTTCTCCTGCAGAGATCAGACCCCTGCACAGAGGCAGGAAATCACCCGAAAGCTGAAATGCTCAAAAAAAAAAAAAAAAAAATTTCCCCCCCAGAGACTTTCAACCAAAGGGACTGACTGATGGACTTCCACAATGAGCCACATTTTTATAAAGCAACAAAAGACACAACGTGGCATTGTTTTGCTTTTTTGGTGACAAAAAAAAAAAAAAGCATCATATTTAAAAGAGAGGTCAAAAAAAAACAAAAGGTCCATACGTACGTTCTGTAAGGCGTCTTGCTGCTTGGACAGCGCAGAGAGCTGGGACTCGGAGTGATACAACGTCAAGCCTTTCTTCAGCGTCTTCAAATCGCCAACGTTCCCCTAACAAACACACAAATATGTCTACATTAGTAAAAGTGATTGGAACGGATACGCAACCCGTATCTTCCAATCCACCCAACAACAGCAATTTCCCATAGCAGCACATCATGAAGTGTTTTATTCATTGCTTAACTGCACAGCCTGGTATTAATAAATTGTATAAAAATAAACTTCCTGGTTTGAACAATGGCTCTTGAACAACAAAACCAAACGTATAAGTTGTCTATATTAGCTTCCAGTTTCATCCAGTCTTCTCCTTCCGATCTTCACGGTGTTTTGAAGTAAAAGGGTGATGGCGGAGAAATAAACAACTGCTGTTTCGTTTTCCAAAAGAAAGTATAAGTGGTGAGAGAAATGTTTCCGCTATTCAGCGGAAAGTGCTGAAAACTCACAAGCTGGTCTATTATATACTGTACATCTCTTTATTTGTATTTATTAATACAGAGAGCCTGTGGCACATAAAATCCATATTTCTCCTTCAGCTCATCCCAAATAAGAAAAAAGTTACTACATTGCAGATCTCTGTACATTACTGACAATAAAAGTATGTTCATGCCCTTAAATCAGGTCAAATGCTACTAAAATGGCAATTCGCTCTCCCTCGATCATTTGCAAATTAGGTGGACGATATTTTTTTTTGCAATATTTCTCCAATATTCTGATGAATCCTTCTCCAGTCGACTCTGCGCTTCTTCTCTGTTCGCTCAGGCATCAGTGACAGATGGAAGATGAGCTTCTGGCTGAAAAAAAGCTGAAAGAGAGTCTCAGTTCATCCGTCTCATTATTGTCTGTTTGATCAGAACTGGATAAAGCCACTCGAGTCAATAAACTGCCCCCCAAGTCTCTTCAAGCATGAGTCATTAAGAACAGCACTTCCTCCTTACAGCAACTAAATTATGATGAATGAATCCTGGTGAAAAAACAAAAAACATCACAACTCTAAACTCTGTCGTCTAAAAAAACCTGCTTCATTTCTTCAGTGCTTGGCCCCCTAAGTGCAACACGCAGCAATCTGCGGCTTACGAAATTTTCCTCCCCACGCCAAATGTAGTGACATGTTTGCTGTCTGAAAATTGTTCGCGTTTTGCATTCAAGCGATGAGGTAGCTAACAAATAATCGTAGCTAACAATGAATAATGAACGCTTATAGCCGGCAGCTTATTAGCATCGTTTCAAGCTCCATTTCTGAAATCATCACACACTCACCTCGAAAAACTTTGGTTCAGTATTACAGCTTGTATATATACACACACAGTTTAATTAAAGTTACATTAAAAAAAAAAAAAAAAAAGTTATATACACAGCCAGTTCCAAAATGATTGGCACGCTGAGGCCACTAATGCAGGACCCTAACCACTAATCTTCAAAGTATCATTTTACAAGTTTTACAGGTTGCACGACTTAATTTTTACTAGTTGACCAGAATTTTTTTTGTAAGTGGTTGAATAGATTCTTCAGAGTAAAACTACATACACTTCATTCTGTATGAGAACACATGCTCTACATGTTCACCCTGACCCTCGACAGTACGTATTTTCTCAGCTGCTGTTTCATGCTTTTGCAGCGACATATATTTGGATCGACATATACCCATTGGTTCCTGACTTTTCGGACACCCTGTAGAGTTAAAACAAAAACCAATTCAGAGCGTCACTATTTTTAGGTTATTAGTGCAACAAAGAATGTGTTAAACCTCACTTTAATTAGCATGTCATACTTAAATTTCTAACTTCAATGCTTTTTTTTAAAAAATAAATAAATGTGCAACATAATATATTTGTGTGTAATATTAAACTATTTAAGGAATATTACGTCTTAAAAATGCACTCGCGTGGACAAACCTGGTGGCTCAGCTGAAATTCGGAGCTGTCTGGAACTGAGTGCGTGCAGCATGGAAGCTCATGTCCATCTACGGAAAACATCCTTATAGCCCAGTGACTGAGGGAACGGATAAGACTTTTCCTACTGCACTGTGCATTTAGATGTAGAACTGGCCGAAATGTTTTCAGACTAACGAAGTAGATTTATCCTGCTTTCTTTACCGTCTGCCTCTGTTTTTTCCATTCACCTCGACTAGTCAACCCCTAGAGTGTTTTACAGCGTGACCTTTCAGCGGTCACCGTGTCGCACATCAACACGAGTCGAGCGGTCAGTACGGAAGGTTAAAAGTACAAAAGCCGATGAGTTATGGACCTGAGAAGAAGAGTCTCGTCACGCTTTATAAAATCGGAGACATATCCTGGCTTCACCTGTCCACAGCTAATCTGTTTGGGTGTGTAGGACGTCGTGAGGCTCTCCAAACAGACCTCGAATTGCCTTACGAGACTCCACGGTGTCTGCTCCAAAAGCAATTTAGCACTGGATGTTATCTATCTAATGAAATATTCTCCCTGAAGAAGATGATCTGTATCTGATGTGCCTTTTACGAGCTGAAGGATTTCGTGTCTCAGTAATAACACGCGTGTAATTATCCTGTCCATCTCTCTTTTTCCCCCCGAACCTGCTCTGATTGTTGTTGGGTTGGAAAACATCTCTCTGTTCGCTCTGAGGGATTACTCCAGCTTATTCTACACAAAACAAAAAGAGCACTGTAGGTTTGTACATGCATGTAAGTGTGTAACAGTCAACCCTGTGCTGCAAAAAGAAAATTTTTTTCCCTTCCCAGCTCTGCCTGAGTGAGCATTGTGATAATCCTTCGCTTTTTATTATTACTGGCTGCTTCTTAACTCACGCGACTCGACTGGTGTCCAGCTCTAGGAAAACGGCTGTTTCCTGGAACTGCAAAATTCTGACTAAGAGATGTGACTCAAATGTTCCAGCTCTCAGCATCCATCGTCTTCTTTGTACTGAGTAAGCAATACAACACTCAGGGGCATGTTGTTATAGGAAAATAATGAATTTTCCAATAACGCTACATTCCCAAAAAGTTTTATTCCTGTTACTCCTCTTATACCGCAGCAATTTGCCAATGACACCATACTTTTTGCTGTGGAACATCTGTGAAATAAGTTCGTTCCTGTTCTCGCTTACGTTATAGTAGCCATAAAAAGTCATTCCCCCACAAACCTCTCTTTTTTTCCTTTCTTCCTTGAAGGTAAAGTTTGTTTGCATTTTACCGAGAAAGCATCAGGTCCTGAAGAATGTTGGAAAACTTACATCTGCAGCTTTACTGTTACAAGGTGCTGACACTGGAGACTCCTTCCATAAAAGTTAAATAAACATCTCCGCAGAGAAAATGACCCGTCTTAGCCATACCGTTACCATAGAAACAAAAACATATCAGACCGAGTGCATTAATATAAACCTGTGATTTGAAGCTGCACTACTGTCAGCGTGGCTGTTCTAGAAAATGAATCAACACCTTTTGACCAATTCAAATGGCGCTGTGGTTTAAAACAAAGACGAATAGCGCTTTCAGACTTTTGTCGCACATAAAAACAGTGAATCGGGGGTTAATTCTTTTTCTCCTCAGTTTATTCTGGATAATTGAGGCCATACTGGAGCTCCAGCGGACTCTGGAATCCGTACAGTTTCCATTAAACCCTTTTCTCCGAGTCGTCAGTCACGCTGCAGTCCATTTCTGATGGCACGTTTTCTTTTAACGTCATTTTTTTTTTTTTTTTAAATAAAAGAAAAGAAACATTCCTTCAATTTTCCATTCAACCTCAAATGCAGCCAATTGATTATTGATTTATTTATGCACCAAAGCTACAAGTCTAACGTAGCTAACAAGTATTGGAAGTTTGTGAGACTTGAGTTGTTCAGATTTGATTATTCGGAAATAATAATGTATGAGCCACTGTTTTCTATTAAGATGGACAACATGGTGTCAGAGAGCTAAAAATAGTTACAAATAGTCAGAGGAATCAATCACTTTGTCAAGTGCATCAGATTTGGGAAGAAGGCGTGGCCTAAAGTTTAAAGACTCACAGAGTTGTACAGTATAACGATAATATACTATATCATACAATTTTTTAAAAAGACACTGATCTGCAAAATTTCTTTATTTAAGAAGCAAACTTCAGACACCAAACATGTTTGTTTACGGACAAGAATCGTGTCATTTGTTGGCTGAATTGTTGCTTAACTTTTTTAGGTTTTTTTTTACTCCCTTCCGATCCTTCAAAAAACCTAGTAAGGGGAAATGGTACAAATCGTGTTAATTGTGTAATATGTTTTTAAGGAATAAAAGACTTGGGGGACTTGCTGTTGGTACGATGCCCCGAAATTGATTAATTTCCTGCCAATGCTTACAATTTTTTATTTATTAAAGAATCACACATGGTACTTTTTATCCACTTATAGTTACATTTAAATGTTGTGAAACATCCCGCAACATGTTCCTGTTAACACATTATGTGTTAATGTACGAGTTTCGAATTCAGACAATGCCACAGCCATCTGTGTCCAGGAGTCCAAGAGAGCAATACTGGCCGTGTTCTAAGGGTGGGAGGGGCATAGTCTGTGTCCCCCTGTCAATCACAGAGACACTAGCCAATCATGGGCGTCTGTGAGCTCGTGTATGCGGAAGAGGGCAGATAGCGGTTTCCTCAGAGTGTGTAACGCCGCCCCGTAACGCAGTGTGGAGGAGCAGTTCGAAAAAAAATACAGTAAGCTACTACTAAACTTTTTTTTTTTTTTTAACCGAAGGAAAAAAAATACAAAACTGCAGCTTTCACACAAAAAATCATTTACATTTAAAGTAATAATAATAATTAGTTACATTTATATACCGCTTTTCTAGACACTCAAAGCGCTTTACATAGTACAGGGGGGGAATCTCCTCAACCACCACCAGTGTGTAGCATCCACCTGGATGATGCGATGGCAGCCATAGTTATTAATACAAAAAAAAATAAAAAATTCTAGTTATATGTGAAAACTAAGTTTAATTGGATGTATTTTTGCATGATTAGAATGGTCTACTGAACACTGAATCAATACCATAATTCTAAAACTCTTGTGAATAAGAAGTTCAGGATTATAGAGAGGGCGTGTGTGTGTGTGTGTGTGTGTGTGTGTGTGTTCGCTCACCTGGGAGAAAACCTGCTTGCTGTCGTCCTCTAAAATCCGGACTTTCGTCTCTAGCTGACGGATGTAATTCGAGGACTCTGTCGAAATAAAAGCAGAAATGCAGGTTAATCTCACGACTAAAACACCACATCCACACAATCGTTCTGCTGGAGGTGTGTACAATGTGCACGCCACTGATTACACTGATTACAGCATGACATCACGGCTTACACCCTTCACCGGAGGAACATATTTACACGATTAACATCTCATTTTAACGTAATCCCTGCAGTTCAGACAAACTGTATTATTGTACAGATTCTCCCAGAGCTATTTGGTGGTCTGGGTGGTGCGCTAATCCTAAAATTGCACCTAAAAAAAAAAAAAAAAAGGGGGGGGGGAGAAAGAACTGTGATGAAGGAGGACATTTTTTTTTAAAACACTAGACATTACAATCAGTATTTCCTTATAATATCTTTTTTAAAAATGCACATTTATTTATGCAAATGAGTTTTTTAATTATTGTATAATTAAATCCGAATAAATTTGCATATTTATTACAATCCTAAAATGTTAGAGTTCAATTATTTATCTCGCTTTAAAACACTCTCAAACTAAAGACCTTTACAGAACAATTTGCTGAAGAATCATTTCTTTATTGTTTTTCTCCCCCCCCCCTTTGATTTCTTCAAAGTTTAAGATGATACAGTGGATGTAATTTTTGACATTTTGTCTGTTGAGTTTGAATATTTTTATCATTTTATTTTTATTGCATTATTTCAAGATTAAAAACGTGGCCAAAATTGTTATTTTTACCTGTAGCATCTTGCTTTAAATGAATACCCTGCTGGAAAAAAAAAACAATACAAACCATCACAGAAATTCTAATGGTTTCCAGTACAAATACCATTACAAACCATCAGCTAACCATTAAAACCATTACTAGTCCTTAATGCTATCTACTAGACATAACATGCCACCAATAGAAGGCAACAAATTACCAGTAGAGACCAACAGGAACCATTCGCATTTCCATTAAAACCAATACAATTCCCATTATAACCATTAAAACCATTACAGATTCTCTTGGGGTTTTTTTTCCCCCACGGGGTAATTAAATAACAAATAAAAGACTAATTTAGTTTGTTTTGTAAAGTGTGAAACCTCATATATAATGCTTCAGGATGATCAAAGAACCACAAGAACCAGGAGAGGGGTGTGTCTCCGTCGAGCCTTGTGTGCTGCGCTGCATTCTCGGCATAAGTGTCCCGACCTCGCTATCCGAGCGTGATGAAGAATGCAGAGGCCGGAGACGAGTGTGACCCGTATCACACACACCACGTTTCACGCTCGCTCCCGTTACTACATACCTTCATATCTACACAGAGGAAGACCTTGAGGAAGACTGAAGCGTGTTAATCAGCGTGGGTTTGAGCAAGCGAGGTTTCAAATATAGAGCAGGACACAGAGAGAGTTAGTGCAACTGTGATATGCTTAAAGGAAAATCTATAAATAATGAACTAAAGAGCCAGAGACGGTTTGTTTAAAAAAAAATAATAAATTCACACACTGCTTTTAGTTTAAATACTATATATATTTTCTTTTAATTGCAATATTTTCTTTCAACGTGACCAAGTAAATGTCCCCGCAAAATCAATCTGTACAACTGAGTGCAAAAGTTTGTGCCCCCCTTCCACTCTTCCATGGATTCACCCTGTGTTGAAAGAAAGTGATTTTTATTATCAGTCATTTTTTTTGAGGGTGAATAAATAAATCATTAAATAACAAATCTAAAACATTAAACAAATTACTTGTTTTATTTATAAAATTTAAAAAAAAAAAAAAAAGAAAAGAAAAAAGTTCTGATTCTGAGTAGCGACAGAGTGCTGACGTCCACTCGGTCTGTTTCAGTAAAACATCAACGGCTCCTGAATATTCAGAGGTTTTTAAATACTGAAGATTTCGAATAATTGAAATTGTGTGTGTTGGATTGAGGAGCTCATAGTGACAGCATGAGTCATCGTCAGGGTCAAACTCCTGCTGCTGCATTCTTTTACACACACACACACACACACAAACACTTTGTATCCCCCTACGCCCTTCCCGTCCGTCTCCACGCCTAATTAGCTCGATTCGGGAGTCGGCGTCCCATTTAACCCTCTCTCTGCTGTAAATCCGTCACCTGTCCCCGAACGCACTCTCGCTCCCTCTCAGACCCATCAAGGTCCCGGCACATCCTCCTTCTTTCAAACAGGACTCGTCTCTTTGACTTTTTACGACCAATAAAGCACACCCGACGGAGCTTTGCTCTCCGCACGGTCTCGTCACAATCGATTATCCCGACGCTCGGCTACCAGCAGGTGTCAGTAACATCTCGTGCGTGTTTAGAACGTCCTCACCAATGCCAGAATCACAGGGGACGGTTTAAAAGGAGCCATTAACACCATAACACTCTCAGAGAGAGAGTGGCGTGTGTGTGACAAATAGCTGCTAAATAGCTTCTCGATAACAGCTCGAGAATGAAGCATTAGGGTTGAGGAATGTTTTATATTTTTCTATAACTGGGTTTAATTCCTCTTAGACCACAAAAAATGATTAACACATTAAAAATTGATGACAGAAATGCACTCTTTTTATCCATTTATGATTACATCTAATCATCTGCGAAACAAGTTCCTGTTCTTACTTACATTATAGCAGCTATAAACATTCATTCCTTCACCAGCTTTTCTTGAAGTATTTTCTATTTCTTGAAGTCACAGCCGTAACTACAGTTGGATCTGCAGTTGCAGAAAAATCAGACATTTCTTAACTGCATATAAGTGGACACAAACCATGACATGGAAAAATATTTATTTCTGAAACAAACAGGGCGGGGCTTAGCTCCATCTCACCGTCCCTGGTTGCTCCAAAACTGTTCGAGCGAAGACAGGCGTAAATCCTCTTTAACTTCCTCGTGACTCTCTAATCTAACTCGAGTACATCTGATCAGCTGACCCCGGCGCGGATTAGAGGAGCCGGCGTCCCAGCAGGCCGAGCAGCCGGGCCGCGACCTCCCGCTGCTCTTCTGCAGAGAAACAGAAACACAGAGCATGCGGAGAGAAACGCCCCTCTCCTCGGGTGTTCATCACCGCCGTGCTCTTTCATCTCCGCAGGGCTGCATTGCAGTAAAATAAAATAAAACATTTTTGAAATCCGCACAGGCTTATATCTGTTTTGCTTTAATTTCGACTCTCCGTGGGATTCGGATTTGTTATTACAATGGAGCGTTCGCCTGCATTGTGTCGCAGTTTCCATTGTTGGCGATGGGAAACAGCCAGGATTAGGCGCATAAGCCCAGAGTATCACGCACACATGTGCGAAACAGTGAGAGACGGGAGTGACTCGGGTGGCGTGAGCCGAAACCGGACTGCTTTAACTACAATTCAAATTACAATCCAAGTTTTGTTTTTGTTTTTTGTAACCTGTATTCAGGGACAGACGCTAAAACAGGCCTGTGCGTTACAGTAATTACCGTAATTCAGACAAGACTGCACATGAATCTCTGTCAACTACGGATATTTGGTGTGTAATGGTGTATCTTAATGGAAGTAAGCTTGCTTGGTCCATCATATCATATCATACATTCCACCTTTCTTTCTCATTATGAAAGTCCATTAGGTCTACTGAATCACCATTATACTGAAATGTGTGATGTGTTTAGTGATTGTGGTGCTAATTTGTTGATTGTGTGTCTCTCTGATGTCACAGGGGGACATTTTTATTACTATCGCTGTTTAATAGATGAAAAAAAATTCTCAAACGGGTGATGATGATCGTGCCGAAAAACAAACGCGCAAGAGCTTCTTTTCTCACTCACCATATTCCCCATGGTGTTATTTTAATGAGACTCGGCTCAGCTAGTTAGCGATCTACAGGATGATGAGCGTGATGCCATCGACGGCGGTACTAGCATGAAAGCTGAAGCTTCGGAAGCTGATCTGATTGATGAGGAGGTGAGAGAGCTGGACAGACTAAAGGACTAAAGCGCCACCGCATCGGTCTCTTTAGTAAGACATGAAGCGAGGGCTAAATCCAACTGCGCCACTATCAGCACGGCATTGTGGGTAATGTAGGAAACTGTTAACCAAAGTGAATAAAGAGCAACATTTCCATTTGTGAAATTGTGAACAAAGAACAAAAATACATCTTGGATACTATTGAAGATCACCATCAGCGATTGAATAACTTTGCATCTTAGAAAAGCATCCGGATCAGTCGCAGGTCATGTGTTAAACCTTTAGGGCCCTGTACGTCGTGATATAAAACCATACAGGAGGAACAGAACACCAGAATACAAAACTACCAGAAACCACAGAATCCTGATCTAATCAAAACGGCACAGGAATTATCCGGCACAAGAGCCGCTTCGCTGGAAGTCTATAACGCAATCTGAAAACAGGAAGTGAGGCGATATCACAGCAACGGTTTGATATAGTATAATCACCTTAGGAACAACTGCTGATGGTTTCTGGTCATACTCTGTTGACAACAGGTTCTTGGCCCCCTTAATCGCTGCTTGCAGTTATATTTCTATAAAAGAAACAGACCAGTCTTACAAACTGTTTTGGAGTTCCAAATTAAAAAATACGAGAGAAAAAGAGGCCGAGAGAGACGAACATCACTGTAGTAGATTCAAAAAGGCTCAAGTTAAGTGGAGAGACAGCGGGGTGGAGGACAGCCTTGGAGAAGAGAGAGGGGGGAAAAAACAAAACACAGGCAAAGTGTCGCTGTATTAGTGTTGCTGCTCTCGTCAGCGGGTGGCTTTGACATAATTAGAGAGACAGCGGGGTGTGGGACTGCCTCGGACAACGTCTCTCTCCATCACGTCTCGTATCGGAGCCATGACCTACTTACGGCAGAGCGCTTTTGTTCTTCCTGCTCGGCATGAACGAGTGTTAAACACTCGGCACACTAGAGCCTCATACAGCCTAGACGATTAACATTGTTTATTTAGAAGAAATATTTAGCAGATCTTTTGCTAGTGTAAAGGCTTTAGTGTATCTTGTGTACTTGTCATGGAAAAAAAAAAAAAAAAAAAGGGGGGGACAATATTTTGATTCCAATTTGATACCAAAGAAACCAGGGGGAGATGCTGTTATAAGAAAGTAATCAACTGTGATGCATCCTGGCATGAAGCGGAGTTACTGTTTCCATGCTGATGTTGACTATTTTCCTTCAACAGGACATCCCAAAGTGTTTTATTCCCCCATATATCCAGAGTCACATGTTGTGGAACGTCCATGAAACCATTTGGTTCCAACAGTATAAACAGTCATTCCCTCACCAGCCTCTGAGAAAACTCTCAATCTAGTGGTGCCATTTCCATAAAAAGAAGCTCCCAATTTAACCCCTGATGCTATCTAGGTGACGATCCTTGAAGCCCATGCAGAATTTTTGTAGAAATATCACGCTAAATGTGACGCACAGGGATGTGATGTGTCGGGATAAAGCTGAACCGTTCTATCCACAGGCCTTGTGGGGCAAAAATAATTTGCTGTAAGCAGCCTAACAATGAGAAAGATTATTGAAAGGATTATTGCATAAAAACGTTGATTACTCGGTAAACAGTGGTTACGTCACTTCTTAAGGAGTACTGTGATTGCATAAAAAGTAATACAGTAGATTCAGAATTCACATCAACGCAGGAAGAAAAGAAACTCCTTTCCACATCAGGCAGCAGCTTTCCATCAGTCCTGGATTCAATAAAACTCTCGTTAGCTTCGCTATCCGACCAGCTGCCGAGATCATATGTGAACGTATATACTATAAAAACAAGCAGGCGCGTCCCGGCCATCGACAGCGCAGAGGAATGACGGAGGCCCAGGACCGATTTAAATGAATCCAAGATGTGGAAGCGGGGCTGAACAAACAGTGGTGTATTGTTGCTCGGCCGTGCCGTCTTCTCTCTCCGGTGTTAAGCATTTCCTCATGAAACCTGAAGCTGTGCAACTTTCGCTTGGCCTGGATTCAGTCAGCGGTGTACGCGACTGAAGCTCTGCTGCAGCTCGCTGATTGCGGTACATACTGAATCCATCAGATCTGAAGAGAAGGAGGAGTGGAGACTGATCCCTGGGCCTCACTGGAGAACAATCAAAAATCTGTCTGGGAAAATTATCTTACCATTGGAGTGCGGTGCAGAAAATCCAATCTCGATCCTTCCCAATCTGCTGACCGTCCAGTTGAACAATTAAATATGTTCAGTATTTACAATGTAACATCTCGTCTGATCTTGACACAATCTTGTTTATAAAAAAAAATAATAAACGAGGCTTCACCTACTGAAAACTAGAAAACTAATATTTTTTTTAGTTCCCTCTACACATATATCAACCAGCCATTGCTCGATGGTTGCCATGGTTACATCTGGTGTAATTTTGCTCCATTTTAGTGCACTTTCCATATAGATCATGTTGCAGCTAATAATAAGCTGCAATACCAAAAATGATAGCCAAACATAAATATGTAAGGAATAAAACACTTGGGGGCATGCTGTTATACGAAAATAATGCGGCCTGATGCAAAACAATGGAGTTACTGTGACAGCATGTCCTGAAGTTTTACAATTTCTCATTTATTAAAGAATGACACGTTATGTAATGTTACAGGAAAGTGCTTGGCCCCCTGAATTGCTGCTTGCAGCTCTATTTCTGAAATAAGAGTTATAGGGAGCGAGTGCCGTTTTGTTGGACGTCCATAACGAAATCTATGACAACAGTAAAGAAACTCCAGCCTCACCCCCCCTCCAAAGTAATGTAGTTACTGTATGTGAAGTTGGAATTACGTTTAATGTTGTCGAAAGTCCACGAAACAAGTTAGTTCCTGTTGTCACTTATGTTATAGCAGGTATAAGCATGGCCGTTTCCATACCAGCCTCTCTTGTGAAGTTAATAAGACCAAAGATTTTTTGCTTGCCCGCCGTGTCAGAAAACGTAACCTCTGACGGTTACAAAATGCCGACACTGGAAACTCCTTCCATAAATGTTACACAAACATACATTTCCTCACAGAAAATGTCTCCATATCAACAAGTCCGTACAAGTCCATGCGTAGGCCGGAACTACCATCAGAGCTGCGGTTACTGAAAATCAAATCAACACCTTTTGACCAATCAGAATCGAGAATTCGACAGCGCATTTGGTAAAAAAAAATTAAATAAATTCGGGTTTTCAAAGCTATGTTCTTAACAACTTTACACAAGATCTTTAAACTGATGAAAATGTTTAAACTGATGAAGCTTTTCTCATGAAGTAACATCAGATAAAAAAAAAGCAAAGAAAGTGATTTCATTTCAGTCCACAGGATCTGAATTGTAGGGCTCATTTGTCTGAAAATCAGGTCTGTCCGGTGGACATGCCACGCCAAGGTGATGCTATCCGACATGATCTGATGCCAGATGTACTCAGACTCACATTCTTCAGCTCTGTTAAGATCTGAAACTGTCTTCTTTCCTTAAACCTCGGTGAACCACCTGAACAGTCGGTTCTGAAGCCAAGCGCCCGCACATTTAAAAGGCATTTTCTTTTGAAATCTGATTTCACAAGTCAGTGAAAAAGACAAAAAACTATTTTTATAACTTAGATAAGAGTTGTTCGTTCCAGGTTGGCCTTGACTCGGCCGTGTTTGGATGCACGTACAGGAGTAACACTTTGTACGTTTTAAATATTAATGTGACTTGTCCCAAAAATGGACTCCAGGAGCTGGCAAAGTTAAATCTGCTAGCGAACTCAGGAACCGTCTCTCGTACACGCCTGGCATTTTTGCGAGTGCCAGCTCCCTCATCAGCCTTCTTCCAATGACACTCAGAGGTTTCATTCCGGCTACTTCCTGTGAAAGGACTGGGAGAGCTGCGGGAGTTCAGATTGCACAAGCTCAGCGGGAGAAAGAGCAGCTCGAGCTAATTTCAATCATTAACTGCGTTACGAGATATCCGTCTCTGCCTCTCTCTCTCTCTCGCTCTCTGCACTGACAGCACCGACACTCTGTGACAAGCTCAGTGGAAAAGTCCATCAGTTCACTGGGCATACGAAAAAACCTCCACTTGTCAGAGCATCAGACAACCGTTCATTATCTACGCAAGTCCACGATACAAAAATTCCAGCTAGTAATTTTAATAATTCATGTCGTTAGTCACAGAAAATCCAAATGACTGGCTCCAGTTCAAAACTCCTCAGACTCTTTTGTACAATTCTCTCAAGTTCTCTCACAAGTTCAATCCCTTTCTGTGTATTTGGTGAAAATAAAGTTTTTAAAAAACACAAAAGAAAGACTTTTAAAATACGTTTTAAGTAAGGCATAACAAACTTGTGGGTGTGTTGTTACAAGAAAATAAATCAAACACAAGGTGGTGGAATGAAGCAAAGTTTCTGTCACCTCACTCCCCGAAGTATTTCATTCACATCATACCTTTTAAGGTTGTAGAATGTCCATGAAGCAAGTTAGTTCCTGTTAGCACTTATGTTATAGCAGCTATAAACAGTAGGTCCATTACCATCCCCTCTTTTCTTTCTTTCTCCTAAAGTTAATAAGACCACAAAGCCCAAAAAAAACTTTATTTTGTCAGAAAAGTAAAAAAAAAAAAAAAAGGCAGCTTTATCTCTGACTGTTGCAAAACACTGACAATGGAGACTCCTTCCAAAAATGCTAACCATTCACAACCGTCCCTGTGCAAGTTGTTACAACACAGACCCTCCAGGATTTCGCGATTGGATAAATCTTCGCAATATTCGGAGGAGCTTGCGGTTTTTCAAAATGGCCGCAGATTTTCCGCAGATTCGGGCCGAGATGCGTCACGTGATGTCATCACAACACGCATTCAGCCAAAGCCCGAAAGCGATTTCGCCAATTCACAGTAGTTTTCCGCAAAAAAAAAAAAAAAAAAAAAAAAAAACGCCGCAAATTTACGGAGCCCCTGAAGTGATCTGTGGCAAAAAAAAAAAAAACAAAAAAAAAAAATTTCACAGAAACGTTTGCTGTCTTCCGTTTGAGTCATGTCGCTCTGTGATTACATACCCATGTCGGGAAGCGAGTAATGTCTTTGTATTGAAGGCCAACTTTAAAATATATCTCTATAAATTCATGCGCATCCATGCTCTCGGTTTGTTAAGTGTAAATGAACGATGGCAATGACGCAAACAGAAGAGAGCTATACACACACACACAAAAAAAAAAAAAAATCACAAACTTTTCACGTGCGCTCACGTTACAGTTTTGTATTTTTTTTGCACAGGTCACTTCAGGGGCTCCGCGCAAATTTTGAAAAAAGCCGCAGCAAAATCAAGCATTTTTGGCCGCAACAATCACAAAAAAAAAAAAAAACAAATAAATAAATAAAAAACCTCTGCAAAATCCTGTACGGACTGACAACAAAAACAATAACGTATTATTTTTATATAGAGAGAACAAACAGTTTAATATAAATCTGTGATTTGCAGCTGTACTACTGTCAGAGGAAATGAATCAACACCAATCAGATTCTGACCAATCAGAATCCAGAATTCAACACCTCATGTAATATACTAATATGTAAGTATGTAAGTATTTTAGCTACTACAATTTCATATAAAAAAAAAATAAAATGTTGGTCAGGTCACACCCACATATGAGAGAAGTACATTTCTTCAGTTGTCTCTCTGTGGGAGAAAGATTAGGGTGAACATTCTGAGTTGAGAAACTGATGAGAAACGCGGATGCTGTTGAACGATGCGAATTCCCATGCGGTGATTGATTTGAGATGACGGCAGACATTGAGGTACTGGGATTATGTTGCAAGGCTGCAATTTCATCCCTCTACTTCTGTCTCCTGACGGCTTTATTTCATAAAGAAATGTCACCGAGTAAACAAAGAGACTCGATTATTCAAGCTAATCAGATCGATGTGCCATGCAAAGAATGCAACGCAATGATAAACAAATGACAGAGTGATGAATTATCGCGTGTTGATAACCCTCATAACTCTCGCATCTCAGCACTCACACACTTTTTTCTCACGCCGGGGCATTTAAAAGTCGAACAGAACCCGTCGCAACATGTTGGGCAAGGGAATACAAAGAGATGTACGTGAGACCGTGATGGAGCGTCCGCTCGTGTTACGTGGCCTGTGGGAGCATCCGAATGTCAACAAATTTTTTTCCTGCATTAGCAGGGAGAGAGAGAGAGAGAGGGGAAACGAATATGACTGAGGAGGACAGGGGTGTGCGCTGTGTCCTTGTGCAAGCTGCTGTCACTACTCATCTCGTTTAGCACTAGGAGGCAGAGAGAGAGTCGGCCATGCTCAACGCCACCACTTACAGCAGACATTTCCATGATATAGAAAAAGGTTGTGCAAAAAAACTCACCAAGAAGAAAAAAATAATTTTAATCAAGACTTTTTAATATTCAGAAAAGCATTCACTCTAACACACACACACACACACACACACACACACACACACACACACACTGACCTGTTCTGTAAAATTGGCAGGCAGAAACTCCAACCTCGCCCCTCCTGAGGGCAAAGCAAAAAATAAATAAATAAAAAGATAAAAAAATAATCGACCCCAAACTCGTACTTCCTATTGTTTAGGCGAGCAAGCCTTCATTTCCACTGACCTCATAAACATACAATGATGAGATCTAACATGGAGCCACGCTCACTCAGAGAGGTCTTCAGTTTCCATTATTTATCCTCCTTTCACTCTGGAAGCAGAGTGTGTTCTGTAATAATAAGGCGAATTGATTCGTTCTGTCGGAGCTGCACTAGATCGTACTTTATTACCAGGCGGTGGATAAACGCTGTGCCGTGCGGGGATCGTGGAAAATGTGAATAAGGCACATAATGAATTTTCTAGGAATCTTACCTTTGAAGAAAAGGCAAGCTTTGAAAAACGTTATACGCTAAAGGTCGACCGACTGCATTTTATCGATACCGACAACTAATTTGTGCGGAACCTGCCGATAACCGATTAATCGTTTTAAAATTGATACTGAATGAAAACATAACACTCAAAGTAAAACATTGCTGAACTTTATTACTTTATTAAAAAATAAACTTTTTTAAATGAACTAAATATATAAATGTTAATATATGTTAACTATTAAAAAAACACTTCAAATAGCACAACAAAATTTGTCAGCGATAGTTTTTATTTCACCTCTAGAGGCCGCTCTCGTACTGTATAAAGGCTGCGGATCGTTCTCAGCCGCTCCCGCAACGGACACAACCGGGAAAAACTATCAATCGGTCGACCTCTATTATACACAGTGTTACATTATCATTATCATCATGTCGTTTAGGAAAAAAGGTTCTAAAGGGTTAAAAAAAAAAGTTATTTCACAGGAAAATAATCAGCAATGGCATGGAGTGATGAAGCGGGGTTAATTATACGACAGCAATTTGCCATTTATGACAATATATTACTTATTAAAGAATGACACGTCATACTTTTTAGTCGTTTATAGGTACAATCAACCTTGCGGACTGTCCGTGAAACAAGTCATCACTTATGTTAGAGCAGCTATAAACAGTCACTCCCTTACCAGCTTCTCATTTTTACATCTTGTAAACGTAATAAGACAAAACCAAAAAAAAAAAAAAACCACACAGCTTGTCATGTTTCAGAAAAAGTGCAAAGCATTTTGACTTGCAGCAGTGTTACAAAGTTCTTCCATAAATGTTAAATAAACGTCTCCTCACAGAAAACTTCACAGAATAAACGATTACACATTGTGTTATTATTATTATTACACAGACTGCCTTACTGTGAATGAGCTGTTAAACAATTAATCAACACCTTCTGACCAATCAGATTCTAGATTCATATATAATAACGATTCAATAGACTCATAGACTGCTTCCTGTCGATAAAATGCCATCTGAACTTCACAACCCAGAGTGCCACATTCATACTGAACGAACCGAGCGGAGAACAGAAGGCAACACAATTAGCGAGTAAGTCGATACGTCCACTCCAGAGAAGCATCCTTTCTACTAGACTGTAACACAAGTCTCTGTGGCACGATGTCAGGGCTAACGAGCCTCTCCGTGCCGTGAGGTCCTGAGATCGGTTTAAACCCTGATGCCATTTTATCCTCCATGTTTTCTTTTTTCCTCCTCTGAAACCTGTAATCTTGCATATACGGAGATGTGGATTATCCAAAAGGTGCACATCTGAAACACATACTACAATATGCATATTTATATGACTGAAAAATTTGCACAATGTTAAAGGTGCCTTCTGTCATTTTTTTATTAGGCATTTCTAAACCTCTAACAATCACTTCAAAGATTTCGAAGATAGATTAGAGAAGTTTTCACTTGATTCAATAGATCAGGCTAGCTTTGGATTCTTTATTTAATAGTTTCCGTTCACATTTTTCTGGCCTGGAAATTAGCTCCGCCCTGGCTCTTTTCCTCATAAGGCAACTCACCATATAAGGCGTATGTTGTTTTAACAAAGAGGAAAGGAAATTTTAGCAGCATTTTCATTTTCAATTCTGGTGGGCTGAGTAAAATTACAAACAGCTTCTTTAAATTTCCATACAATATTTCTAAAAATATATTTTGAACTATACTGCTTTTCCTGATTGACTGCAATATGACCTATAAAAATATAGTTTCAACTATATTGCTTTTCGTTGCGATATGACCGATAACAGATTACCGACACACACCCAGTTTGCACATTGTCACCTCACAGCAGTCAGATTTGGAGAAACAAACCAGATATGCTATCACCGGCTTATCAGCTCCGCTATCTAAACACGTGAGGTGCTCGGGTGGAGGAAAACCACACGCCTTTAGCGACTACAAGAAATGAGGGAGGGTGAATCATACGACGTGGCGAGTACTGAGAGAGTGGAGCGGCAGGACTTTCGGTTTACGTTTTTTTACAAATATGCAGCTACAATTAGCTTATCTTGTGCAACTCGCTAGTTGGAATTAGAACAATGCCAAAATGAAAAATAGTGTGTTTTGTCGTTTTCATTCTCACAAACAATACCAAAGTTGCATATTTAAAAAAAATAAATAAATTCACGTCTAAAATAAATGATGTCAAACAACGAGCGTGAGTAACTCTCAGACCTCATCTCAATTTTGAAGCGCTGACACTGGAGACTCCTTCCATAAATTACAGTTAAATAAACGTCTCCTAAACTGTATAAACGATTATATGCTTTTTAATCCATTTCGAATTACAGCCGTGACTACAGTCAGAGCTGCTGTTATAGAAAAGTAAGAAACTAAGGAAATCATCACCACCACCTTTAGACCAATCGGATTGCAGAATTCGACAACGCTTGCTTTGTGTTGCATTGACATGCCGCCTGAAACCTTCCCAGAATGACCAAAGTAGTTCAGATCAAACGTGAATGTTGTGTCTGGGAAATCTCCTTCCTGCTCCAGCTGTGCGCAGGACGAAAAAAAAAAAAAAAAAAAAAAAAAAAAAAAAACACACACACACACACACACACACACACACACACACACACACACACACACACACACACACACAACACAGGCAAGCGACCAAAACTAACTTGTGTTCAATGGAAGCGTGTGAAGAGTTCTGTTGATCTCAAAAAACCATTCACAAACAGAGACATGTGTGTGGCAAAACTTCATTTCCTTCTTCTTGCGCAACAGAATGCATCTCGAATGGAACGCTGTGTTAACTTTTAGAGTTCAGTTAAAAACGTTTATAAAAAAATAAAAAAATAAATTAAAAAAATAAAGGTCATTAAAATGGACGGGGGAAAAATCTATAAGTACTGGAAAGGAGCGGAGCTGTGGCACTGAGGTATCAATTTTGCAGTCATGAGGTAAAGCTGTAGATGTGTGAAAGTTTGTGAACAAATGAAAGGATCATTTACAAACATTAATGTGAACCATCAGATCTGAGAAGAAGAAGAAGGAAAAGGGGGGAAAAAAAAAAAAAAGGGGCTTGCGATGTGAACTTGGCCTTACACCGGCACACTTAGCAATGGCCAAAACACACATTTCTGCAATGTCAAGACATGTTTGGTGTCTGGCGCTACGAGTCGACAGTGTGAAATATTACACTAATATATTTCTTGAGTGTTCTAGGTAGGCCGGGTTTATGCTGTATGATTTTAAGCCGTTTTTTTAGCCATTGCAGTTGACATCTGTGGTCTTGATGTGCTTACATTATCGCATGACGCCAAACTCACCGTATGGCTACAAATACGGTAACGCCAACGTTCAAATGTAAACAAAACACTGACCGAAAAAATCCTCATTATCTTTTCATTATGCTCGCTTTGAAGAATGTCTGTGTTTACGCGAGCCTGTTTTCTACGTTGCGCTTTGCGATTGAGGACGTAAGCAGAGCGTAGTTTTTCATCGTGGGTGTATCGTTAGAGGATCTTCATAGTATAATCTGACATGGAGTACGCGTTATCGCGCAGTCTGAGTTTAGTGGGTTCTCGTACAGCGTGACAAGTAATCATCTTAAATGAGCCAGGACTCGGACATTGCATCTCATCAGTGCTTTGCGGTTTGGGATTTTAATTCTGTAAAACTCTCGCCTCTTCAGACCTCAAAGAAGGTGAACAGATTGTGTTCATGTTAAAATCGTTTCTTCAGGCTTAACTTAAAAAATGAGATCCTTATGAGTTTCCTAGTGGTTTCTCGTGTAGAGTTCTGTGTGTGTGTGTGTGTGTGTGTGTGTGTGTGTGTGTGTGTGTGTGTGTGAAGAAGCTCGAAGTGTAAGAACTAAAGCGCAGAAAAACCCTTTAGTCAAACACTGGGGCTTGTTGCTAGGATACGTTCTTATCAATACCTCGGTATGCCATGTGTCTCGCTCGTGTGTTTCCCGGCCCCACGCTCTGCCTCGCTTTTCATTCTCCTGTTTATTTCCGAATCGGCTCCTTCAGCATTCGGCTCCGCGCCAAACCACCAGACCCCAAATATCCCGCACTGTTGACTCATCATGTTTCAGAAACGCGTCTTTCGCGCTAAAAGGAGTGCGAATCGTGCACTTTAGGTCACGTCGGTGCAATCAGAGCTCCGTTTGGCCTCGTCCTTCACGTCTGCTTCTTAATCGTTATTATATAATCGCTATTAGTAACTATGTATCTTTGGTGCTTGGCCCCCTAATAATTACAAAAAAAAGATATTCATGGTTATTTTGTTTGATAATAAAATCATGTAGACAGTTTAGGGAACGTTTCAGAGGTTTAGGGAGTTTAGGGTTCATTTCGCATTTTAAAATCAAATACAAAACTTTTCGTCTTATAACGTACATTGTGACAATTCTTGAATCTGATTGGTCAGAAGGTGCTCAGCACTCGTTGTTACATGTTATCGTTTCTTTAGCTTTATGTTTTCCGACATCTTCAGGACAGAGAAGTTTATGCCTTGTAGTTTCTCAGTTTCTTGTCTTAACTTGTCTTATTAACGTCAAGAGAAAGACAAATAGAGAGGCTGGTGAGGTAAGACTCTTAAAGCTGCTATAAACACAAGTCATTATGGACGTTCCACAACGTTAACTGTAACTATAAACGAATAAAAAGTACAAAAATTGCAGTGGTGTAACAGGAATAAAACATGTTGGGTTATGCTGTTGTTGGAAAATAATCAACTTCAGGGTGATAACGGTAACTCCTCTTCATCACACCACACCGTCACTGATTATTTTCCTATAACAGCACGACATTGAGTTTTTTATTTCTTACATATTCATGAGTGAGAATTGTGATCAATTCCAAGCAGTCCCTCCAGGATTTTGCGATCGCAGAAATGAACGCAAAATCGCACAAACTCCGCAATATTCGGAGGAGCTTGCAAATTTTCCAAATTACCGCAGATTTTCGCCAAGACGTGTCATGTGACGTCATCATAACGTGCATTCAGCCAAAGTCCTCTTCGATTCCCGTACGTCGAACATGAGTACAGCTAAAAGGTCTCATTTACCAACAAACATCACTGCGAAAGAGCGTGCAAAACTATTGCGCGCAATTTCAGTTTCGCCAATTCAAAAAGAATTCAATTAAATGCAGAAAGAAAACCCTCTAAATTACATCGCAAATTTTTTAAAAAGTCGCCGCAAAATCAAGCAATTTTGGCCACAACAATCACAAAAAAATTCCGCGAAATGGTGTACGAACCGTCTAAGCCTTAAAATTGTGATTCGTATTTCATCAAGAATCACGCAGCCTTAAGGCGAAGAAGCGGGGGAGGGGGAAAACTTTTGCTGGCAAAATAGAGTTGTTGCAACAAGGTCAACAAACAAATCCCCACCCTGCAAACTGGTAATTTGAGTACTCCATTACTCACTCATTTACTGTCAAGTACTCGAGCCGATCAGATCAGAATGCACATCTCCGGTGCCAAGCTGCAGTGTTTTTTTTTTTTTTTTTTTATCGTAATGGATTTCCTTTCCATGCAACACGGTTGTGAAAACATCGCGACATAACAGAACGCTGCAGGTTGGCGATGTACAAGTATACACATGACTTGTGTATGCCATGATGTAAGCAGGGTGTGCATTCACACTCCTTCATCTGTGCACTCTGAAGTTATGGAGAAATCTTGGACAGAGTTCAGTCAGGAAAATGGGAGGCTGTTAAAATGGATTGTCGGCGACGGCTGCGCTGATAACGTGGATGTTCAATTACCGTTCGAGCAAATTCCTGAAATGCCTCGACACAGGGCGTACCTGTCAGTCCAGGGACACACAGCTCCCTACTCCCTCCTCAATGCTGTGTTTTGCCAAGATCTTTCTTTTGCAAGTAGGTATGTTGAAAGATCATATTTCCAAATCACAGTAACTGCCTAACCTTATAATTTTATCACAGTTCTTCCCATGCACAAAATAATGTGATTATCTTGCATACGTTGTACTTTTTATCCATTTATAGTTACGTTTAATGTTGCTGAACGTCCACAAATGCACAAATAGCAGCTGTAGACAGTCGTTCCTTCACCAGCCTCTTTTTCCCCCCTCTCTCTCTCTCAAAGTTAATATCACCATGTCACCAATAAACCGCAAAGCATAAACTCCTCCATTCTGAAAACATCTGAAAGAAAACTTTCAACTTTCACCCCTCTGACTTACTGGACACTCCTTCTGTAAATGTTAAATAAACATCTCCTTACGGGAAACTTCTCATTCACTCAGTGTACTAGTCTAACTGTTGAAATGGTGATGTTACTATAGAAACAATAACATATTGGAATGAGTATATTTGTATAAGCCTGTGATTTGTAGGTGAAAAATTATTCAGCGCCTTCCGACCAATCAGAATCCAGTATTTTAACAGCGCTGTGGTATAAACGAGAAGGATGCATATAATGCTGCCTATCCTACGGTATGTCCTTAAATCTAGTCAGCCACAACATGCTAAATTGCTAAAGTGCTCCTGAAGTAGCTTGAGGGCTGAGCTTTGAATCTGTATGTTGACATACTTCCTTTTGAATTGAAACAGCTGGTTGGGACATGTGTGTCGAGGGGCTCAACTAACTTCCACACCAGTCAAAAAAGCATTCAGGATACACTAATCCCCCCACCCCCCCACCAAAATCTTAACAAACTTGACAGTAGCTTGAAGGTAGTGTAATTAGATTACTAAATATTGATGACATACTGCATAGTAGATGTTGACGAGACACACATACATTTGGGATGAAAGCATAAATTTAATCCAGAAGAGGAACTTCAGGCATCTGATGTTTACCGCGTACATATCCCATGTTTGCAGATAGCTAGCTACTTCCCACTGTCAACTGATAAACAACACTTTTGTTTATTACAGAGACATAAATAATCTGCAGAGCATTTCATTTGATGCATATTAAGCACACTTTAGTTCCCAAGCATAGGATTTCCTAGGATTGGCAAATGTGGAATTAAGAGCGTTGTGAGCGCTGACAAATATATATCCCCAAATATATATAGATATTGGTCAATATTGGTTTATATGCCAAGACACACATAAAAAGCTATGAAACACCAACTTTGATTGATTTTATGGGTACAGTGGGGTAAAAAAGTAATTGCACCCCACCCAAAACATTTGCGCAAATAAAAGGAATGCCAATGGATAAAGGTGGATCATTTTTATTATCTAAATCAAGGCTCCTTGTGCATAAGGAAAGGAAGGACACCCTTCCATTTACCATAGAAACAGGTACAGTAAAAGAGTTATGAAGACCAGAACATAAGGATGGGTGTTACATATAAGAATTCTGTTACTGAATAACTTTCTAGATGATTTTAAATCTTCTATTTGTTTAAAAAGAACTAAAACGAGCCGACCGATGAACCAAGGCCCAGTCCGCTGAGGTTAAAACATTTCATTAAAGACCGTCCTGGCTTTTACAGCAAACCAGAATGATTGAGTTAGATTTTCCCCTCACGTGCTTTTTCATCATGCGCCTCATACAAACGTCGCCCAGAGCAGACCTCAGCTGTGCATCACGAACTGCCCCAAGATTGTTTTTTATCTCGTTACAGAAAGCTGAGCATGCCTGGAGGACATGTGTGTGGTTATATAACCAACCGGGATAAACCTCAGCTTTACAAATAAGCAAAATGGAATACCGAGCACCAAGAACAGTGGAGCAGCACTCACTAAAGCCTACTGAGACTTGGCAGAGATGTGAGCAGGCTAATAGAAAGAGTAAGGGAATGTAAGGAGCCTAAAAGGTTTCGTGAGACGTTTTTCTTATCAGTTGGGTGGAAAACAGACTCCCCCCTCCCCCGCCATTTCCAAATAGGTTGTGATAAACAGCATTGTGACACATCAACAACTTTGAAAATAAAATCAGAGATGGGATTGGTGGAGAAATAGAGATGGAGGAAGAGAGAGAGAGAGAGAGAGAGAGAGAGAGAGAGAGAGAGAGAGAGAGAGAGAGAGAAGACTCAGAAACAGACCCAATGACGAATGCGCTCAGGCCTAAGTAGGATGACGTTATGGCTCCATTCTCGGCGGTGGTCTTTGAATACCCCTTCCTCCTTTGTGCTTTGAACAATGCTGGTGGACAGATGGCCCCGGTCTAAACCAGCGGCACTCGGACGCTCTCAGCCACCCTAAAGACAACACACGACTTCAACAACCCCACTTCCCCTCAATATGGTGCAGACCAGGGTAGGGGTGTAAGTGTTTAATACATTCTTGAGTTCTTTAGTTTATTTTACTTTTAACTAAACGTGGAACAGTAAAATTAATTTACTCAGCATTAAACTTCATGGGCTTGGTTGAATGTCTCTAATATGCATGAAAAAAAAAATCAAATATTTATATTAGAGCGGTTATATTGACTTGAGAAAAACAAACGTGTAAAATAAAAATCGCTCAATTTCCTTACGTCTTACCCCAGAATCCGAAAAACTGGTTACCTCGCCAACTTATGACAGAGCCCAAAAGATACCTCTTGCTTCCCATCTATCTTACCCCAGGCCTAAAAAGTACCTCTTCATGTCTCTCCATCTTACCCCAGAACTTGAATGCCACCTCTTTTTACCCCTCCGCCCTATCCGAGGGCTACCTCTCCATCTAGCCCAAGAGTCTACCTCTCTATTTAACCCCCCCAAACCTGGAAACAACATTTTTCTACACTTCCATCTTACCCCAGGGCTCAAACGCTATCTTCTCTTTACTCCTCCATCTTGCCCGAGAGCCTGAAAATGTCCCCCAAACATAACTATGCTACCTCTTTCTACACCTTAATCTTACCCCAGGGCTCAAACAATACATCTTCCTACATCACTGACATACCCCAGAGATGGTGTCCATCCATTTTACCCCATGACCAGAATTTAACCAAAAGCTCAAAACAGTCCAAAAGCTCATGGCTTGGGTCAGTGGGATATCCAAAACTCAAAAGACTGAGTCATAACAACCTGCTTAATTTCTCACCGTCTCAGTCAGCAGTTACTGCATCACAAGCTTGGACATGTGCAAGGTATAAAAACAGACATATACAAACAGTTAAACCTTGGAGGAGGCGGGGTGATGGATTAACGGATTTTCAGATTAAAACCAGAAGCTAAACTCTGGCCTCAGACAAGCCAATTGCTTGCTTTAGTGGCCTTTCTGTGTCAGGCAAATACAAATGTGTTGCCACTTGTCAGTCTTGAAATACATAAAAACACAAATCTGTCCTTATGTAAGACTAAATGAATGGAGATCCAGTCTTGCACAGTGATCTGTCTACTGCAACATAAAACAAACCAGCATACAAGCCAAAAATAAAAGCTGCTGAGGGAGTCATCTCTAAAATACAAAAAAAAACTGTATTCAATCCTTTTAGTTTGACTAGATCAAATTAAAGGACACAATCCATGAACCCTGTTACAGAGCGTCAAAATAGATCCGATAATATAATTTCCCCATTTGATGATGGGAAAAAGGAAATGTATACGTTATAGTTCTCAAGGACGCTTAGACCTTAAGTTTTATGCTGAGCTCGTGTTTTCTGAGTCGTGCAATAAAGATGAAAGGGAAGATGAAAGCTGACCTTGTAGAGATTCTGAGGCAAGACCAGCACTTCATCCTGGTCCAAAACAATCTGTTATAAACATCATACAACTACAAATTCAAATGTTGTGGCTCAAGGTCCCATTTTACCCTAGAGCCAAAAGATCCATAGGCTTGTTTAACATTTAGAGAACAGACCCCAACAGATCCCTCCTACCCTCCCAATTTAACCCCAAAACTAAAAGATACCATTTATCCCACAAGCCCAATTGGTACCTCACATTCTAGCCTTCAATTTTACCCCAAAACCCAAAAGGTAACTCATTGCTTCCTTCAGGTTAACCCCAAAACACCAACGATACCTCTTGCCACCCATACCGTTTATGCCAGAATCCCAAAGGCACCCATTTCTTTGCTTCAGTCTTACCAAAGAAAACCAAAAGTTACCTCTTTCTACCCTTCCATTTTACCCCGGAACCACAAACCCTGCATCTTAGTCCAGGGCTCGAAACCTACCTCCTCTGGCTCTTCCATCTAAAGCCAGGGCCTGTAATATACCTTCTCCTACCCCACCATCTTAACCCTTAAAGTCACATTTTATTCCCCTCCATCTTACTCAAGAACCCAAAAGCTAAATCCTTCTACACCATCATCATACCTCACAAACTTCTTGGTTCAAAAAAACACTACATGGTTCAAAAGATACCGACAACTTCATATGGCCCATGATGCTCTACTTCTGTGGATTACTCTGACCTCACTTTCCCTCATTGGAGCTTATACTTCCCACATCGTAAACTTAGGAATGTGGAAAAAGGATGAGAGAATGAGAGAGAGAGAGAGAGAGAGAGAGAGAGAGAGAGAGAGAAAGAAAGAAAGAATCACCCTAGCGTCATATGACTGAGTAATTAATTCAACCTGGGTAGACATTCTTCAGCTACACTGGACAGAAATGGAAAGTTCATGCCCAAGTAGGTATGTGCAGTTTCATTTATTCATTGGTAAATAAATTCCACAGATTCTGAGACAGGCTTAACCAGTCTCCGACCAGCACAACAGGTGTTTCTGCAAAAAGTGCAGGAATTCATGACTTGAATCTCGGTCCATTCACAACGAAACCATACAGAACTTGCTCTATTGTTGTCTGGGAACCTAGAAACTCCAGGTTTGCCAGCCTTTTGCAAATATCTTTGGGACTTCCTTTGATAAATTTAATAATTAGTGAAAAATGAAATCAAAAGAGGACGTAGTATGATTATTGTTTATATTAACCATGAACAAAAAAAAAAAAAAAAAAAAAAAAAAAAAAAAATTACCATTTACATTACCAGTCATTCCAGTCCAAATGGGTTCCAATCACACTCATTCAAATCAAACCTCATGAAGGGCATGTATCAGATCTTCCATTTCCCCAACCACTAAACCGTCCACAAGGTTACACGAGTTCCTAATACATGCAATCAAGCGAGTGTTAAATGTGTACTTTCTGCATCAATGCCCCTCAGGCTGTAATTATTAGCTCGCAGTGCCAACACCAGCAAAATCTCTCCAGTAATCTCCAGGCTTGTCCATTCAGCATTCGCAGATGTCCAGCCCAAGTCTGACCTGTCTGATCCCAGCTTTAAACTCCATCTAACTTTTAACTCACTACCCAAGTACTGAAAATCCCAGCAACATTCTCAGAAATCCGTATTGTGTCGCAGTTTGTCGCAATAACGATAGCATATCATATCACCCACCCCTACTTTAAAGGAAAATCTCCAACAGCTAGCTATCTCCTGCTACTGATCTGGATCCTGTCCAGACCTCCAGACCTCCATCACCACCACACTGTTAACTCATCGTCTCTCAGAGCCAGGGAGAGAACCACAATGTGGGCCAAGAGCATCCTGGTGACAAAACACAAGGACCGTGGGATTTTTTTCACTGGCGAAAAGAAGCTGAAGCAGAGCACCTTGTCGAAATTTGCATCTTAATAAAACGTACAGCAGAGCTTAAACGAAGAGGCAGACGTTTCTCACCAGAATAGCAAACACGAAAGTTGTCTGATTTGTATACGCACGTTTTGTAAAGTCCATCACTCAGAGATTCATGAGCTCTGACAAGTGTTTCTGGGTTTGTTGTCTCAGGAGAGCTGTTAGTAACAGCCCGAGGCATGAAGTTGAGGAAGGCCCAATTACAGGGCCATTTAAAACCAGCTCTTGCAAGACCACCTTACAGGGAGTGCACGCATTTGTCAGATTATTATTTTTTCGAGGCGATCCACAGCAGCAGGGAGTAAGAAATAACCTCATTAAACTACAGACTGAGCAAAAATCTGCTTTCAGTGGAGGTTCGGTCTTGCTTGTTGTCTACGGTGGTTAAGAAAACCCACACATGATATCATGATTCGAATATCTTTTGCTCTGTGTGATTCAAGTTAAAAAAAAAAAAAAAAAACACAACTAAACAAGTAATAACATGCGGAGTTAAACGCTCTGGCGCTGGTTAATCCGACTATGAGAATTCCCAAGCATGCAATTTCAATTACTTTTATCGCTTTTGAGGCTGAATGATTTTCCAGACAAACAAGATAAATTGTTAAGACCAAGGAGACATTTACCCAGTTAATTTAATTGCTCTAATTATAGCCCATTACAGACAAACACATACAAACACTTAACTCCAGCTGATGTTACATACAGAGTCTTAATAGACCTTTAAAACCTAAATATCTTTTCTTGTGTCGTGGTCATAAAGGTTTGTGAGAGAACAACGTAAAGTTCTTTCACTCGAATCATGGGAAATGCGAACGGTGTAACGAGACCCCAGCATGACCCCGAGTGCGGTCTCTAACCCATAAAGTGTCTGCAGGGGGTCTGCGTCTTTTCAGTGGTAGTAAGAATCACTACCAGAGTTTTACATCTAAAAGAAACTGATGACAAATCTCCAAGCACCATAAACTGCAATAAACTGGGATATATTTCTGGGGATACGTTTATTTGGCATCCATGGACGTAGTCTCCAGTGTCAGAGTAACAGTTAGATTTCCGTACGTTAGTTTTTAGTAAGTTTGCCGACACGGGAACGTCTTCGGGACTTCTCGGTAACACGACAAGCTGCGTTAAAGATGCTTATGTAATTGTCAAAATTGTCTGCAAACACGGGGAGAGTTTCAGTTAAATACTTACAAATATGCATTCTAGGTGCAGGATCAGAAATTTAATATTGTTTAGCTCTAAATTTCATCCCAAGTCAGTCTGTATACAGTACGTGCTCAGCATTGTTTGAATTTTTTTTCTGCTTCCTGTGACGCATTCCTCAGCATTTCACAACACGTTTTAAAGTCCAGTGAGGTATCACTGTAGCAGCGCCATGCTCCACCCGACAGACGTCAACAAGCTTCCTGTGCTTTTAATGGGTGGCGTTATTATTATTTGAAAGTTGCTGGCGTTGTAAAAACAGAAAAAGACATGCCCGTTGCAGGTAGCGTGTTCCCCGGCTGCGATGTAAATGGAGCGCGTAAAGAATTCGACACATCTTTTTATACTACAGATGTTGTATGGTTGCCATATAAACCAAAGAGCAAGTGTTATATGAGGTGATATTCTCATGCAGAAAACCACATAAAGGTTTCTTTTGTAATGTGCTGGGCATTGTAAATACTGATGTGTGTTATATTTAGGTCTTTCGTCCTGCCTGAAACTGACATTTCTTTGTTTGTGACCTGTCGAGTGAGTTTCACCTGCAGGTTTCTGCTCAGGAGTATGCTGCGTTGATGAATTAATTCTCTATAATAGTGGATATAATTCTCTATCTAAGTGGATTATTTTCCTATAACGACATGGCCCGTCGTGTGTTAATCCACGTGTTGCAAATTACTTTCGAGGAAATCAGGATGTATGTATAGTAAATAGTTTCATTATGAATTTAACCTTCATGTGTTGACATTACAGGCTTAACAAAATTATAGAGCAACCATGAAATCAATACGGAAAGGTCATTACGGCGAAATTAATTTATCAAGAATTCAGAAATTATACATTGCTCGTATTTTTCTCCACTGCACGATCGGAGACAGTTCGAGTTGCCATCATGCACTTGACTTAAACTCAACCGCAACTTCGGTCTTTTTACTCCCTCCGGCCTTTCCTCCTGAGTGGATGGACTAGTGTGTGTGTGTGTGTGTGTGTGTGTGTGTGTGTGTGTGTGTGTGTGTTTGTTATGTAACCTCAACTCTTGAAAATGAGCGTGCAAGAGAGGAATAAAACAGTTGGGGGAGTCACTGTTACAACCTCGAAGTTGATTATTTTCCTCCTGAAGTGTTTTATTCCTCTTATTCTACAGCAATTTGCCAACTTATGTAGGTATCAGTTACAGGAATATAGACTCCTTCCATGCCCTTAAAGAAAGCGTCACCATAACAACGATTCCACACTGTTTTAGAACGACTCTACCAAATCCTGACAAGAATCTAACTCGAATTCACAGGGACAGCATTAGTGGAAAAGGTTGAAAGCGACGAGCGTGACATGAGGTGGTCAAGCCGCAGAGCAGGACACTAATAACACATTTTTGCATAAAAGCAAACGGGGAAAAAAGCCGATACATAAACCCCATCAACTCACTTATGCAAAGCTTGGTTTGGCAATAGCCATAAAACATTAAACACATCGGAGGTGTTACATAACATGAACATAACCTGACATGATAAGCGAGCTCACACGCAGGGCTGAACAGACAAACTCTACACAAACAAGCGCAGTGCTATCATCTTCTCACAAACACGCTATGAAAATTTAAAAGTACGCACGAATGTTTCGGGTTAAAAAGATTACGTAGGAACTAGGGATGCACCGAAATTTCACCGACTGAGAAAAAGAAGTAAAAAAAAAAAAAAAAAAAAAAAAAAAAAAGAAACGCGTACGATGAAGAGTCAAATCTAACTTTACAAATAATTCTTATAGAAATGGAAATTAAAAAGTTGCTTAAAAATAGTTTGTTTACGTTCATTTATATTTTGCAGCATACACTATTTATATAATAATAATATAATAATAATAATAATAATAATAATAATAATAATAAATAAATTTCACTTGATTTTATGTTACTGTAAGTTTACTTTGTTATTGTCGCAGTTCTGTTAAAAAGACTAACTTCATCAATAATGAACTTTTTTTCATCTAAACTACCTTATAGGTTTTTTTTTTTAATGAGGCAAATAAAAATGTAAAAATATTTTTTACAAATTAAAATAAAAATTATTTTAAAATACTAATAAAAAAATTTCTACTAAATTACCTAGTAATCTTTTTTTAAATTATGTTTCAATGAGGTAAATAAAAAATATTTATTAAAAAAAAAATTAATGATTTAAAAAATAAAATTAAAATACAATTTTAAAGATACAATAAAATAAGTAATAAATCATTTTTTCTCTCTCTGAATTTCCTTTAGAAATTTCAGGTTTTGGCCCAGAATTTTCATCTCGGTGCATCGGTAGCAGAAACGAAACGACAAAAAGGGCGTAGAAACCTCTACACCTTCAGCCCCATAAAAACACTATGATTTATGAATATTCACAAATCTGCAAATTAGAAAGTGTCCCCAAGTTCTCCTGCTATGCGAAAAAGCTAGCCAGCTACTCAGCTACTTGTTTTGCGTCACCATATCCGCAGTGATTTACTTAACAGCAGTCAACGCTACCAAAATCTTACAAAATGTCAAGCTGGACGAAATGGACGAATTTATTCGTAAATTGTTCACAAAAGCATTTACGCAAGAAACACGGTGTCCCTTTAGTCAGAAAAACGTTCGTATCGTATGTTCTCTCCTGAGTTTCGGTAAATTTATGTAAGGAGACTCGCTAATGTGAACCTCGACTGAACGGCAATCCAAAACAAAACCATAAATTAAGACTGATAAGACCATTTAATTAAGACAAAAGTAATGGTGTCCTATAAAAGGAGGAAGAGTTGCTGTGTATATATGGTAGCTGATGCGCTGTAGTGGCTGAGCTGCATTACTAGAACATTACTAGGCTCTTTAACTGTTTAGTAGTCAGTTTTTATTTCTGTTGCCTTTTACAGAGTTTTGTGGGCGGGGTTAAATGTAAATCAGACAGCTGACTGGGATTTATCAACATACGCATGTGAGGATGAAGAAAATCAGCGATTGAAACATTTATGAAGCTGTCAGTTTAGAGTACAAAAGCATTTACTTTACTAAACGATTGTTAAATGAGGACAATTGTTACCATAACAACCACTAAACATTAGCTAAGTTATCTAGCTGCAGGTCCTGTTAAAAGTTGCTAAAAATGCTTTTTTTTTTAAAGAAAATAAAGGAGAATTTATTACAGGGTAAACACTATCTCAGAAATCCATTTAAAATCTATTTCTACTTTCTGAGTAAACTTTAATGCTGAGGTCAGCTCTTCATTTATATACGTTTAACAGCCTGTGAGAAGAGCTTGTGTTCCAGTGAGGTGAATTTACAGTGCAGTACACAGCCACGGAGAGCATTAAATCCTCATTAGACCCGACTTCACAGGCCATGATAATTAGTGCGGTGCCATCTGTACAGCCAGGCTGCCGTGTGTGTGAGGCGTCTCGCACGGCCATGTGCAAACACCGACTTGTGCACAGAGTAAAGCCAGAGCCACCGGGGCCATGCGCCGTTTCCAGGGTTACTCCCAGGAGATCAGTGAAGGCATCTCAGATCATCCGCTTAGTTAAGTTCCTCTACAAGCTGATGAGTATCTGGGCTTTAAAAGGCTTTTCCACACACATATGGGGAAAATATAGCATGATATTTGAGGACATGTCTACGTAGGGTTGTCAAAAGTACCGGTACTTCGTTACCAAGTCGGTACAAAAAAAACAAAAAGTTGACGGTACCGGATTTTCACAAGTACCGGTAGTACCGAGTACCGCGTCAACCCGGTACCGATGCGCTGTCTGACAGGTAGTCGGTCGGGAACTTTTCATAGGTGCAGCGTGCAGTTATGGTAGCGGTTGCATTATGGATGTGGTAGCACAGTTTAATTCAAGTGTAGGAATGCAAAAAAAAATCCTCTTTTTTGTTTACTTAATGGTTAAAATACGCATGTGTAACGTTAATACGGTCATGTGTCCTTATTAACCATTTAATTCTTTTAAAAACATCCACGCCCCACCGGTGGACCTCCGTGTTGTTAAGTGTAAAACTATGCTATGTACACAGCTGCTGTGTTTACGTAGGTACTCATGTGATATATCTTTTGGAAAGCTAATCTCTTGTGCTTCGATTGATGTAAACCAACACTTACAAAACTGAGGCAACTCACCTATGAAGCCTCATATTAGTCCACTGATCCATAAAATCCCCACAAAAACAGTCGTTACACTGGCAAAGGTCCAAACGATCCAATTAAGTAAAAATATTTAGTCCAAAACACATCAATAAATACCCACGGACTATTGCTGAGTCATTTCAAATTATAGGCAGATGTGCCTAATCTTTCAGGTTTTCTCTGTTATAACGCTGGTTCACTTTCAGCACTTCAGTTTAAAAGTCTGTGCGTAAAGATGCCTAACGAGTGGCAAGTGTTTCGTTTCAGACTCTTTTTTTTTTTTTTTTTTTTACATAGTTTGTATTTTTTGCTTGTAATTTATTCAGTTATTATTTACTTGAAGGGAAAAAACCTATGGCCAAAAGCATTTTTCATAAATACTTGAAATATACATTTGTTTTAATTTATTTTAATATTTAACTTTATAAATTTAATATATATATATATATATATATATATATATATATATATATATATATATATATATATATATATATATATATATATACACCAGTATATAAAGTATACAGAATGCATTTTATATTGATATTTAACTTTATTAATAAAATAGTTAGAAAACAAAAGGAAAAAAGAGAAAAATAAAAAAAAGATACTTTTATTTAATGTCTACAATTTTTAAAAATTGTACAAAATTTGACTATGAAATCAGTGTGTCCAATCATAACTCATTTAAATAAAAAAAAAACATTTTTTAAAATTCTAATCTAGAGCTAATCTAAAAGTTGGGAACTTGAGGTATTTGTACTCACAACCTTCGAATGTGAGGGAGGACAGAAACTGTGCACGTACAACTGCATTTAAATTAATATTCAAATGATTTTTTTTTTTAATTTTTATGTATTGTTGGCTGATATTGGACTAAAACTCGGGGTGAGTATTGGATCAGATTTGACACCTTTTCTGGTTTGTATTTTTACACTTTCGGGTGTCAAAGTACATCCCTTGTTGAAGAAAACACGTCAAAATATAACGTTACTATAACAAGCAAGAACAACAGGTAAGTTAGCTAGCGTGCAGGTCCTGCGGCTAAGTCTACGTTGGCGCTATCAAGCGACGTGTCGCTCGTGTTGCTTGTACTTTGTCTTGCATTGTGACTGTTACTGTTGTAGATTGTGGGCGTGGCCTGTCCAGAGTTTTTCTTTGTGTGCTAAAATAAATCGGTAGTAGCTATTAACACAAATTATATAACTCACTAATCTGATAATGATAATTTTTTTTCCATTTACATGCTACGCATTATTGCCAGATTAACAACATAAACTAACTGCACTAGCTATGTACGCTCACTCACTCACTCACAAGCACCAATGATCTCTACTACTTCCTTCCAAGCTTTATTTTTCTTTGTAATGTCTCTATAGACATTTAATGAGAGGTCACATGACAGGATGAGATGAAATCCACTTCTGCGCATCAAACAGTTAAAGGTTGGAACTAAACTTGTGAGTGGGGAACTGAAGAAACATCGGACCACACGATCGGTCTGAAGAATCTTTTGACTCAACCGATCAAAATGGAATTGGTGCGTAGACGGTTAACGAAAACATAAAGCGATTTGCGCTTCACTTACCGTTCAGTCCGTTCGGTATGCTCCTGTGAAGGTGGTTAGTCGATAGATCATCCATAGATCTTCTAATGGTTGCCATCTTGCCCTCGACAGGTTTGTGCCCGTGACCGTGATGGTGGTCCGGGCTTCCAGCACTTCCCGTACTGGACGTACTGCTTCCGTCCCCCACGTCCCTCACGTTATTCGTGCCTCCGTTCAGGTTGGTCAAGCTGGACTGGCTGTCTATAGAGCTCCTCGACCCGGCGCCGTTCCTCTCCTCCTCAAGCATGACGATGATCTCCTTTAACTCCACGTTCTCGCGCACGATGGCCTCCTGACTGACCTCCAGCTCCTTCAGTTTCTGCTGATAGAATCCGACCTCCTTCCAGACGACGCTGGCCGTGTACCTGCCGAAGCGCTGCCACTCCCGCGACAGCTTCTTGCCCTTTTGCCGGTCGTCGTCCAGAAAGCAGCACAGCTCCCTGAGCTCCTGGTTGTCATCCTGCAGTTTCTGGTTCACTTCTTTCAAATTCCGGATCTCGTGAAGGTGAACCTGTAGTCTCCGGTTCACGTCTCGCATCATGTTCCCGTGCTCCACCATTAGGCTGATCTTCTCGCTGTCGACTCTGCGGAGCTTTCGAACCAGCTCATCTTTGCCGAGTCTGAGGAGTTCCTCGTCTGAGATTTTGCTTAAATCCTCCCTCGGAACGTCGGTCACATTTTTTGCCATATTCCTTTCCGTGGATGGACGGCTGCGAGAGGAAGCTGAAGGATATCTAATGATGCCTACATAAAAGTAGATCTAAAATCACACCCATGATATATTGAAGAAACCAAGAATCCAAGAAGTGGGGAACCTGTTAAGCAAAATAACACCGATAACTTCTGCTTTTTATCTCTGAAATCCTTCGTCTCCCCCAGAAGGTCAGATCTTCAGTCCAGTGAAGTGAGATTAGACTTTCTTGTCATGCATAACCTGCAGCCTGTATAATAGGAGAAGAGGACAGAATGAGAAAATAAGCTGAGCCTGAATCACTGCAGTGGATGCTACACAAAAAAAAACAAAAAAAAAAAAAAAATAGGTTGCCAGATTGAGTAGATTAAGACTCAGTTAAATCGATGTTTAAAACCGGATATTCACAATCAACTCTTGTTGAAAATGATCATAGCAACGTTTACAAGCGCACTAATAATTTATTATTGTCCTGTTTGTATAATAGAAATGAAGAAATGTGCTGTAAATATCCCAATCTGGCAACTCGTCAAAGCCGAACTATTCAGTTATCCTACATTCTTCACACTCCTAATTTAATACAGATGATACGTACGGAAACTAATGTTACTTACAACTTTATAACTACACGCATATGTTCTCATTTTGTTTTTAGGAACATAGAGATAGAGAGAAAGAAAGTAAAAGGACAATTCCCGAAACATCAATTCGGCTAAAAAGCACTTTACCCTTCACCATTCAGCGGCGACACTTTCAGCCTCCGAGAGCGATATATCTTACCGTTTTTTGAAACAGTGCTCTATTCCACATTTCCCTGCTTCGTCCAACTGTTGGATTTAATTAAACTTTTAAAAAAGAGAGAGACGTGTACAGAGAGCGGGTTATATAAACCACCGAGCGAGCAGGTAGGTTCCGACAGAGGGAGACTGCCTTTAACCATTTAGCCTACTAAAGCAGATTGAGAACTCTTAAAGAGACAGGAGCCTAAAAATTCCCTGAGACCTGCAACCCTTTAGCTCCGCCCGCCGCGTCTCATAGGCTGAAATAACATAGCGTACACTACGCACCTTTTAAACATATTTATAATTGATCAGTCCGGATCAGATTTTCGCGTTTTTTTTTTTTTTTTTTTTTTTTTTGTGATTGTTGTGGCCAAAAATGATTGCTTTTTAAAAAAAAAAAAAAAATTCAAAAAGTTTTTTGTGCTTTTTTTTTTTTTTTTTTTTTTTTTTGCAGATAACTACTTGAATTGGTGAAATCGCAATTGCAAGAAATAGTTTTGCACGGTCTTCGCAGTAATGTTTGTTGGTAAATGAGACCTTTTAGCTGTACTCATGTTTGACGCACGTGAATCGAAGAAAAATTGCAAGCTCCTGTGAATATTGCAGAGTTTGCTTGATTTTGTGTTCATTTCTGTGATCGCAAAATCGTGAAATACTGGAGGGGCTGATATCTGATGTGCGTTTTTATTTTCAAAATGACATTTTGGAAAGTAAACAACAATAAGAAGAAAAGGGCTCTTTGTAAGCCAAAATGTAAAGAATTTGGCTTAGGTATAATTCAAAGCATACCTAAACCTTTTTGAACAAACTAAAAACAAAAAAAAAAAGCATTGAAAACATGTAATGTTTTAAAAGAACTGAATTTTGTTTGAGAAATTTTGTCTGGCAGCATTAATGTTCTAAATAATGTGGCTATATTCAATATCTCTTGTTCTTGTGGCATTGAATTATTTTTTTTTTTGAAACTACACACTTTTTAATCAGCACTGTCAAATTCTCGATTGAAATTGTTGTTGAAAAAAAAAGGTGTTGATTATTATGTAAGGAATAACACATGACACACTGATGTTATACGAAAATAATGCACACCAGGGTGTGTGATGCGGCACAACATGCAAATGGAGTGGGTTATTGTTGTCGTATAACAGTGCCCTCTGAAGTGTGTTATTCCGCTTATACCGCAGCGATTTGCCAATGATTACAAGGTTTACTTTATTAATGAGTGACATGTTGTACATTTTAACAGTTAATAGTTACATTAAATGCTGTGGGACAGTTAGCTTCTGTTCTCACTTATGTTATAGCTGCGATAAACATAAATGTTTTTTATTTTAATTTATTATTAGTCTTAGATTATGTGGAGCATCTGCTGTACAAGTCCCTGTGATTGAGCTGTTACTATAGAAACAAAAACATATTAGAATGAGCACATTAATATAAACCTATCCTCTGCCGGAACTACTTTCCAAGCTGTGCTGTTATACAGCAATAACCTTCTGACCCATCAGATTATAGCATTGCACCACGCTGTGGTATAATATTTTTCATTTCTGTCTTTGACAGAATTTCCACCTTCCATTTAAATCACAGGTTTACATTCCAGTGCTCTTTCAAGTCTTTTTTTATTGTCTATTTTTGTCTAAATGACTGTTTATAGCTGACATAAGTGGTAACAGGAACTAACCCGTTTCAACTAACTCACACTTCACTTCACCACCCTGTTGTTGATTATTTTCCTATAACTGTATACCCCCAGTGTGTTTTATTCCTTACATAACAACTCACACCGGATTTTCTTTCTTTTTTTTTTTTTTTTAGATATTTGTACGCCTTTTTTCACCTTCAGCAACTTTTCATATGTGTGCAGCACTGTTTTAATTGAAACAATCTCACAAATGGTTAATACTGGAAGTGGAAACGGTGTGAATATTTAATGTAGTAATTCAATTCAAGTAATGTAAATATGTAATTCAATTAGGTAAATAGTTTTTAATGCGTTGTTACTCTTATGGAAATGAAGTTGGCTTCAGCTGAGTGTAATGATGTGAATCAATCGCCCTCTAGTGGACAAAGTTTATACAAGAATTTTGTGTGCTGTCACAGAGTAAGTTACATATATATTTATATAAATTTAAAAAATATATATAAATTTAAAAATACTTGAGAATTTGAGAACTTTCAAACTTGCTCTAAATATTTAGGCTGTTTTTTTTATTATTAGATAGAAAACCCAATAAATTAGCAGGTAATTCTGTTTTGTTGCCAATTCATCACCTAGAAACTAAATGGAATGCAAACTTTTGCACTTAACTGTAAGTAATCTGTTGAAACAAGTCTGTCAATAAACAAATTTCTTTCTAAACCCATGATACGTGCACCTCAGTAAACCCACTGAGAAAGCAGTACGTGGATTAAACTTCAAACTTCAAACTTCCTGCCATGTTCTTTCCACACGGGGTCACTTTGCTGGACTTTACTGACATTTAATTTATGATTTCACAGGTGTAGTTTTGTATTAAGTTGAGCGTTCGAGGCTTTTAGGTTATGTCTGGACACCTGCAAGGATGTAGAAAACAAAATATATCAGATTACTGAAATATATAGGCTATGCTTTCTTGATTTTATAAAATCCAATAATAGCAACCAATAAAGTAACCAATAATAAATGAATAAACCAGGTTACTTACATGGCTCCTTGAATAATCAGATAATGCTTATGATATCAGTGTGTATCTAAACACACACACAGTGACACAAAACTCCAAAGTACTTATTTTGACTCCAATCTAAGCTCTTTTCATGCATTGTTTATTTTAGCAGACTGGATTACAGCTAATCATTAAACCCTTCGCGTGCCAAATCTGCTGGGTTTAATGCTGAAGTCGTGATTTAAAGATAATTGTTAAGCCTTTCACAAGCCCAATTTTGTGTTGATGGATGTTGGATTAACACGTATGATGTTACTATTCACAGTGTAAAAGTTCATCCAAGGCTCTGTGAGTTAATCTGTAATTTGGGCTTTAGATAAAATCACACTGGATTTGCAGTATTAGAAAAGGTCACTGGGGTATGTGACATTTCACTTACTCGTGAATCAATGGATCTTAAATTTAATTTTTGTTACTAAAAAGCCTTTTTTTTCCCCCCAATAGATATTATCACAAAGATGCTTTACGGATGTAAATTTAGATCCCTAATGAACTCTTCTGGATGACATCAGATAGTGGGATTATAATTCATTACAGTATACAGGTGTAGAAACAGTATTCAGTGTGTTTAACCCTTTCTAGCAGTACACTGCCATTCCATTCTGCCAGCATAATGGAAATCGACTTATCAGACATTTTCAATCAATATAAACAAATGAATTATTTTATAAGTCTGTTATAAGACTAATCAGGATACTGTTGGGTTTCTGTGTGTAGAGTATCGTGACTCTGTGTTTAGCTGCTGGTGAGCAGAGCGATAGGAAACTGGAGGGGTGTGAACCCCGTCTTTATGATTACAGCAGCAGTTCTTAGGTGAAGCAAAGGTACAAGGGATTTATGGAGCCTAAACCCATCCTGTGTAGGTGTTTAAAAGAGCTTATTTCTGTTGCAGATGTGTTATATAAGAGATCATTTCCCTGAAGAGATGTGATAATAGGCAAATTACTCATGGAAATTAGTCAAGCATGATATTGATCCTTTGTTACTGTACAGCCGTGGCCAAAAGTTTTGAGAATGACACAAATATTAATTTTCACAAAGTCTACTGCTTCAGTGTTTTTAGAACTTTTTGTCAGATGTTACTAACTGTTACTGAAGTATAATCACAAGCATTTCATAAGTGTCAATGGCTTTTATTGACAATTACATGAAGTTAATGCAAAGAGTCAATATTTGCAGTGTTGACCCTTCTTTTTCAAGACCTCTGCAATTCGCCCTGGCATGCTGTCAATCAACTTCTGGGCCACATCCTGACTGATGGCAGCCCATTCTTGCATAATCAATGCTTGGAGTTTGTCAGAGTTTGTGGGTTTTTGTTTGTCCACCCGCCTCTTGAGGATTGACCACAAATTCTCAATGGGATTAAGGTCTAGGGAGTTTCCTGGCCATGGACCCAAAATGTCGATGTTTTGTTCCCCGAGCCACTTCGTTATCACTTTTGCCTTGTGGCAAGGTGCCCCATCATGCTGGAAAAGGCATTGTTCATCACCAAACTGTTCTTGGATGGTTGGGAGAAGTTGCTCTCTGAGGATGTTTTTGTACCATTCTTTATCCATGACTGTGTTCTTAGGCAAAATTGTGAGTGAGCCCACTCCCTTGGCTGAGAAGCAACCCCACACATGAGTGGTCTCAGGTGGTCTGTTGGCATGACTGATGGTAGCGCTCACCTTTTCTTCTCCGGACAAGCTTTTTTCCAGATGCCCCAAACAATCGGAAAGGGGATTCATCAGAGAAAATGACATTACCCCAGTCCTCAGCAGTCCAAGCCCTGTACTTTTTGCAGAATAGCAGTCTGTCCCTGATGTTTTTCCTGGAGAGAAGTGGCTTCTTTGCTGCCCTTCTTGACACCAGGCCATCCTCCAAAAGTCTTCACCTTACTGTGTGTGCAGACGCACTCACACCTGCCTGCTGCCATTCCTGAGCAAGCTCTGCACTGGTGGTGCCCCGATCCCGCAGCTGAATCAACTTTAGGAGACGGTCCTGGCGCTTGCTGGACTTTCTTGGGCGCCCTGAAGCCTTCTTCACAACAGTTGAACCTCTCTCCTTGAAGGTCTTGATGATCCGATAAATGGTTGATTTAGGTGCAATCTTACTAGCAGCAATATCCTTGCCTGTGAATCCCTTTTTGTGCAAAGCAATGATGGCTGCATGTGTTTCCTTGCAGGTAACCATAGTTAACAGAGGAAGAACAATAATTTCAAGCACCACCCTCCTTTTAAAGCTTCCAGTCTGTTATTCTAACTCAATCAGCATGACAGAGTGATCTCCAGCCTTGTCCTCGTTAACACTCTCACCTGTGTTAACGAGAGAATCACTGACATGATGTCAGCTGGTCCTTTTGTGGAAGGGCTGAAATGCAGTGGACATGTCTTTTTGGGATTAAGTTCATTTTCATGGCAAAGAGGGACTTTGAAATTAATTGCAATTCATCTGATCACTCTTCATAACATTCTGGAGTATATGCAAATTGCCATCATAAAAACTGAGGCAGCAGACTTTGTAAAAATTAATATTTGTCATTCTCAAAACTTTTGGCCACGGCTGTACTTACTGTAAGTCTGTTTCTTTTTTTAATCTCTGTACTTTACTTTATCTGAATTTTAGTAATGTCACATGCAGTAACCTAGTGAGGACCTAATTTCAGGGGCTTTTAGGGAATATACTAAATAAAAATAATCTGTAACAAACGTACAGATAAATTGATATGTGACATGTTCACACATTTTCAGTGCATGTCAGACAGTAATAGAGGCAGTGATGATATATAATACAATTATTTGGAATAAAATATTTTTGCTACGCCTTTAGTCATAAAGCAATTTAGCATCGGACAGCTTCAGATGTAAATTACTAACAAATCTCAACTTTAACAGATGTGTTTAACAGTGAGGAAGAGAAAAAATCTATCCATCGCTACGAACACTTCGTATTTATCGTGGCAGTTTGTATCGTGACAACCAGCCATTCAACTTCAGCTAGTTACTATCATGCTAGTCAATGTGAGCGATTAGCAATAACACTGTTAGTTAGCCTTAGCTAATGTTTCCTTGTAGTTCCTTGGTGAAAGAAGCCTGAATCTTTCCTGTATTTCCACTTTCATACTTTTAGTTTAAATTTCATGGAACCTGAACACAAAGTAGGGTTACTAGTAATTATTTTAGAAAATAATTCACCCTGGAGGTGTTAGTTGGAGATATTTCTAAAGTACTAAAAGAGAATCGTGTCACTCATAACAGGTTCATTTGTGTCGATTTCCCGACTCCTCACTACCGCTGCTTCAGTTTATCGATGTTCTTTAAAGAAATGATAGAATTTTGTAAATACAAAAATAGTTCTTTTGTGGTGCCATAACCAGAGATTTCTTTCTATAAGAAATAACAATTCATTATAATGAATTGTTTTCAATTCTGATAAACTCTATTCTATTCCATTCTACTGTACTCTATTATATTGTGTTCTATTCTACTGTAATCTGTTCTACTGTCTACTCCAGTCTACTCTATTCTATTGTACCTAACTCTATTCTACTCTCCCATGTTTTACACTATTCTATTTTACTCTAACCTATTCTACTCTATTGTTCCCAACTCTATTCTCCTATCCTCTGTTCTACTTTACGCTATTCTACTCTATTCTATCCAAATCTATTCTACTCCCTCTGTTCTACTTTACGCTTTTCTAGTCTACTCTACTCTACCCAACTCTATTCTACTCGTCTCTGTTCTACTTTACACTATTCTAGTCTACTCTACTCTACCCAACTCTATTTTACTCTCCTCTGTTCTTTTTTGTTGTTGCTATTTTTCTCTACTCTATTCTAACTAACTCTATTCTACTCTCCTCTGTTCTACTTTACTCCATTCTGCTTAGCTCAATTCTATTTTAGTCTAATCTACTCTACTCAACTCTATTCTTCCCTCCTCTGTTCTACTATAGTCCGTCTACTCAATTCTAGTCTACTCTGTTCTCCTCTGCTATCTACTCTATTCTACTCAACTCTAATCTACTAAGATATATAAAGTTTTCTACCTATCTATTTTCTATTCTGATAAAACCCCATTCTATTCTAGTGTACTCTGTCCTACTCCACTCTGTTTTTATTCTGCTGTGTCCTATTCTACTCTATTTTGTTCTACTCTATTCTATACCGTAATACTTTAAGGTCTGTGGTGCCGTGACCAAAGACAACTTCTTCCTGTAAGGAATAAATTATAATTTATTATTTTCTATTGGGACACAAATCTATTCTATTCTATTCTATATTCTAAGTGTCTTCGGAAAGTCTTCCTTCTTCATGCAACACGTGCAACACGTTTTGATATGCAGATGATCGTGACGAATCAACGACTATGCAAATTAACAAATCGCGTCATTTTGGAGACTGTATTGGGGACATTTCCTTGAACAGAGTTGGCAACGCGGGTGGACTTGGAGGTTTGTGAAAACAGTGGAGAAGAAAGCGAACAGCCTTTGCAGGAAGTGTGTTCATTTTTCCAGCCCGAATTGGTGGAAGAGTGAAGTGTAAGAAGAAAAGAAAAAAGAAAACAGCAAACAGACACCACGCCAGATCATTTACATCACAAACTATCCGTGCGCTTCTTCGGTTCAGCCCGTTCAAAGTGCAGTGAGGACAGAAAGTGCAGTGAGCCTCTTACATAACTCCTGTATGCATATGTGTGTGTGTGTGTGTGTGTGTATGAAGTTAAGACTCTGGTCAAAGGAAACACAATGCGCCGTCTGATTTTGTTGTATTTGTCGGGATTATTATGTTTCTCACCTGTGCGCTCGCACCCGCAGTGTTTGGACTTTAAGCCGCCGTTTCAGCCGCTGCAGGGGCTGCAGTTCTGCGCCATGTACAAACACTTCGGCTGCTGCGACTTCGCCAGAGACCAGGAACTCATGGAGAAGTTTTACCGCATCATGGACAACTTCGACTACTCCGGCTATGCGAATTGTGCCGGGTACGTGCAAGACCTTCTGTGTCAGGTCAGTAGACACACACACACGCACACACACACCCCAAATATCCAAATATTCTAGTCTCATTAAAAAATATAGGCAAAACCATCATATGTGTTCGTTTGAGCTATATTAATTTTTTCATTAAAATATAAACCAGTTATAATATATAGGCTAAAGGTTTAAGGAAATAAAGTACATTATTATTATTATTATTACAAACAATTGTAGATTAACCCAATTTTTAATAGTGACTACTAATAGTGACTACACTTTTAAAAATAAAGGTTCCAATTAGAACCAAAAAAGGCTTTTCAGTCTGATGCCACAGGAGAACCCTTTTAAGTTGCACAAAGAACCTTTTACTCTCACGTTCTTTAAAGAACCGTCTATTTAAATGGTTCTTCAGAGCAGTGACACAAGAAACCATGTTATCAGAGGTTCTCTAAAAACAATCTATTCATACTGAACATCCTTTCAACACACTTGAAAGGATGTTTGTCTTCAATCATTTGTAATTGGTCTATAATCCCAATATCCGGCTTCACCCAGAAGAGGATGGGTGCCATTTTTGATTTTGGTTCATCTGAAGAACCAGAGGGAGTTCTTCCTCACCACTGTTTGTCCTCCAAACATCTGGTTTATTCATTTGGAATCTAAATCTACAAAACTGTTTTGAACTGGGTTCTTAGTTTGGTACCTCAAGGGAACCCTTGGAAGTTCTAACCCCTAAAAACGAGAACGTTTTCTTGTAAAACCACTTGTAGAAACCTAGAACTGTTTACAACCCAAAGAACCCATGAGAAGACCTTGCATGACCTTGTTAAGTACCATCTGTGCTGTCGTATGATTTTAAAATAGCCTAAATAATAAATCCAGAACCACTGGCTAAGCCTCACTCATCCCTGATGGTCTCTGAGCCACGTTTTGAGAGAACGTCTAGGACTCAGATGACTTATTTCCAGCTGTGAATTTTGTGTCGATGTCCCTTTAAATAGAGATGAGTAAAGGGAAAACTTTATTTCATTTTCGAAGCAGTCCCTTGTTATGTGTTCCACTCATTTATTTTGTCTTCCATACGGCAAGCTGTTGCTTTAAATGACAGACCCAAAACAGTGAGTATTCCCAGTGTGTCCTTTGGGATTATCTTATCTCTGCTTGAGCAGAAAAACAAAATAATTACCATGGCATGTCTGCTGCTACAGCTCAAGCTGGATTTGCATTGTATGACTTTTGGCCTGATTTGTTGCAGACAAAAATCACACATCGTAAAAGGAATTATTTGGTCGTGAGTTGAGATTGACAGGTATTAGAACGAATGATGTTATGGCTGATTTTGCGTCGCTGCGAGCAAAGAGAGCCAATTACTCCATTATACGAGAACAGACACTTTGTTTATCAGGCTGAGTGGTGATCTTCATCGTATAATCTGAATACGTTATCCCCCAGTCTATTATAGAATTCAGCTAAGGTTTTATCTGGGTCATCTCGTACACTGCTGTAATCAAACAGTCTAAAACTTGTACACATTTTGTCTTGTTTACTGAGTCCTTAGCTTTAAGGAGTATCAAATCATTTGTGTACGTGCAGAACAAATGTATTGGTCTTTGCCCAATTCCCTGAGCTCCCTGCTCAATCTTCCTGTTTTCCTGCATCAGGAATGCTCACCATACGCTGCTCATCTTTTTGATGCTGAAGATCCAAGTACACCCCTGAGATCCATTCCAGGACTCTGTCCAGACTACTGCTCCATCTTCTACTCTAAATGCAGATCCACCATCCCTCTGCTATCAGACGACCCACGCCTGTCACACCTAGAACATGACCGCACCAGACTCTGTCGGTATCTGGAGCTGGAGGATTCAGACTACTGCTTCCCTCGCGTCCTGAGCAACGAGGTCTTAAACAAAAACCTGGGACGTGTCACAGCAGATACAGATGGCTGCCTCCAGCTGTGCTTGGAGGAAGTAGCTAACGGACTTAAGAACCCTTTAGCTATGGTGCACGCCAACGACGGCACCCACAGGTTCTTTATTGCAGAGCAAGTCGGCCTGGTTTGGGTGTATCTTCCAAATAAGTCGAAGTTGGCGAAGCCATTTTTGAACATCACAAAGACTGTGCTGACGTCTCCATGGGAAGGCGATGAACGGGGATTCTTGGGTCTCGCGTTCCATCCCAGGTTTAAGTACAATGGAAAGCTGTACGTTTACTACTCCGTAGAGGTGGGCTTTGATGAGAGGATCCGAATCAGCGAGTTTCGGATCTCTGCTGCAGATATGAACGTTGTTGACCATACTTCTGAAAGGTAAGATCTTCTACTTAATCATGCACATACCTTCAGATCTTGTTCAGGTTCAGATCAGGTTTTGTTCCTGTAAAGACATATCTGATTTTATCAGGAAGGAATTTTCTGCACTCTGAAACCACATGAAATCAGACATGTAGCGCGTTTACTTGCACACTAAATGTTTTTGAGAATTGCCAGATGTGTCATGTGCCTCACTGAATCACTCATTGTTTTCGCAGAGTTATATTAGAGATAGATGAACCTGCTTCAAATCACAACGGAGGTCAGCTGCTCTTTGCTGATGATGGCTACTTGTACATCTTCACTGGTGATGGTGGCATGGCCGGAGACCCTTTTGGAAAATTTGGGAATGCGCAAAACAAGTAAGTCTGGATAATTAGTAAGTTGTCCTTTCTGAGTTGTTTACGTTACTCAAGTGGTTAGTTTCTTACAAGCAAAGAAGACAAAAGAACATCCAATCTTGATTTTTTTTTTCTGTCTGATATCTTTTTCTTTCACTTATGTTCACTTAGTAGTATTTGAAACCTTGCCTTTGTCTATTTTTTGCTTACTTATAACTAGAAAACTACCAGAACTAACAGACTACCATTATTATTGTTGCTATGGTTACATCTCATACAGTATAAGCCTATAAATTATTACCTTCAGCGTAGATCGTTTTTATTTATATTTATGATTGTTGTTTAGCAGGGCAATAGTAAAAATAAAATTAAAAAACGATAGCAAATATAGGCTAGTCAAAACTGTTAGGTAAGCTTGTTGTCATGGTTACGCTGTATGATTTAAGACATTGATTACATTTTTGACCAGATTTGTTGCAGTGGTGGAAATCATAACACACTCTTATTAAACTTATTATAATTATAATTAATATTAAGTCCCCAATAACTCAAAAATAAGTGAATAATTTACTTTAAGAACAATTTTAATTAAAAAAATGTATATCATGAGCTTAAAGTTCAGGAATAAAAAACTCTACGGCTTAAATGAACAGCCAAAATGTACCTGATCTTATGTCTTTGTGATTTATTTCTAGGTCTGCTCTGCTGGGTAAGGTCCTCCGCATCGACGTGGACGATAACGAGAAGGGGCCACTGTACAAAATCCCTCCTGACAACCCGTTTGTGCACGAGCGCAACGCTCGGCCTGAGGTGTACGCCTACGGCGTGAGGAACATGTGGAGGTGCTCTGTGGACAGAGGTGACCGTCTCACCAAGGAGGGCAAAGGACGCATCTTCTGCGGCGACGTGGGCCAGAATAAATACGAGGAGATTGATCTGGTGGAGAAAGGCAGGAACTATGGCTGGAGAGCAAAAGAAGGCTTCTCTTGTTATGACAAGAAACTGTGTGCCAACAGCTCTTTAGGTGGGCTTTCTGTGAAAAGACTGTTAGAACTGAAACATTCCTGCTCTGTTTTGTTACAGAAATCATTACAATGCCATTTCCTTTCTTTTCTTTTTTTTGCTTTCAGATGATGTTCTTCCGATTTATGCATATCCTCATAAGATGGGGAAATCGGTAACAGGAGGATACATCTACCGAGGCTGTGAATACCCCAATTTAAATGGAATGTACATATTCGGAGACTTTATGAGTGGGTATGTTTTAAAAAGTCTCTCACGCTACACGAGTCAAAGACGTGTACAAAGAAACTGATTTATTACAAATATTGCTTATAAATATGACTTATGACTATTAACTGATTAATTCTGTCCTTGTTCTCAAAAGTGTAACCATGAACATTAATAAGTTCATTATAAACACACAGCTGACTTTTCATGACCACAATGACTTCACTGTGTGTTTCCTGCAGACGCTTGATGAGTCTAAAGGAGAACCGTAACACACACCGATGGGACTACAGTGAGATCTGCATGGGCTTGGGCCAGACCTGTGCGTTTCCAGGCCTCATTAACAATTACTACCCGTATGTCATTTCTTTTGGTGAGGATGAAGCAGGTAGGAATCCGAAATAATCTGTACATCATTTCTAATCTGCTGCCACTCTGAATGATAGCTTTACGGTTAAGAGGCATGGTTTTACATAGACAGTGGTGCATTTGCATCACTTTGCATCACTTACAGTATTATGCGGAAGTCAGAGACCACCATTTGTTTTTGTCAAATGGCCATTCAGTACTTATGGGTAATTATTTGGTGGCAAAAAAGGAAACATGGGAAAATGTACAGCACATTAATTCGATTTTCACTCAAACAGCCATGCGGTACTTATTTATGCAGGTAAATATTAAAGTTACAAGTAAAATATTTAGATTTTAGTTTAGTTTAGATTTTAGGTTTTACTGCTGAAAACTGTTGTGTGACTTTTGAACAAGAACAATAATTAACAATTATGCAAAATAGCTCAAACTCTTAAGTGAGTGGGGCTAAATGGTTCTTGAGGCTTTTTTGTTTGGGAGAACCCAAGGAATCAGTGGGGAAAAGTTTTTTCTTTGTAGGACGTAAATGTCAAACCCTGTGCTATTGCACCATCATCAGGCCTGTGTGGGTCCCTTCATGTGCCTGAGTAGTGCAGGCCATACTGCACCGTTCCTCCAAATTTGGTGTTTCTATGACTTATGGTCTTTGGTCTCAATTTAGCAGAGAAGAAAAAGAAGAAGAAAAATCCTAACAAAAGCAAGAGGGTTCCAGCACTGTTGGTGCTTGGGTACACTATACGGCCAACAGTATGTGCACCCCTGACCATCACACCCATATGTGCTTGTTAAACGTCTCATTTCAGATTTAGTCCCTCTTTGCTGTTATAATAACCTCCACTCTTCTGGGAAGGTTTTCCACTAGATTTTAGAGTGTGGCTATGGGGATTTGTGTTCACTCAGCAACAAGCGAATTAGTGAGGTCAGACACTGATGTTGGGTGAGGAGGTCTGGGGTGCAGTCAGCGTTCCAGTTCATCCCAAAGGTGTCCAGTGGGGTTGAGGTCAGGGCTCTGTGCAGGACACTCAAGTTCTTCCACTCCAACCGTAACGCACCATGTCTTCATGGAGCTCGCTTTGTGCACTTTGTGTCATGCTGGAACAGGTTTGGGCCTCTTGGTTCCAGTGAAGGGAAATTGTAATGCTACAGCATACAGAGTCATTCTATACAATTGTGTACTTCAAACTTTGTGGAAACAGTTTGGGGAAGAACCACATATGGATGTGATGCTCAGGTGTCCACAAATATATAAAAAAGTATCAAGGCTGCGGCTGATTACTTTCTGGTGCATACTGTAGATTCATACAACCAATGCAATCACTGAAAAAAAAAAAAAAAACAACACTTGTTGGAATGGTATTGAAATCAAACTGATTATTCTTTTCCAGCTCATATACTGTGTCCTGCAATATTTGAGTAATTGTTACATTGAATTAGAGCAAAAATAAATTATAGAACCAGTGCTTTAATGAACGCTACACTGTGATTAGGTGAACTCTACTTCCTGTCTACTGAAGTTCCAAGTGCAACATCACCCACTGGGGTTGTGTATAAAATCGCTGATCCATCACGGTAAGGATTTATCACTGCTACACTGCATGTAAACCACAATGCCGAATTTGCAGAGTCAGCATGATTTCCTTCTTACCGGCATGAAGCATGACGTTTCTTACCGGAATTTAGCATCTGCTCATAATTCTATTGTACAAATCACTAAAAAAGAAGTTGAAAGCATGTTTACAAAGAATCTTGAAGTTTTTAATTTGGGTTGTTGACTTAAATGGATTTCAGTCTTCACTTGCCAAAGGCATGAGAAGATTGGCTTGTACCTACTGTCTGCGAAAACTAAATAAAAATTAAAAAAATAAAAATAAAAAATTTCAAAAGCCTGGCTTTAGCAGCACAGCATACAGCTGTCATCTAAATCTTACTCTCTTTCTGGCACAGATTAAGTCCACTGGCCAACTTCCACACAGCTGTAACACTATCTTTCTCTTTCTTTTGCTGTTAGCAGCTTTTCTTCTCCACATTAATTCCAATACTCTTGAAATTCTGTGTTGATGCCATGATGAGTTAAAAACACATGGTCATGTCGGTCGGTGAACAGATAAAAGAGTGTTGCGTGCTTTATTACAGACGTGCTCCACCTGGAAAATGTCATTACACCCCCCGTCCAGTGCAAGTCAAGAGCAGGCTTGTAACATTCAAGCCAAAGGAAAGTAGGTCTTCTGGCTTGTTCTTAATAATAATAATGTTCCTAGGTAATGTTCTGTTTAGAAAAAGTATATCTTGCCAGTGCTCTCCTTGATTTGGACGAAGTTTTCCGAATGTACTACTAGTGTAACAACGAGCTAATAACATTACACTCACAGAAATAAAGGTACCAGAGTGTGCTTTTGCTTGTCAATGGAGTGGTTAAAAGATATTTAAAGGTACAACACATCATGGCCGTGATTAGCTATGAGGATATCACAGTATCATTTGGTATTGTGGTATACTAAATATGATTACGACTAAAATTTTTATCCTGGTTACTTCCCTCCAAACTTGCCCGCTTGATGGTACCACCCCACTTTATTTCTGACAGTGTAGCATTATTATAACTTTTCAAAGTCTCATTAAACATTTCTAATCCATCTCTCCCAAGCATTAATTGGCGTTGAAATACCAACAAAACAGATTCAGGAGTTTTTGGACATCCTAAGACAGGAGGAGGAGGCGGACGTCATGGGTAAAACCACACCATTTCCAACTACTACAACCACTACCACCAAGGCCACTCCTAGACAGTCCGGTAAAGGCAGACGGAAAAAAGGTAAGAAGTCTGAAAATGGTGCTGTGAGATTGATGGGAGATGAGCAAGGCCGGAAAGACAGAGGCAGAGTGGAAATCTACGCCTACGGGGAATGGGGGACCGTCTGCGATGATCTCTGGAACACCCAAAATGCCGCAGTGGTGTGTCGACAGCTAGGGTTCAGCTACGCTCTCAAAGCCTCTAGACATGCTGAGTTTGGGGAAGGGAAGCATCTGAGGATACTTCTGGATGACGTGGAGTGTGAGGGAACAGAGAAAACCCTTCTGAATTGCCAGCATGCAGGTGTTGGCATACACAACTGTGGTCATCACGAGGACGCAGGCGTCATATGCAGCAATTCAGAACAAGTGGAGTATTAGCATTCGGGACGGCCTCTGTGTGAAGTACAGATGGAGAAAGAGACGTAAAACGTGAAAAAGTAGCACATAGGTCTACCTCATCAACTGAAATAGTGAGAAATGCCACAATAACTGTTAATGAATGTGTAACTGAGATGGATCATGTTTAATGAAGCAAATACATTTATGTGAATACTTGGATTTTGTAGTATATATTGAAATAAAGTAATTATATGAATTAACACAAATCTCGATTATTAAGTTATTTAATAAAACATGCAAATAATTTAACGTTGTTCACATTTTATAGCTAACCGTTGCACCGGAAGTTTGAATCCGCGCCAAATCCGCCCCTCCCCCCAATTTTTCCGGGTTTTGGCTTCCGGAAGAGCAGAACAGTAAACTGTTTGAGGGTTTGTTAAATTACGATTATTGAATTTGTGTATTGTTTTCAATTACATTTCAGACTGTTTACAGTCTGTAACCAAGGTAAATGTTGTATATTAAACTTTAAATAATTCTGTTAATATCTTATTATCCCGGAATCATCGAAAGAAACGCTGGTGTTATGAAATAGTTGCTAGCGCTGTTGCTAGCTAGCTAACAATGGCTGCACAAGTAATAGGCTAAGTGTTACGTTAATACAAAGTATTTATTATAGCTTATATATTACAGTTTAGTTTAACTAAACCAGTGTTTGCGCTGTCTTGTTTGTAGTGAAACCTGGGGCTGTTTTGGAGTCGATTCTGATTCAGGAGTCGATCTTTGGCGTCGACTCTGATTCTAATTCCAGATGTTCTGATCACAGGAGTCGATCTTTGGTAAACCAATGAGCACTTTATTTCGTCTATATGCGAACCAGAGTCGATTTCATTGTATAGAATCGAATCTAAACCACAAATTGAGTTGAAGAATCTACGTTTGGAGTGAACGCTGCGCCAAAGCTGTTTAAGCGGTATTGATTGGCCAGTCCATCTTTTAGCCGTTCTGATTGGCGAGTCCATCTTTGAGAACACGTTTTGATTTGCGAGTCCATCTTTGCCCGTCCGTTATGATTGGCTGGTCCATCATTGCATGCACCGGGATTGGCGTGGAAAGATGGAAATTTACCAGACTATCGCGTTAGACTCCAATGATACCGATTCCCAATGTTCAGAATCACAGGTATCGATTTACATAATAAAATTCGCTTGTCGGTAAACGAATTGCAGCCTACTCATCATTGTGGTGAGGGAACAGGTAGGTGTGTGTCAGATAGTGACAGTCAAAAATCTTACTTTATCACCTTATTTCATTAGCATGCAAACTAGAGCGGAATCAATTGTCGAATAATCGACTCTTGTGATCGACTCCCAGCCCCAGTGGTTACAGTTAGCTAAGCTAGCGCAGGCGACGATTAAGACGCAATGTAACACTAATATAATACAAAAGCTAAATGTAATAGCAAAACTACTTAATTGAAAATTTTTTTTTTTTTTGATGAGTCATTAAGCTATAAGCATATTTCTTCAACCGGCATGCATGGCTCCATAGCTCAGTGGTTAGAGCACTGGTCTTGTAAACCAGGGGTCGCGAGTTCGATCCTCGCTGGGGCCTCGATGATTTTTAATTTTTTTCAAATTACAAACATTTTTTAATTACGACTTGATATCAAATACCTTAAGCTGAGACGGGGAAATGTCACGTGACAAGTTTTAATACCGATTATAGCTGTCTACATGGCACAGAAAAACAACAAAAGCAATACAAGCTTTTATGGTATTGACACTGATACTAACAGACTACAGTATAAGCTTATAATGCTTCTGTCTTGTATTTTTATTCTTCCCAGGACTTATTTTTATTTTTTAAAATGCTCAGAAAAGGTTGTAGTTGTTCGATCGTTTAATCTGATTAATTAAAAGTTAAGTTGTAAGGCCATCTACTGGTGAAACAGGAGTACAGGTGTGTAAGTAAATATATCACCAACAGGTGGCGCCGGTGCACTGTACTATAATGACACTGCAGCATTTTCTCACAACTGACAGCCCTTAATGTTTTTCTATCACCCTGTTTTAATGACATATTTTTATATTGATACTACATCGCATTCTGTGCATTAGGGATGGACAAAAATATTATATTATATATATTATATTATATAACAAAAATATATCATGATCTTTCAAGACATTTCCACGATACACGATATGCATCACAGTACGTCTTTCTTAAACCTATACAAAACAAATAGTGCTTTAGTTAAAAATATAAATTAGTTTGATGATACTTTCTGCCTAAATGTCTACAAAAAAATAAATACAATTAAAACTACATAAAAAATTGCATTTTACAATTTTAAAGATTCAGACAGTAGATAACATTTTGAAATCTGCTTGTAATTGTTACTAAAAATATTTAAAACGTATAAAAGGATATTGTGACGCCCATGATACTGATATTATATCATCATATCGCCCAGCCATAAGCACATCTGGAAGCTGAAGCAGAGTTGAATATGCCAGCTGAAGCAGGGGTTTGGTTTAGAGATCATATAAATTGAATTCATTCATTCATTCATGTTTAGTAGTCACACTTAATCCTGGTCAGGGTCATGGTGGATCTGGAGAATATCCCAGGAACACTGGCGTGAGGTGGAAATATCCCTCAGATAGGACACCAGTCCATCACAGGGGATTCTCATTTACACCTAGGGGTAATTTAGCACAGCCTATCCATCTACCTATCCATTCATCCATCCATCCATCAAGTGTTTTCGTTGCAATCACTGTTTGATTTGTGCAGTTAAAGCAAAATGTCCCCCATATTTTTTTAAAATGTCCTCCTTTAAGTCTTGTAAGTTGCGAGGTGGGGCCTCCATGGATCGGAGTCACAGACGCTCGATCGGATTGAGATCTGGGGAATTTGGAGGCCGAGTCAACACCTTGAACTTTTTGTCATGTTCCTCAAATAATTCCTGAACAGTTTTTGCAGTGTAGCAGGACGCATCATCCTGCTGAAAGAGGCCACTGCCATTAGGGAAAACCGTTGCCATGAAGGGGTGTATTTGGTCTGCAACAATGTTTAGGTTGGTGGTACATGTCAAAGTAACATCCACATGAATGCCAGGACCCAAGGTTTCCCAGCAGAACATTGCCCAGAGCATCACACAGCCTCCACTGGCTTGCCTTCTTCCCATAGTGCATCCTGGTGCCGTCTCTTCCCCAGGTAAGCAACGCACACGCACCCGGCCGTCCACATGAAGTAAAATAAAACGTGATTCATGAGACCAGGCCACCTTCTTCCACTGCTCCATGGTCCAGTTCTGATTCTCACATACCCATTGTAGGAGCTTTCGGTGGTGGACAGGGGTCAGCATGGACACTCTGACCGCTCTGCAGCTACACAGCCCCATACAGTAGCTCTTCTGTGGGATCGGACCAGACGGGCTAGCCTTCGCGCCCCATGTGCATCAGTGAACTTTGGGAGCCCATGACACTGTCACCGGTTCACCGGTTGTCCTTCCTTGGACCACTTTTGGTAGGTACTAACCACTGCATACTGGGAACATCCCACAAGACCTGCTGTTTTGGAGAAGCTTTGACCCAGTCATCTAGCCATCACAATTTGGCCCTTGTCAAAGTCGCTCAGATCCTTACGCTTGCCCATTTTTCCTGCCTCCAACACATCAACTTCGAGAACTGACTGTTCACTTGCTGCCCAATATATCCCATCCCGTGACAGGTGCCATTGTAACGAGATAATCAATGTTATTCTCATCACCTGTCAGTGGTTTTAATGTTATGGCTGATAACATATCAGTGTATATCACATATAGAAAATGCAGTGCAAAATGCGGACCTTTTTTTGACACACACTACCCCTTTTTATAATAACAAAGGTATAATAATATACCTAAAGGGCACACAAATGTCAGCAACTCAACTATTCTTGCTGATTGTACAACATGAAAGAAATCTGGCGTGTTCAATAATCTTGGTGTTATTCTCCAGTTAGGACTGTTTACACAGTGTCTCCTGCCCACATGCTGAAGACAGAAAGCACCTGAACTGCGTCTTTATTGGCAATGATGCAAGAATCACAGGATTCCACAGCTGATGGACAGCTGATTATTACCATTGGGCCAGACACATGGGCCTCTCGGAGTGTCTGGAGGATCAGGTTTATATAGATGAAAAATAGAAAAACACAGTAACAATTAAGTCGATTTGAAAAGGAAAACTGTTAAGCAGAAAATTTGTTCGATGTTACGTTCTTTGCTGAAAATGGAAAAGAAGCTAATGTTAAAACCGTTCACACGGTATCACCTTCTCTTTCGAATCGAGTTCAATCATAATGGCCATGTCGGCCGACATGACTGCTTTTCATTTGTCTATTGTTCTCTTTCTGGTAATTAGCGTGCGTCAACTTTCTAAAATTGGAGCAAAATAGTAAAAAGAAGTTCCGGTTATTTGAAAAGTTATTTGTGTTTTCTTGAAGGTTTTGTGGTACCCATGAACCACCAGAGCCACACAACTACCCTGGTGGAAAGCACACAAAGTCTTCCTTCAGAAAAAGTAGTCCTGTCTCTGAAAGGATGAATTATACAGGTACTTCACAAATACCCATGACTGGAGAATTCATGAACGGGTTTTAGAAAAATATGTTTTGCTATGTTTATGGATGGAATTCAGTAATTGCCCTTAGACTTCCACATAAAAATGTATGAATTTGATCTGATAAGTAAAGAGCTTGGGTTCTTAGCATCTGTAAGTCTGTCTTGTCTATAAATAGGAGAGCAGTGACAGGATCAGCGAGTGGGATTAGGGGTTCGAGATGAATCTGTCCCCAAGATGGAAGTCGATCCTACATGCAGCTGTTTACTCACAGTTTGAGGTCCGTCTCTTCTCTGTATCATCTCCTCCCCATCTCTCAACATGAGTGAAAACTTCCTGAGGAGTTAAGGAGGACTCCAGATTAGGGAAGGAGCACTCGTGTGTAGCCATTACGTGCTTTTTTCCTTCATTCGGGCATTCAGAAATGCAGATTTCTTCAAGCATGGAGGTCATTTGACGTGAGCTGAAGGAGCCCACCTGCTTCTATCATACGCTGCATGCCTGCTCACATTCCTGGCTGATCGGATTGGCATGTGTAGTCCTTTGGAATCAGGGGATGACTGCTGTAAAAGCTTGACAAACACAAACATAAAGCAGCAATTAAGAAAATAAACAGGGCTAAGGTCCAGGGGTGGCGTCATCCGCAAACATCAGGTCAACTCCGCTTGTGTAACACTGGGAGGTCTATGTTTATGGCCCTCTCCTAGAACAAATCCAATCCATTCTCTCAAGAACCAGGTGAGTTATCTTCTCCCACCATGACAGAAGAATGGGAATCTTCAAGGTCAGCTGTGTGGCAGAGAGCGTGACGGGTCAACGATAAACATCTCTTGAGTGCTGGATTTCTCTGGGGACAAAACAGACAATAGGTTGACCCTTAAAGTTCCAGGCACTCCAACATCCTGACATGTTTTTGCACGTCTTGTGCAAACTTTTGATGACTCGCACACAATGAGTTCTCGCATCTGGGTGGTCAACTTATAACGCAAACTAAGATACAATTGAGCAATTAACTTCGTATCATTTTCTATGGTATGAGTCAACATCAATTTTGGTTTAAGAGGAAAAGATCTTAAAAGAGTGTTGATTCGCTTTTTAGCATAGAATTAGAAATATACAAAATGTGATTAACTAGCATCTGTCCTAATATCATGCACCCATTAAGGACTTTCTTTTCAAATAATTTAATTAAAAGGATGATTATTTTTAATGAATAATTTACTTCCGGTCTACAGTTTGAAAGTAGCAGATTTGTACGTTTAAAGTGACCTCATCAGTCAATATCACGCAAAATAAACAAGAATGAGAAAAAAAATTAGAGAACTTACTTTTCTTCTTCCCGTGATCTTCAGGTAATTCAGATGATGTGACAACTTCCTGTTGAACATGTGACTTGTGGAATATTCCAAATATTTCATAGGGGTGAACGTGTTCATGTAAGAGGGTTGAATGAATGAACTAATATCTTTCATAACCTATAATCATGGAACTCATGGAAAAGAGTGTATCAAGCATGTTAAATCAATGGCAAAATAATCCACCTAAAGGCATTTGTTAACTGCAAATAATCTGATATAGATGCCAAAAATGAAACCTGGAGGGCTTAGCCCCGGTAGCACATCTATACTAGTTGAATTCTTATTAGTTATTGGTCTGTTTAGTTATTAGTCTACTTGACTGGCCATTTGAACTGAATGGATTTAATCCAAACTTCAATAACTCAAAACCTAGCAGCCAATGATTAATATCAATTTCGACCTAATGTGTTGAGTCTGTGGAAAGTTCAGGAATAAAAAGCTCTATGACTCCATTAAGTATAGTAAAGTAGTACTATATTCTATTTAAATAATGTTCATGAAATCAAACTGTACCTATGGGGTCCATGGAATTGAATTGACCTCTTATTCTTGTTTTATTTTATTTATAATGTTAAATGATTTTATTTATAATGTTAAATTATTTTTTTTTATAATGTTAAATGATTTTTTAACACTCTGTGCTGCTGAAACAATAAAACCAATCAAAGAAATTCTAATGGTTTCCACTACAAATACCATTACAAACCATTACAAATGGTATCCACTAGACACAATATGCCACAAATAGGAGGCAACAATTTACCAGTACAGACCCAGAGGGACCCTTACAGTTTCCATTAAAGCCAATACAATTCCCATTATAACCATTTAAACCATTACATATTCTATGCGGGTTTCTATTGTTTGTTTGTTTTTTCATGGGTAATATGTGAATTTCACTCTGGGATGAATAAAGCTATCTATCTATCTATCTATCTATCTATCTATCTATCTATGTGTACTTAGTTATAAAAAGTTTGAGAACTCCTGCTTGATTTAAAATGGTGGGTGTTACTCTCTCTCTCTCTCTCTCGCTCTCTCTCTCTCTCTCACACACACACACACACACACACCTCGCAGGTTTTTCTGAGGTAATTAAATAAGCTAGCAATAGCTGACCAGCTGAAGTTCAATAAAAGTCATTAAATTAAATACACGAACTAGCTAGCATTAATTTTCTAGCCCTGCAGCTTATCTCTAAATAAAATTAATGTTATTTTAAAAATAAATAAAAACACTTTTATCGAGTGAAGTAATGGTTTGACGGTTACTTGAGCAGCTAGCTACTTACTTACCTTTCAGCCAGGTTGAGGCTCGCGCGACAGCAAAACGCAAAAAGAAAGAAAACATCCCTTGTTCTTCACTGGTGGCCCACCAATGAGCTGTCAGATCCATCACTCCAAATTGGGATATATTTGCATTTTTCCGCGAACTTTTTTCCCTGAAGTCCTCAGCACTTTCGCCAACTCTTTTCAGGGGAGAGTGTACGCTCAAAAACTCACTAGAAGTCGCCAGATGACGTTAAGTACTAATTTGCATATTCATTGACTCTTTAGGTTATATTTCCATATCAAAATATTACATGAAGAATGTAGACTCTCTGAAGGCAGGTATACTCAGATATAATTTCATCTATGACATGTCTGCTCATATTAGTAATAAAAATATCAATCAAAACATGTATATAAAAAGTTTATTTCACGATTTTTTCTACCCATGTCCACTGTATTATCATAAACTTTTAGACTTTAAGCTCTGCCCACTTTGCACAGCCGTGTTGTTATATATCCCTGAAAAGACTTTCCTGACATATGCCAATTATGTGTTATTGTGATGTAAATTTCATTTATATATCTTATAAAACACTATAAAACTAGAGAGGAAATCATATTTGCATTGTATTTTAACACCAAATCAGTTTTTAAAATATTCAGAACCAAAAATCTCCGTTTACATTCTGTATTTATGAAATTTTACATGCTCATGTTCATTCATATACCTAATTAAAAGCTTGTTACAAAGGAATTTACACCAAATGTTAATATGTGAAATAAATATTTATAATAAATATACATTTAATTATTTTAACTTAATTCTTTTAACAACATCACACGTTAGATTTTTGGTATTTATAATCAATTTATAAAATGTAAGCATTATTTAATTATTTTTGTTTATTTGTTTGTTTGTTTTAAATGATCTTATTCACATGTAGTGTCTTAAAATTCAAACAAATACAGAACCCAGTCTAGGCTAAAACAGCTGAATGCTAGTACAAGATGTAGAACTTTCAAGATGGCTGATGAGCAGTTTGAGACATTTCCTTATCCTGACTGGTTGGATGTTGGTGGGCCACATTATGTGGTTTTTCCAAGTCTGTGAGACTGGAGTTTCTCCTCCGAGCAGATATTTTACTGAAGCTGCCAGAGTGTGATGAGAGCTTGGCCAAATAACATAAAAAAAAGTGTCCTTAAAAATTATTGACCCTTCCTTTAATATCAAAATCCAAATCCTTCTCTAAGCACACTGTGTTACTATAAATTCATTGATGGTGAGGTCCAAGACAGGATAATGGAGAAGGTGGACATCTGTGTGAGGTAATCGACTAGACAGCTGCATCTGGAGCCCCTAATGATCACGCATTACTGATTCAGACAGGAATGATGAATGGACTGAGCAGGCTCACCAAACTATTCTGGAGAAGATGAAGAGTCACCTGCACAGGAAGTGGAGTAAGCGAATCAGCTGCTCATCAGAGATCGTTTTGGCCTTGATGGAAAATTGATCCAAATCTTTTTTCTTTGGTTCCAGCTTTCTGATAAAGAAAACCTTGTTCTCTGATGCAAGATAGATCCATAAAAGTCACCATATTTAGCATTAGCAAGACTCAGAAAACCCATTTGGAGAAATTATCATTAACACAGTGGTGATTGCAATAATGGTGGATTTTGCGGTCTATAAACAATATTTTACGTGCAGTAGGTATGTAGCTCGACCCTAATCATCAAACCTCTGATGGTGAACGAACATAAACTTCTATACACTGAGGGATTAAATTCCGACCCACAGTGGCTCTCCGACTTGGTTATAATAGCCGGTGGAGCTAAAGTACTGTGTAAGGCGAGCTGTGTGCATTGATGGTTGAGGCCGTCTGCCAGCCCCTTGTGGTTAAAGACCTGTTTACTTTCTCAAACCGAAAGAAATCCCAGATTTCCTGCGTGTGTCCTGCTGAAGAGCAAAAAATGACCCTCAATGAGCAGCCTGCCAGTTCTTTACTAAAAGAGCAGTGTGTGTGTGTGTGTGTGTGTGTGTGTGTGTGTGTGTGTGTGTGTGTGTGTGTGTGTGTGTCTCCTGCATCTTTATTTAACAAAGCCACCATAGTCTGTATAGGTTATATATACATATTTATAATATTTCCTACCCTCAGGGAAATTGCTGTATTACTGTACTTAAAGGCTTACATTTCAAAACATATTAAACTTCATAAGAAATATATGGAACCTCAAGTCAGGATGCATTTTATAGTTATTATTACATTAAATTACATTTAATCTGGCACTGTGTTAAGTGTAAATGTTGTTACAGGTCTTTCCTACAATATGGTGCCTTTTATATAGCCAGAACATTAAAAAACTTTTTTATTGCAATACGTCCACTTAACAATATTTGTATATTTAATATTTTTTCCTCAAAATGTTTTAACTCTTATTTTATTATTAAAAATTAGTTCTAATGATTTCTCATGGTATTTCTAAAGTAAATGTTCAACTATGTCAGGTTAAAATTCCAAAATAAAATGTTAATAAGCATAGTTTCACACTAAATATTTAATAATGATTTGATTCATCAAACCATAAAGTTATTTTTAAGATTTGTTTAATTAAATACAAAACGATTCATTCAGTTTAGATGAATCCCTTTTGAAACTTGTGAATTGTTTCCAAAATTGTATTGATTTTAACAATCATTTTTGTATGATCCTAAAGTTGATGAAAGTTCATGCCTCTTTACTGTCTTCAAACGAAGAACTGTTCTTTTTTTAATGCAATGATCACATTGCATTAATCACATCCTGGAAGTGACATCATTCTTTCAGTGGGACAACAACACAACGACACATCTTGAAGTGAGCAGCTCCACTTTTTAATGTCTGCTTGTTTTTTTTTTGTTTTTTTTTTAATTTTCTCCTAGTCTGATGCCCAAAATGTTCACTCCATCATGCGAAATACAGTATGCGAACATTGATTAAACATCATTTTAAAATAATTGTGAAGCATTAAATATTAAAATCATTTTAAAATATAGCAAAAGACTTAATATTGTACAAAAATGGTACCATTAATCAATAATCAATAATTAAGTAGCTACATTTAAATCTGACTATCAAGATATGGTTCAGTTTTGGTTTTTTTTCCCTTTCATATATTTATTTATTTATTAGATTTTTGGTGTCCGCCAGAATAAGACTGAATAGAATCAACCTCTGCCTGAAATGTTTTTACAACTGGACCACTGAGTATGCTTGTGTGAATGTTTCCATAAGCATCCATTTCTTGTCAGATAAGAGGCTGCGTGAAGCTAATAACACTGGTGTGTATGAGAGTGTATACATGAGTGAGTGATAATAACCAAACGTGTGGTGAATGAGCACCAACGTCACAATGCTGAAATCCATTACGCTAAATATGACCCTCGCACAGCTGCAGCTGATTTGAGCTTCGGCCCATTGAGGATTTGACGTTATGTGTTACTCTGAGATTGTGTGTTGCATGAACTCTTGAGAGAGCAATAACACACAGGTCAGTGATGTCAGCCCCAATTATCTGCAACTGTTCTCGGGGACTAGTCTATCCCCTAATGTTTACATTTTGTAATGATTTATATTTAAAGAAATTCTTAACTTGGACAGCCTCTGTGCAATAAATATCCCAGCATTAATGCTCTTTTACTTAATTCTTTAATTAAACCATTAAAGCACAATGCTGTCAGAAGGTGTTGATTAATTTTATATTACAGCAGCTCTGAGACTAGTTTATATCACAGTGTACATATATTAATTAATTGTTCTTATACATTATAGTGTCTATAGTAACAGCTCGTCCAAAAGGCTGACACATAACCTAAGCCTAATAATAACTGCATTATGCCATTATTTAGCAAAGAAAAGTCTCCAATTTCAAAGCTTTGTAACAATAAGTTTTCAGCCATGGGAATGTGGCCAAAGCAGTTTACACTTTTTCCCCATTTCTCTGTAACACAACAATCTGCATTTTTGTATTATCACCTTCGAGAGAGAGAGAGAGAGAGAGAGAGAGAAACAAAGAATGTTGATGGAACGACTGTTTATAGCTGCTGTAACGTAAGTGAACCAACTTAACGTTAAATGTAACAAGAAATGAATAAAAAGTTTGTTATCAGTGGTAGATGAGGAATACAGTTCGGGACATGTTGGTATAGGGCACTAGTAAACTTTGGGATGGTAGCGGTAAAATCTGCTTCATTACACCACCCCATCGTTGATTATTTATAGCTGTTCTAACAGATTATGGTGGCCCAACACCTATGTTAGGTTTTCCTTTAATTTGTCACCATTCATGATTTTAAATGTTGTCATGTAGAGAATCTGGATAGTTTGTTTTAGGCCTTTGTTTAATTGTTTTCTGAGCTCCACCTCGTTTCAATAAAAGGCAGCTTCAGGGGAGAAAAAAGTGTAATGTTTTCGCTGACATCATGTTGCTGACATTCAGTGTTTTCACTGCAGTTCACTTTACAGATAGTAGAGAGCCCAAAATGACAAAATGCTCCTTTAACGGAATGTACTATTTCTTCTGATCAATTCAGGGATGTGTATAAGTATAAAGTGTGCAGTATTTCCATTGAAATGTACATAAATTTACAGGGACATTCAGTTGCCAGTTGTAGCTGGCTTTTTTCTGGTCCTGGAAGCTGTCCAGCAGGGCAAGGAATAAATTATATCAGTTCTGGGAAGTGGTTATTGTGCAAACAAACAGGCTGGATTTCTTCACACCCAGAGAACCTCTCTGGTGAGCTAGCTTTGATTAACAGTTGGTGGTCATTTAGTGCCAGGCGTACACACACAGAAATACAAGAACAGACGCGTGTTAAAGTGGTAGACCGCATAATGTCTTCGGGTGTAACTAAATAGTGATTACAACAGACTGGTGTCAAGGTGTCATGTCAATAGAACAGAAATATTCTAATGGATACAGTATGATTCGACAGAAGAGAAAAAAAAAAAAGACAGCTCAGCGAGTGAGTTGTTTTCTAAGGCCTGGCGTTTGCGAAGATGCATTGCGTTAGGAAAGGCAAAGACTTTGGCAAAGGAAGCCACAGCAAGCTTAAACCAAAAGCTTTGATCTTGACTCATCATGGCCCGTTCCCCCAGCCCCCATCTGGACTCACTTTTAGTAGGTCTGTTTTGCATCTCCCTCTCTCGTTCTTTTACAGTCTCGAGAGCGGTCGTAAAACAAGTACTTCGACTATGCGCCGGCCGTTCCCACTGACCGAGGGCCTGCTCACTTCTGCACAACTTGTGCGTTGTAAGGCAACAAACACAATCGTAAACTTGGACGTTTCAACAACACCACTGAAGACCTCATATTAGGTGTTTGATATATGGAAAAACCACGTGAGTGATGCACAAAAGCCAAATAGATACCAAGAAAAAGAGTGAAATTTGTTACGTTAAAGGAAATGTAGTCCATGAGCCAACATGTGTTTGCGGTGTGAAGCTTGCTTCTTTAGTTTTGCACTGCAGTGGCAATTCTACAAGTAAGAATTATATGGCTGACATAATTGCATGTGTAAATAAGGAACCAGTAACATATTTGTACTCGTGTAAAACTCCACCTTCACACTTTGGGCCATGCCTCCTACCTGAAAAAGAATCGACTCTGACGTAGAGTTATGACTGTTTTTAGCATAGCAATGTCCTTTTGTCCATTTTTTATATATAACAATGTGTCATACAGTGTCAGAAACCACACAATCAAGTCTCACTGAGATATTGAACAACTCCACAAAGCAGACTGCGTTATATAATATTAGCCACGTTATATTAGCCAGTGCAACACAAAACAAGTAAGGTTCAGGCACTAAATTTCAAGCACTTTGCTGATTTGGTGTAAAAACCTTCTTGATCTGAGAACTGATAGAATATCTATTTGAATCTGTATTGGTATTACAAGGCTTTAATGTGTTAACAGTTTTCTCCATGCTCTATTTATCAGAACTGTGCTAACACAGACCCTTCATATCAATTTGTAAGACATGAGAAAGTGCAAAGGGCATGTACATAAATGAAGCAAGTCTATACATAAAGAATGTGGCAGTCACTCTCCGGAAAGCATCCTTTATGTTTGACCAATGTCCTGTAACCGCTTCCCCATTCATTTATTTTTGTTTCCTCCACTCGCTGGAGACAAAGGGCAGGCGTCTCTCGCCTCTCTGGGGGGGTTGGGAGGGGGTGTTTTCACTGCAAACAGGGCCAGATACAGGTGGGGTTAGCTTTGTCCAGATCCCACCAAGCATAGCTTTAACATGGGAGCCATAATGCTCCGACCTACAATAAATATTCTTCATTTTCCTCTCCTTGTTATTGCCACTGGAAGAAAAGCAATGCCACAGCGGGAGACGGAGGCAGTTCAGACGGTTGACATTCCCTTCAAAGAGCATATAAACATTACTTTGTTGTTACTGTTTGAATGACAAATATTATGCATTCAATAAAATGTAAGATGACTGGAGCACAGCATGTAGTACTTGTAAATTAAATCTAAAATGTGCTTTGAATGTGCATTTTCTTCAATCTGTGTGAAAAGTTCTCAAACACAGCATGAGGTAGTGTCTACACAGTGTATTTGGTGATTACATTAGTTACAATATTTTTTAGTTTTAAAAGTTTACAAAAATGTCTTACATTTTATCATTTGGTCCTCATTTTCTACATTCAAAATCACAAAGACCACTAACTGCATTCCCAACAAAGAAAAACACCAGCCGTGCCTAGGAAGCGCTCGGATCGACCAAGTAGTGACCACGCCATTGTCTGTGCTGATTTCTGAAGTTAAATAACAGCCATTATGGAAGAAGAGCAGAAGTGGAACAGCCACAGAAGTCATGTAAAATGGGAACGCTGTCTCAGCTTGTGTCTGCTGCACAGATCTAACTTAAGACGAGGAAATGAGTTGTCTATAAAGGTTTTCAGTGATCCTGGATCGATCCTAAAGGCACTGTAAATAGATGTAGGTAGCAGTAGGTGAGGTGATTGGATGTTATTTAGCGTTAAAGAAAAAAAAAAAAATTGTGTGATCTTCAGGATGTCTTCAAGATTGTAACACAAGTCCAGGCAACAACTTGATGTAGTACTACTAGACAAGGGATATTTATTACACTACCATAGTGGGTCGGATGGATGCATAGATAAATACTTGGGTAGTGAAAGAGATTATCACTGACCACTCCATCAGCACCATATTTGAACTCAAAGTGGATTAGCGGGATGGATGAATGTGGATGGATGGAAAAATGGATGGATAGATGGTCTGGATGGATTGAGGGAAGATAGATTAGAAGGATAAATACAGTATGTTTTATGAATGTAGTGGATGAATGGATTGATGGATGGATGGATTATAAGGATAAATACAGTATGATAGATATAGTGAATGGATGGATGGATGGATGCATGGATGGATAGATGGATAGATGATCAATGATAGATGGAGTAAATGAAAGGACAAATGGATGGATGGATTGGGTGAATAGTTTGGCGGGATCTTTAGATAAATGGTTGGATGTATGGATAGACTGGGTGAATGGATGAATCATTTGGCTGGATAGTTTGAAGAATGGGTGGATTGATGAAAGGTAACATAGATGAAGGGATAGATAGATAGATAGATAGATAGATAGATAGATAGATAGACAGATAGATAGATAGATAGATAGATAGATAGATGGATGGTTGGACTGTCTGTATCTTTTATGTTCAAAGATCTTTATTTTTTTCTCATGGTTGTGGACAACAAAAGCTTTTCATACATGTGCTACCACATGTTTATACCCCAGGGAAGCATAACATGGTTAAAGCAACTACAAAATTCCTGTGGAAATTTTATGTAAGGTGTCAATAATTATGAAGGGCACTGTAGAGAGATAGTCAGACAGACTCCACCAGCAGCACCTGACGTGGACTGGAAGCCGGATGCATTGTGGCTCAGGCATTCAGGCAGCACTTAATGTGGAGGCAATTAGATCATTAGTGCACCAGATGGTGGTTACATCACTCGATAGTTATTCACTGATAAGCTGTGGGGTGTGACTCTTTCTTTTCCTCTCTGCAGTAACACAGTTTCAGCTCCAGAACAAGCACCACGGTGGTGATGATGGTGGTGTTCACTACATGTAGATGGTTGATTCTAAGGGTTTTGTGCCGGTGTGTCTGCCACGATAGCTAACAGACGTTGTTTTGGATATTTGTGAGGCAGTAAATGTACTGAAGACTTGATTATTTCTGGTAGTTCTTCATAATGTCTTCAAGATTATAACACAAGCCCAGAAAACCTGACTTACTTATGACAAATAACTACTGCAATGGAGGATGTATATGGAATATGTATGGAATTAAACACTTGGTGGTGTGCTGTTATAGAAAGATAGTCATTGATGGGGTAGTGCTATGAAGTGGAGTTACTGTTCCCATCCTGAAGTTGATTATTTTCCTCTTATACCACAGCAATTATAGTTATTAATAAACGACATCATACTTTTTTTTTTGTGGAATGCCCTCAAAACAAGTTATTTCTTACAAGGTATTACTTATATTATAGCATGTATAAACAGTCGTTCCATCACCAGCCTCTTTCATCTCTCTCTTGAAGCTAATAAGACAAATAACGCAGATTGTCATGTCATCAGACGTCCTAGTGTCAGAATATATAGAAAATTAATCACTTTCCGACCAACGAGAATGCAGAATTTAACACCACTGTGAAATAAGATGATATAGTAACTCTGATCTAAGAGAGCTTTATTTTTGGATTAGATGAATTGATTAGGTTTAAGCTTCACAAATAGCAAATGAAACAAATTACTCCACATGGTTCGTATTAACTCTCAATGTTAAATTTATTATATTTTGGACAGAGGTGGTAAAAAAAAAAAAGCATATAACTGAAGTAGTGTGGTGTGTGGCATGGCACGAACACATTCCCTTTTTCACAAAACATCCAACCACGAATGGGAGGGCTTTCACTCAGCTTTATATATAGTGCATCTTATGGATTCTGGACAATAATAAATACTGTACAATAATAAATCTAATAACAATAGACATGACCTGACATGAAATGACATGACGTAACATGCCCGCTATTTTACATCACATACAAAATCCTTTAAGAATGCAGCACAGGAGGTGTAATTTATCCCTTTTACAATAATGACACACACAAAAAAAAATGTAAAATCTAAATTGTACATTGCAGGTATTATTCAATATAATGATAATATATACAAAGATATATATCCACTTATTTATTTTTTAAAAATAAAGTGCCTTTCTTTCAGACGTTTCTCAAAAGTGACACAATCAGTCAAAATTTCCTGAAAGACCATAAAAAACGTAAACTTTCATCAAAATTAGAGTTTGTCGGTTTTATTTGTCAGCTGTAGATCATCGAATTTCTTTTTCATTCACCTGTAACATCTCTCCATTTTGGTGAGCTTTAGACTGATGACAATACAGAGTGTCTATTTTAACAGGACACTTTGAAAACCAACTCGGATCGAGGGCAGGTGCTAAAATGAAAACAGGAGCGTAAAAGCCTGGCACAGCTTCAGAGAAACCCAGAAACCAATGCCAAGCGCGAGTGCCCTCGTGTCCCCGCCCTTGCAGTTTCCCAGTGGCCACACGCACACCTCCTGCCCTGTGCGCATACCACAAAGCTCGTGGATTCCAGGGAGCTGAAACGTGATGCGGACATGCCATAACAGAGTGCGCGGGATGCTCCTACGCCGAGATTAAAGCTCCTTCACAGCTGCACCGTATGAGATCCTGTACGCTGGAATGCGAGGCTAACTCAACAGCAGATCCAGTTCATTTACAGGTGCTCGTGTTAAAGATGCTTAATGACACAAGCTGCGATATCACTGTCATCCCGGACAGTTATTGATAAACTTAATCAGCCTTTGTGCACTGATCACTTAATTCACACAGCTTGTGTTTTTAAATTATAATTAAATTCTCACTGCTTAAAATAAAAAAAAAATATATATATATATACAAAAAAATTGTAATTCACAAACACGTCAAGTGACATCTGCTTATAGATAGCTATTAGAGACCAGAGAGTATTATATGCAGGCGCTAAAAAAAAAAATCAATCTCGAACATTCACTGCCAGTCAAAAGTTTTTGGACACCTTCTTTCAACATTCAAGATAAATACTATAGAATTAGAAACTCTAAGTAATAATAAATAGGTGGACTGAGAAATTCTTGTGGGTTCATTTTATTGGAAAACAAAAATCTAGATCTACCTGGATCACTCAACATAAATTTGTCTTATAATTGATACTAACACCATGTAAAATCAACTGTAAGACAAATCTCGCCTTTAATAAAGCGTTCATTAGAATGTGAGAGTGCACAATGAAGAAGTCCTTAAATACACTTAGACATTTTTTTTTCTTATTTAATTGCCAATTTTTGGTAAAATGTAGGGGGAAAAACCCTCCACATGTTCAAAATCTTTTGACTGTCAGTATATAAGAATATGAGAATGTGATGGAAGAAAGCCAGCCATGATAGGCAGTGGTGCACTCCAGGATGGGTCACGTCTCAATTCAGTCATTAAGATGTCACCCAAACGTGGATGTTTTTACAGTGGTGCGAGATTCGCCTGTCAACGCGCCTTTTACGTTTCCCAATCCCCTGGTGTTCTTTTTCAACATCCCACAAAGACACTGATCAAGATAACAACCCAGGCTGAAAGGTGAGGCTTTAGCTGTTAAAACAACATCCCTGTACGCACAAGTGGGCTTTGATACTTTTGGGACTTGGAGTGGATTTGCAAAGCACACTTTCATTGTTCTTTATAGAGATGTTCTGTTTGTTCCCCAAACATCTCCTCTGCACTACAATGAGACCAATGTCTCAGGTATTAACTAACTAACTGTTTGGTGGGGTGCCAATACAGTGCATACGTAAGTGTTCACCCCGCTTGAACTTTTCCATCATGAATCTCCACACAACAGCCCATAAAACTGAAGTGAGGAGAAAAATCAATATAATTTGTAAAAAGTCCAAGGGTAGCTCTCAACATGATGCTTCCACCACCATGCTTCACGTGTTCTATTATACACTATTTTGTGTAAAAGCATGGCATGTAAACCCAATAAAGTCTATTTCAGTTCCAGGTTCTAACAATACAAAATGTGAAAAAGCTCACGGGTGGTGAATACTTAGGTAAGACACTGTGACTAGTTATATGATATATTGTTCATGTAGGAGGCCTTTGAGGTAGGTGACATTTTTGGTGAGAATTTGTGCTCCCAAGATAAACAGCATGATCAAGATGTAACGTGCTGCGTGCTCGGGCAGAAAGGGATTCTACCTGGAACCCTCATTGATTGGAGAACCGTCTGTAGTAGGGTCTGTCATAGTCTTTGAAGATTCTCTCAGAGGGACAACCTAAAGAATTAAGGATCCTTAGATGTAACCCATGCTGCCTACTCAAGAGGAACCCCCTGTTGAAACCCTCTGTTGTAGGGTTCCTCATAGAAACTTTACCGGTTCTCCAAGAGGGACGAATAAAAATGTTGTCAGAGGTATAAGCTGAAGAATTACGAATCCTTAAATGTAACATCTACGAATCCTTAGATGTAATATCTGCTGCCTAGTCATGCAGAAAGGGGTTCTACTTGAAACCCTCAGTGATAGAGGAACCCTCTGTCGTAGGGTTCTTTGTCGAGTCTGTAAAGGTTCTCCCAGTGGGAAAAAGGCAAAAAAATTAAGGAACAAAAGATTTAACATTCTTTCTAGAAGTGTATAACTCTGCCTGCACTCTAAGAGTCCTTAGGTTTAACCCTTAAGGGCTGTATGTCGAACAACAGACACTTGTGTTCGGACAGTTTCATTTTCAGAAAAGATTTCAAATAGCACCCTTTTAAAAGACTAGAACTGACCAAAGACCCTTGAAGAAGCCTTTTGAAGAAGAGTGCATGCCAAGATCATCTGGAACATTTTGGAGGAAGTGAATATTACATATATGTATTCTTTGCTGTCCTATATATCCCATAATCTCCCATGCATCTGCTCCAATACAGTAACCAGTTTTGAAAAAAAAAAATGCCCTGGAGATCTTCGGAATAAACAAATATTTTAAAACTTTCTATATAAAACTTTCTAAATAGAAATATTTGGTGTGGTCATATTTAAATGTTTGCTCAATTATTTGATTGGATTGTATCCAGCTGTTAGTACCATTGTGATGGATTACTGTCATTGGGGAGCATCTCAAACAATTTGTTTGTACATTTTTAGGCCTGAAGGCTTTGAAGACTGCATAGGCAGCAATGCATAGGCAGCTGACTGGTCTTTTGGACACAGTCCCTTTCAAAAGATGATTTAACGAGATCTAAGGATCCTTAATTGCAGGCAAATTTGAAGAAATGTCCTGTATGTTTGTGTAGGAGAAAGCAATCAGCATTTTCAGAAAAAAAGGGACTCTTCAGGGTGCAAATACTTATCACTGAGGTGGGAGCCTCAAGGCTACGTATTTTCTTACCTACAGCATGCATCCTTTACCTTGGGAAGCTAAATGACCTTGGGGAACACAGATGTATGATAATATCATGAACCTTGGTAAAAGGTTAGCCCATTATCATGATATGAGAGTGTAATATTTGCACATGCCTAGATCTTACTAAAATGGGAATTTCATCCTGACGATGGTATCTTTAGCTCTTTTATGAAGCAAAACAAGACCTATGATCCAGCACCAACATCCCTAAACCTCTGTGAAAACTATAAATGACACTGGATCCAAGTACATCTGGGGAAACATGCAGGCTCTGTGAAATATTTCGAAGCCACGCGCATGCGGCACTCAGGCTCGTGTTTGATTTATTTGGATTGATCTTGCCTGCGTTGGACGAGCGCCAACTCTGAGCTTTGAGTCTAAGATAACAACCGGGGATTCTGCTTGGATTCAAGTTTAGCAGCCTGACTTTTTCTTGACAAAAAAAGGAGGGTCGGGGATATAAACCCGATAAATACAGTGAACCTGTTCTAGAGGATGGTCTTTGAAAGAGTCTCTGATTGCTTCAACTGGCTCTCTTGGGAAAAGTGCGGAAGATAGAAATTGTTGCATTACTGTACTGTGTTGTGGCTGTTATATCAGTTAAACAGTGTACAATGCCATTTTTTGAAATGTTACATAACCCCAGTTGTAACTTGCAGCGAAATACTGTACATCTATAATTCTGAGATGAGACAGCTTTGCCTCTCAGTACTCTCGAGCCTCCTCCAGCTCGTTCATATAGACGTCCTCCTGAGGGTTCTCCATGCACTGCAATCCGTTGTTGGGAGGACGTACAGAGTGGAAGCGGCTCCAGTCTCCTTTGCACAGGATCCATGGAAGCACGTCCACCTTGTAATGGAGCTCTGGAGAGAACTCTGTGCTGATAAGGTTGGGAGCTCCTGCACCTTTGCCCCTCGTGATCAGCTTCATGTGCTCGTCGTAGCAGCAGTGCTGTGCGGCGAGCGTGGTGCTGTCGAACGACAACATGGAGCGCACACAGAATCGCGCAGACGGCTTGTAGATATCGAGGCGCTCTTTGGGTCCGCTGGCGTCGCGCCACCGGTAGGTCTTGCGCAGCTTCTCGTCGAAGATGTTCACGGCGCTGTAGACGACCTCGGACGGGTAGATGCAGGGGCAGCTGGGTAATTCAGTCAGGACCTGATGGAGATACTTCTGCAGGAAGTCGTTCTTGCAGTTGAGCCACTTCTCACAGCTGTCCACGTCTGCGAGGGAGGAATCAGGAACAGCTCAATCACAGAGCTCAGTAATTACCAAAAAACGCTGACATATGTGCTTGAGAAGTCCGGAATATCACTTATTGTTAAGTTCAGCTCTTTTTCTCCACTCTCACTGACATCCTCTATTCTTTAGAAAAATAACTTTTAGTGAATGAGACAGCTCTGAACATCGGCTCATATCGTCTGCCAAGGAATAAAATCTACACGGGAGGCAGCCGCCATATTGAAACATTTTCATTAAAAACATTTATGTCCAGACGTGATTATTAAAAAAAAAAAAAAAGGTCCTGACACTTTATATTGTTACATTTTCATACCACACTTATTACAGTTAAATAAAAAGAGAGATCACTTTCCCGTGCCCAGATCTTCAACTATCAAAGTATGGTTTTTGGAAAGCGAGCCACTATTTCACGGTCTTGCTAACACTCTCGATGGAGCAATCCTGAAAATCTTAAATATGTTTTTGTTTCCAGTCCAACTGAACTCCTGCTTTCTCTTTGATTGCAGCCTCACGGGGGCCGTTCCCAAAAAAACGACAAGGGCCATTTCAGCTGCAGGGGAAACATGCTTTACACTGAAGAGAAGATAATAAAATCTGTAAATATTTAAAGAGAGAAGCGGCAAAGGTTTGAGCGCAATCAGCTCGCTCGGTGGGAATTAACCCAGTCTCCCCGAGGAGCGTAACCTCATAAGCACACACAAGTACCGGTAATGATTATAAATCGGTCTCATTTGGTGAACACTGACTGGATGCTCCGAAAACACTGCGGCATGTGAACTAGTACACACAATACAAGGTCAGTGAGCTCTTTAAGGATCCTAGAAAATCTCTGCACTTAGATAAATACAGTAGTAACAAATGGAATTGGTGTCATTTATTAATTGGTGTTTACCAACCTGTATCGAAGGCATCAGTGCCATTCATCATCTCGTGAGGAATGAGCTCTGTCACGGCATTCAGGTCATCTGGAGAGGACAAAAAAAAAAATTATATGCCGACCACCATGAGCTGCATGCTATAATAAAATCTTAACAATTCTATACAATTAAAACCTTTTTTTCTATGCAGGTCGACAACAATATGTTTCTTTTATATAGAAAACTCTTTAGTTTTTTCCATTGTGATGGAAGTGAAAGGTGTGCAATGTGTGCAACATCATATTTATACCCAGTTAAAAGAAAAATAGTCTAACACAAGATTATAGCTCCTGGAAACTGAGAACATGTTAAAATGTTTTTTTTAGGAATCACAATATTTTTTCAATAATATTTATTATTATTATTATTATTATTATATTATTTATAATCAATAATTTAACTTTAATAATCATTATCATTATTGATAATATATATATATATATATATATATATATATATATATATATATATATATATATATATATATATATATATAATTAAGAGTAAACAATTTAAGGGTTCCATGGTAGGGTTTTTCACTTGTCCCAGTCCACTCTGCATAGACGCTTGTACGCATAATGAGCGCAAATATTATCTACTACACACTGTGTACAACATGTGAAGTGAGTTCAAGGTAAATCTGCATTAATTCCACATCAGCTCCAGAAAAATATTAACGCTATCTGTATTTCTGCCTAAATCAGCTGAATCACAGTTAATGAACCGCAGATTTAATGTGTATTTCTGTAAAGTCAACAGCATGCAAGAGCTGCGAGTGGACAGTGTGAATGCAGTCTGTGTGTGTATACGAGTGTGTACGTTCTGAAATGACCCGTGTATAAGCCGTGTACTGAAAGCCCTCTTTGAGCCTTCGTACACAGGCCAAGAAAGAGCAGTTTTTATCCCATGCATACAGTGCACACACAGAAAAGCCTAAATAGCTGTTTTCACTAAACCCAGGCTAATCGGCGATGTGTTAGTTCAGCTTAAATTAACAAACGATGCACTATAATAATACATTACTAAATTCAGTACTCTGTTCTTATATGCAGAACCTAAAGCCTGGTATCTGGAAGGATTTGCGCACAAAGGACTCTTGTGGTGTGTGTATGTGTGTGTATGTGTGTTTTCAGAAGGTGGAATGATAGGAGTAGACCTCACCTGGACACCGTTGCAGGTCACACGTGCGAGACTCGGTTGCAGTGCAGGCGTAGCCGCACGATCGAACCCTCTTCTGGGTGCCGTGGCCACAGGTGACGCTGCACGGGGACCAGTCGCTCCACTCCTCTTCTTCATAATCTGCAGGATTTAGAGAAAAACACTCCGAGTGGATTTTGCTGTTTGAAAAGTATTGAATTTTTGTGAATATTTACACGTGTCAAAATTCACAGTCAAAAGTAGTAAAAATCCATAAAGATATTCAAGTAATAAAAATCCATTAAAAACCTTTTTGATGTAAATGTAATAATTTATGCAGTAGAGGGTTAAAGTTTACCATAAAATAGTGATTTTTTCTAGACGTTTTATATGATTTATATGAACACAGACACACAGACTAAACACTACTCTGACTGCGTTATAACATTTTCTTTATTGCCTAATTAATATTCAAATACAGTTTCTTACATTATTAAAATTCAGAACATTTCCAAAGTCTTAACTTGCACAGTGTGCATGAGAGGGACTCGGACTGGCGCATTCCTTACACAGCAGGTGGGAAGGTTATGTAACCAAACCGGAAATGCTCCAAACACTTTAGAGCGCTGAGAAATAGAGGTGTGTGCAGGACTTTATTTTTAAAATCCAACGCCTGCTCTATCCTGAGGGAATTCTGACCAGATAAAGCATTCACTGAGGATCAATGAATGAGCACGGTAAATGCGTCTTGCCATTTCCACTGTTAATATAGCGTTAATCAAGGTGGTGTTTCTTCAGCCTGTGAGCTTTATAGCTGACATATCTTACTCTGTGTTCACTCTAGCAGGTAAGAAGCAACCATTCATGCGACATTATGACGTTATGAAGAAAAATATGAGATTGTTGGTGTGCTGGTGTAGAAGCCTAGTAAGAAGCCTAGCATGTAATATGTAAATCAAACCAGTTTTCACACTGATTAATACGTTATTTAATTTAATTTGTGTTTAAATACTTGGCTTTAGAAGCTATCTATAGCTACTATTGTTTCTCATCGTAGCTGGACAGGCCACTCCCACAAGCGACAACAGTAGAAAGTAGTAAGTCACACAAGAGAAACTACAAGCAATAAATTTCAGTGATTTGACTCTTGCTAGTGTGAACGTGGGGTTAGTTTTTCTTTATTATGATAATCCTGGAACACGTGAATCTCACTGTTTTTCAAACATTACACAAAATACCTGAATACTCCTAAGTTAACCGTAACTGTAGGTCTAGCATCTCAGGAGAAGCGCACGTCCTGCCCTCTACCAGGCCACCATGTTCTGGGCCGTATTCCTGTGGCTGCCCATAATTACAGGAAAAACATTACATTACTAAGCATCTAGAGATTATGCTCGAGCCGCGTCGTTTGCCCTCCTCAGTTTCACATGTACACCTCACTCCAAGTGCACTCATTAGATGAATTTCAGATCGCAGGGTCAAGGCTTCTGGAGCACAGAAGCCGTACAGTCATGACGGCAGCATAGATCGTTGGGTGGAGATGCGTTTGACTACAGCAGCGTTTTAGTTTTCCTCTAATCATGCTGGGAAAATGAGCAGCGCTGATACAGCTGAACCGAGAGGAGTTAACCTGGGATCAGATTGCTGATGGATGATTGACTCTAAACGCTGCTTTTGACGTACTACAGTGTAAACCGAGCTCCTGGGTAATTTTAACGCTCCACCAAGGGTTTTATTGGGGCTGAGGGTTTTAAATGTACGCAGAGCTACCAGTATAATACTACATGCTTTAACATGCTTTTAAAGTGTGTCAAATATAGAAAGTGACCTTCAGTGCACACGGCAATTACAGCATTATGGATGTGACACATGGACTCATGTTGCTCATGGTCCTACTTTTGAGCTTTTATTGTAGTATTGTAGTATTGATTTTACACGCAATACTCAATTTCTCCATTAAATTTGACTCAAGACTGCCTTTGCATAAAACAGAGTGACTATTACACCTTATTCACTGTGACCAGTGAGCACAGAGACCACATGACCTTACACTCACCTGAAGCTCAGCAAAGCTACAGAAGAAAAAGGGGGGAAAACAACATCACAGTAAAGCTGTGAGCGAATTTGAAACTGAACTAAACACCTGCTTTTGGTAAAAAGAAACAAATTTGTCTTTAACAAATGTTTAATATTATGTACTGAATGTTAAATTCCTAATTATTAAGCAAACATAGACTAAATGTATGAAATGAACGAATGTCTTGCTCAAAACTCGCCAGTGACACATTACACATAGAGCGTTTTTATGAACACAGAAAAACAAAAAAAACACGACTTATTATTTAAGCAGTCATTAACATCACTGGTTTCCTTTTAACTCTGGGAAGATACACTGCACTGTTGGCCTATATGATTAAATTTTATAATAACAACAGCTAGTTTTGCTTTTCAGGACAAATATAAATAATTCAATCTGTCATTCTAAATCCAGACGAGCCGTCATTCAAACACCCGCTAGGAAAATGGTACTAAAATGCTCTGCTAATGTAATATAAGAATTCAAAAAATGTAACAAAATGAGTCTGTGAGAAATAGAAAAAAAGATTTCTATATAATCAAGAATAATGCAGGTCTTTTCATGTCTCCTTTATGATCACTGCACAAGTTAATTTTATAAATATAGTGTACCTATTCAAATATTAGGCAACACTGGTGAGACCTGGCTAATTGTAAACCCATTTAAATGTCCAGGTTTGGATGTTTAGTGAAATATTTATGAAATAACTCAACAATTCTAAAACTAGAACAACTGATAGTGATCTTTGCTCCATTTAAGCTATTAATAATAAAATCACAGACCAGACTAGGACTAGGCAGACAACAGAAAGGTCGTTGGCCCACTTTGAGAACCATGGACATAAGAATATATTAATGAAATTTACTTACCCTTAGTGAACACAAAGTGTCTAGATTTTTTTTTTAAAAAGTATTTGCTGTTTCAGTGAAAACAAATATTGATATTATAGTTGAGTCAGCCATTCACAAATCCCAAGATTTTGTGACGAAAATGCCACACAAGAATTTGTATTGTTTTAGCTGAGGACGGTAATGAACTAATTGATTAAAAACGTATTTGAGAGAGAAGAGAAAATGTGAAGTGTGGTTTTTGTGCCGAGCCCTAAAAAAAAAGTGCCACAAATTCCTCGGCGAGCTCAAAGTTGTTTGAGCCGTGTGAAGTGCAGCTCAGCGCCAGGGCTCGAGATGAAAAGAAGAGCCGAGCATGCTGGAGATGAAAAGAAGAGCTTGGACTGTCTGCCACAATCTCCCAGCCTGTTCCAATCTGCTGTCTAATTATACACAAATATTAGTTGTTTAGCCAACGGAGAGGCTCGGCACTGCCATTAACAAAGCGCAGAACTTCTAAACTCAGAGCTTTCCCATCCATGGCGTCAAGCTCAAAGGCCTGCGTGCACAATGTTAGTAATGTGGGTCAAAATGAGTCGGGTACTGTCTCTGTCTTGTGCTACAGTTAAAAAATAAAATGTTCATAATTATCACTGCTTTTGAGAGTGTATTAAAACACACAGATCAGTGTGTGAAATGATTTGGATTTTCCTTCTGGGTGATAAACGTTATGGCAGTAACTAACAAAATCTCTGGAAGCAATCAAACTTAAGCATGAATCATTACATCATCTAAGAAATTTTTTATACATAGACTATATAACAGAACAGAGAGATTTTAAAATTATCTACCTAAAACTTTTTTTTTCAATAAAACACAATTTATGCCAGGTGTAGGTAACAGGGTTGGAGTAAAAGTATTATAATTTAGTGTTGATGAAATATATCCAAGAAGCTAAAAAACCAAAACAATTAAAAGCCATCTTCGCTTGTGGTAACATAACAAACAGCCTTAAATAATGCAATATATATATCAAGAAAACCTGCACTGGTATCTTTTTTTTTCCTGATTACTCCTGATAAGGATCAAACGAAAGCCTGGGAGAGAGACTGGCCATGGGAATTAGTGTGTTTATATAACGGTCCTTAAATGCAACCTTGAATCATAAATCATGTCAGGACTACAGAGGAGACTGGGTTCTGCACTGCTGTTTCATACAAGGAGAGGAAATCGGCTTCAAGAAAACATTTAAGAAATGCAACGTGTGAAATCTGGTTTTCAAAGTTAAGGCATGTACTAATCATGAACTAATCAAGAGCTAACCTTAACTACAATGTAAGTCTTATGAATTCATGCTTGAATAACAACCAACTTAAGTACATGTTAGTACATGTTTGTTAGTTAATGTATTAATTAATACATAAGGGTAACCTAAATTAAACCTGTGCTATAAGAAAGAATATATTAATAAATAAATGTTACTTTATTAATTTCACCCTTGTGGGCAAAGGAGCGGTGCCCCGGGGTCCAAGCCACCAAGAGCATGTACTAGTACTACAGTGGAATTTGAAGAGAAATGGATGGAGAATGACGCAAAACGGGTTGAGGTTAAATTATTGGTGTTTATTATTAGTGTGTCTTTCTACATTCGATAAGGAGGATCTATGTAAATTATGAAAGTAATCCAGCATCATCCAATGATGTTTGTATATGCAGCTGCATATGGCAATTTATATAAACAATTATAAAAAAATTATTAGAAATTGTTATTATTTAAATTCACGCATGAATTGATAAGACTCACATCGTAGTTAAGGTTAGCTCTTCATTAGTTCGTGAATAGTACATACCTTAACTTATCATTAGTTCATATTTAAGTAAGTATTAATTCAGGTATTAGTGCACGATTATTCACGTACTGTTATTGTAAAGTGTTACTGAAATACAGTAGGTATAGAAAAGAATCACCCCCCCTTTAAAATAATCACATTTTGTTGCTTTTCAGCCTGAAATGAAGACGGACACAGTTTTTGTTTTATCCAGATAAACTTATAACAGCCAAGTGAAAGATATAACACCAACATAAAAATAAAAAACCAGATTCACTGAATTGGAAAAAGGATCACCCCCCCTCCTAAAAATGACTTGTAAACTCAGTCAGGTATAGCTAATCACCTTTTCAATGGCACACAACGCCATTTGACTTTCAACTGTGATCAGCTGTGGTCATTTTGATTAGCTCAGCATGAAAAGAGCTTTATCAATGCCTAGAAGCACAGTGAAGTCTATTATTAAGAAGTGGAAGGTATTTGGTATAACACAGACCCTCCCTGGATCAGGACATCACTCCAAACTGGATGAAAGAGCCAGGAGGAAACTGGTCAGAGAGGCTACCAAGAGGCCTACAGTAACTCTAAAGCAGTTGCAGGAATTTATGACAAAGAGTGGTCATTGTGTGCATGTGACAACAATATCACAAATTCTCCACAAATGTGGCTTGTATGGGAGGGTTGCAAGAAAAAAGCCACCCAGGACTGAGCTTTGCCAAAACGCACCTTGAAGATTCTGAGGCCACATGGAAAAAGGTGTTATGGTCAGATGAGACTAACATTGAATTATTTGGCCTCAACACCAAACGATATGACTGGCAGAAATCCAATACAGCTCACCATCCAAATAACACCATTCCTACAGTAAAGCATGGAGGTGGTAATATCCTGTTATGGGGGTGTTTCTCTGCAGCAGGGACTGGAGCACTTGTAAGGGTAGAAGGAAAATGGATGGGGCAAAATACCGTCAAATTCTTGAGGAAAATCTGCTGCCCTCTGCCAGAAAGTTGTCAATGGGAAGAAGATTTACCTTCCAACATGACAATGACCCAAAGCACACAGCAAAACTGACCACACAGTGGTTTAAGGAGAAAAAGGTGAATGTCCTTGCATGGCCTAGTCAGAGCCCAGACTTCAACCCCATTGAAAATCTGTGGAATGACTTGAAGACTGCAGTCCACAAACGGTCACCATCAAATTTAACTGAACTTGAGCAGTTCTGCAAAGAAGAGTGGGCAAATATTGCAAAGTCTAGATGTGCAAAGTTAGTAGAGACATATCCCAACAGACTAAAGGCTGTAATTTAAAAAATAAGGCAAATTAAAGCGGGGGGTGATCCTTTTTCCAACTCAGTGATTGGTTTTTAATTTTTTTCTGACATGTTGGTGTTATATCTTTGACTTGGATGTTATAAGTTGCACTGAGTAAATACAGCTGGATAAAACAAAAACTGTGTCCGTCTTCATTTCGGGCTGCAAATCAAAAAAATGTGATTATTTTAAAGGGGGGTGATTCTTTTCTATACCCACTGTATCTTGTGTCTTGCTTACCATAACTCTCCATCGAGTCCCAGCCCTTCCACCGGCTGTCCCAGTCCACTCCCACGCCGCTCAGCAAGGAATCTTCTCCTCCGTAGCTCAGGTCATCACCATTCTCCTCTAGACTGGCCTGGCCAGCACTCTCCTCGCTGGAGTCATGGTATTCCCAGAAGAGAGGCCAGAAGAGTTTCTTGTGGCCAAGCCATTCCTCGGAGTTCAGAGGCCAGTCGTTCCTGCCCTCTTTAGCCAGGTCCATCTCGACCTCCATCTGAGGGTCGTCCACAACCTCGATGGTCACCTGACACAAGACCAAGGGAACCAGTAATGACACTAAAAAATCTAGGTTCTTCAGTAAGTCAGGTTCTCACAACTTGATATCCTATAACACCATGAGCAATTTTTTCTCCACAGATCCCTCCCGACAATGTATAGGTGCAAAATTTTGCATAGTATACCAACAGTGTACATGTTAACTTCCCATTTTACTGTATTACCAGAGATGCTGATTATCAAACTGTCCTTGAAAATGCCCTTTTAGCGTCCCTCATGTCAATTCCCCAGAGGATATTTACATCATTACAGGTTCAGCATGCCATGGCTTGTAGGATGATAAAAATGTTGTGTTGCCTCAGCAGGCCTAGACAAAGGACCGGCTGTTTATATTGCTCCTGCGGTAACAATCTGATGGTTGCAGGAGCTGTTTATAAATACCGGTATCGTGGTGATTAAGCTACTGTAGCAGCGGCGATTACATCAGTTGGCCTTGTCTTCATCATCCTCCGCCCCGATTCTCAAGAACACAGGAGGAGGTCGTACATTCTTACTTTCTTACAGAGTATAAGGAGGGCTTAATCTGCTAATATTACACATGTAATGCTCATAACTGTTGATATGGTGAGGTTTTCTGTAAGGAGATGTTTATTTAACATTTATGGAAGGAGTCTCCTTATTAGTCTCCCCATTACAGAAGGAAGAATTGAGGGTATCAATATCGTAAGTGAGAACAGGAACTAATTTCTTTAAATGCTAAATGTAACTATACGTTTAATGGAACTATATAGTACGTGCTCTTTAATAAGTCAGAGTTGGCAAATTGCTGTGGTATAAGAGGAATGAAACACTTTGCGACAGGATGTTATGGGGAAATAATCAACTCTGGGGTGGTAACAGTAATTCTGTTTCCTCACACCATCCCGTCATTGATTAATGTCCTGAAATTAGCTCCGCCCCCAGCTAAATCAGAGCTCATCAGGGTTTTTACTGCAATTGCATTTGGCCTTACATGGAGTAGAGAAAAATGCTAAAGTTCTCCTTTAAGCCTGTCTACAAGGCTACTTGAGGGAGCTGTGGATCACGTTTGGCATTATTTTGTCTTACACAACTTGTTTTTGTCTCATGGAGTACAAGTCAAATTTCTTGATGAGCAAATGTCCTTGAAAATGTATTATACTTACGATATATAAACAAGACTTAATAAAGCAAATAAAACAAATAAGGACACATGCAAATAAAAACAGCTTTGTCTGGTATTCATGGACGATGGACCGTTCCCACTTGGACGGCTTAAACATTTTCCCTGTTATAAAAGTCAATTGTGTATTTTTTTCCCCCAGAAGTCTAACTTCATTTCCTTTCAAATCCTCATGAACACAAACATCGTAACAGCACTAAAAATAAAAAAGGACCCTTCTTTACCTCATTTTAAAGGCACATTTAAAAAGATCGGGATCAGCTCTTGCAGTAAACATTAAAAAAGACTGTTAAAATAATACGCTGGCCTTTCACCTTTTGGATTTTCCTTGTTTTTGTTCCCTCTTTTATAAACTCCGCAGAGAGGTTTGAGCGAGACGGACGAGCTGCGTTCTACCAGCGTAGAGGTCTCGCCTTGGGTAATTTAAGAGGCCTCTTTGCTTAAGAACAGCTGTGACACAGCCAATAAGTGCATAAAAAAACCCACTCCCTTTTGCAATCACTTTGTAATAACAGTGTGAAACAATGAGTGCACAGGTTAATTGCATCCAGCGCAAACTGGTGCCAAGTGAAATTAATTCATTTCTCTGAACTACTACATGCTGATCAGGTAGGTGCGAGGTCTACAGGACTGATCACTGTCGCAAAGGAACATATTTGTCATGTTTCCCAACAATAATTTGCTGTAAATGCCTTTTGCATGGATTCCAAAGCATACAGATAGTCCATGAAGAAAAGGCCTCAAACCCCCAAACCGCCAAAATGACAGCAGATTAGCACGATTTCTCTGAGCCATTGAGTAAATAGTTTTCTGACCTTCACTAAAACTCCATTTTAGTGTTTTCTCTACTAAAATACACTAATGTCAACTTTAACAAGTTAATCCCGTTTTAGCCTGTGCAATGTTAGCCGTCTTGCAAGATCACACTTTTCAAGATAAAATCATGGCCAAATTTTATAACGGACTGCGTGATAACATTTTCTCCATGTCGGTTTATACGACAACGATCCAAACAGGTGGCTCAAATGATTCCTCAGACCAATTCTACTGCACTTGTAGTCTGATATTTCTTCAGTTCCCTGCTCACAACTTTAGGAACCTTAGTTCCTACCTGCAATTAGTTCCCATTTACTTTTTAGTGGACAAAAATGGAAGAAAAAAATTATAACAATGATTTCACTTATCCTGTCATATACGACCTCTTGTTATAAGTGTATGGAGATATTATGAAGAAAAATAAAGCTTGGAAGGAAGTAGCAGAGATTGTACGTAGCTAGTAGAGTTAACTTGCAAAGGCTATACACATAACGTAAATCAAACAACCAATTTTCACACTGAATAGACCATTTTTTTTAGTTTGCATTTAACTAGTTAATATATATATATATATATATATATATATATATATATATATATATATATATATATATATATATACACACACACACACACACACTGTATATGTAGTACTACTAACAACAAGTGACGCGAGTGACCTATTGCTTGCTAATGTGAATGTTGGGTTATTGTGGTATTTTGAAACATACCATCCTCACACAGCAATTTGTAGGATGATAAACAAAGCTGTTCTCATTTGCTCTGTGCAAAGAGATGTCTAGGTCTGGTCTTACCTGGATATTCGGATTCTGCGAGCCCAGATCTGCATTAGCAAGGTCAGGGAAGTTCTTCAGGTCTAAGATGAAGGGCTCCTCTTCCTCGGGTGCAGGTTTGGGCAGAACTCCCTCCGATCGAAACTGTGGCCATCTCCTTTTGTGTCGGCGTGGAGGTGACCTGCTCCTGCTCAGCTGGTTCTGCTCCTGAAGATCCTCCAGGGTGCGTCTAGCATCTACAGAGCGAGCCTGACCTCCAGCCTGACGAAACACACGGTACTTAACAATCAAAATCAATAGCTAAAAGCTAAAAAGCTAAACAAGTTAAATATAAGTTAAATCCCATCCTGCACTTCAAACTCCTCATGCATTTCAAACATATTTTTATGATTTCATTCAAAGAACTAAGGTTTGTTTGGGTTTTTTTTGTAGCATATTTTAGCCAGCTAGGTGTTTCAGCAGTGAATATTATAAACATTTATGGCTTAGCATAAATGCTGTCAATTTATCAATTATTAGCCATATAAATATATACAGATAGCAATGAGGATTATGAACACTTATGACTTAAAAATCCTCTCAGAAATCTTGTCATGCTAGCTTATATTAGCTACATAGCTAGTGTTAATTAGCAGTGAAGGTTATGAAAATTTATTACTTAGGAATCCTCTCACAAATCTTGTCATGCTAACTTATATTAGCTACATAGCTAGTGTTAATTAGCAGTGAAGGTTATGAAAATTTATTACTTAGGAATCCTCTCACAAATCTTGTCATGCTAACTTATATTAGATACATAGCTAGTGTTAATTAGCAGTGAACATTATGAACATTTATCCTCTCATGAATCTTGTCAGGTAGATTAGCCAGATAGCTAGAGTTAGCGATGAGGATTATAAATATTTATGACTTTAAAATCCTCTCAGAAATCTTGTCAGCTAGCTTATATTTGCCAGACAGCCAGGGTTAGCAGTGAGGACTGTGAACATTTACTGTATGACTTAAAACTCTTGTCAGAAATCTTGTTGAGATAACGTATATTAGACAAATATTGTTAATTAGCAGTGATTTTGACAATTATGAATTAAAATGAAAAATAAATAAATAAATAAACAAACAAACAAAAAATCCTCTCAGAAATCTTATCAAGCTATGAACCAGCTAGCTTGTATTAGCCAGATAGCTGGTGTTAGCGATGAGCATTATAAATATTGTAATCTATAGGTGTATAATATAGAATCATATATATAGAAAAACAGAAAAAGAATTTTGCCATTAGTGTAATTCTTTATTTAGTCTAAATATATTCTTATTTAGTCTATTTGCTTGTGATAGTTGTAGTCAGTTGAGATGTTTAATTTACTATAATTTTTTTTTTTTTCTCGCAATTACGAGTTTACATCTCACAATTCTGACTTTTTTTCTCGAAATTTAGACATCCACTTGTGAAATGTGACTAACTTCAGGTAAGGCGTGCACGCTAACGTCTGGTCTTCTTTGTCTTGTCTAGCTAGTGAGTGTTGTTCTTACTGTATATAGTCTATTTATAGAGAATGATTGATGCTTTGTCTGTGCATTCTTTGTAACTCACTAAATGTCAAGTGGATGTCTAAATTGCAAGGAAAAAAAGTCAGAATTGTGAGATGTAAACTCGTAACTGTGAGAAATAAAGTCAAAATTGATAAATTGATGAAAATTGTGCGATATGAACTAACAATTGTGAGAAAAAATGTCAGAATTGTGAGATTTTATCTCAAAATTGCAAGAAAAAAAGTCAGAATTGCGAGATTGAAACTTGCACTTGCGGGAAATAAAGTGAGAATTGCGACTGACCCTCGCAATGTCGCCCTCGAGGTTCGCAATGACCCTCCATATTTTTCCCAGTCAGTTTTTCAGTCGTATTTGTTTATAGTGAGATATATAAAAAAAAAAAAATTGCCCAGACACTGCCTGTAATTCTGACAAGACAAGAATGAACTTAAGTGTTTGAGTCTAATTATTGTGGCACCACTCTCACTTTGAATATAATTTTAAGAAGCACAACAGACTCTCTTAGCGCTATGATATTTTAACTCTTGTTACAATATGTACAATTTTTTTTAAACCAGTGCTACCAGAGCTAATCTACAGCCGTGGCTACCTCATCACCTAGAAAGCGGTGTTTCCCTTTTTTGTGATTAAAAGTCTGATCTCTGCCCCTCTATAGGCTGTTTTATAACAATTTGTACAGTAAATAGTGCTATGATAATAAAACGGAACTGAGTTTAATAGATTCTGGTGGCTTTAATACAACCTGTAAAGGATATGATTCAACCCTCTATAAAGCCTGGACTGAAAAACGGGGCAAATAATTCCTGAAGCAATTCTAGCACACATGTGAAGACGACTAGAAAATCTGTCATCTTCTAACACCATATCAAATCTATACAGCTGTGACCCTGAACCCTTATGAAAAAAAAAAAGTCCCGGGTTTCAAATAAACACATCTGGAGTGAAATGTCTACCACATGACAGCGTATCAAGAGGACTTTAAAAGGGGATTACTGGAATAACTTGCATGTTTTTTCATGGCTTGGGTTGGAATACAGGCTAGTTCATGGATACGTTACCTTTACAACTTGTAGTATAAAAGAAATGTGATCTTTTAATTTACATTCAACATTCATGTAACAGTCGCCAGTACATTAAACATTCATGTTATACTGATATATTCGAGTTGCACAACCCGTTTGACATTGCAAAGCATCTGATAAGACATAGAGCTGTTGTTTTTAGGCCTCCATCCTACATAAGTTACTTATCAAACCCAAAGCCTGCATGCTACAGCCCTCCCGCTAGCAACCAAACAAAACAGAGCGGCCGGAGAAACACGGCCAGACACGAACAACCCAGCGTTCAGCTGCTTTTCTCCTGACAGCTGGATGACATTAAGCGCAAACGCTGCACTGAACCGACGAGAGCAGCACTGCGAATTCTTGGAGGATGGCCCAGGATGGTGCATGCAGGTAAATTATTACACATTAAGGGATATGTATCTCTTTCATCTGGTTTACTTTAATATGGAGACCTGAAGTCTGGCGTAGGAGAGACGGCCTCCCGTTGTCCCGGATCCACAACAACACTGTCAGAGCACTTTGAAATCATCTGCTATCTATCACCATTCCGGCACCTCCTGTCTCGCCGCAACGTTAGATCCACAAACGCTCTCTCTGATGGCGCAGGGATTCTCTGTCACACTGATTTAATAGGTATCTCCAGATAATCTCATAATGCTTCACCATGCTTTACACATGTACCAATCATTTTAACTAGCTGTAGAACAGAAGTTTTGGTTGCTATGAACTGAGCTTCTATTTCTTGACCGAGCACAGATGACTTCTTTCCAACTCTTCCAAGGTCTAATCTGGAACCGGTCCTTTTTTTTCCAACTATTGTGCTGTCAACTGCAACAAAATAAACAAAATGATGAGCAGCTACATGCAGAATAAACATGTATCTGTCGACTTGTGTGTTGCCTTATATCCTAAACAGACTGAATTAGTTTTACATGTGGTAATAAATACATTACCCCTCCTGGGATTTTAGTAGCATCCGAATCTGTCATATGAGTGATTTTTTACAGACTATGTGCACAAATCTGGAAAGATTACCCCATATTCTTCCTTCTATAAAATGACCAGTAGAAATAACTATCCAGTCCGAACTGACATGTCAGTAAATATTGCATATTATCACGTGGGAAAAGATGTTTTGTGCTTTTCTTTAGTATAGAGAAACTCTATGAAGAGCTCTCTCTCTCTCTCTCGCTCTCTCTCTCTCTCTCTCTCTCTTTTATATCGTCTCCCAACCCAAATTTAAACCGAGTCCGACTTTAAAATACAGAACAATAAAATATATCAATGTTTAAAAGGACATGTCAGAGAAGTGGAGTATTAAGTAAAGTTTCTAGCACAGGTACAGACTACATACATGTTATGGTCAACAAGTGGTTATAATAAAGGAAAAAACAAACAGATTGTATTAAAATGAGATGTATGTAGTATATATGGACTATATATGGACTATATGGATACACTCGTGATGTGCTACAACATTAAAGGCTTTGACTTTGGAGACTAAAATATGTTCCCAATCAGAGGTAAAGTTTGTAAAACTTTTCAAGGTTGTTATTTTTAGGCTGCACATCACGAAACGTCAACATCGGTTTATGTAATGCTTTGGAAAGGTTAGATGCTTCTCAGCAACGTCCACTGGATCCTGGAAGTCCAGTGCGGACATCTTATCAATGCAAGAGGGGCTAAAAATGGAGCCTTCCTGAGCCTTTCATGAGCTACATGCATGCCTTAATAGCACCAGATGAGACCCAGTCACATCGGGCCTCTACATCCTGGTTCCTTCAACACTTCAAAGGGCTTGTGTGGAGGCCCTGTCTATGAGCCACCAGGAACATCAAAGAGAAGTCATAGAACATGATCAGCCAGACACCGACAGCCACAAACACGGACACGATGGACATCGCCGAACAGCCAGCATTGTCAGTTCAGGCACCTTTTAAAAATCCATCTCAAGGCATGAATAAGGTACGATCATAATCGTAATTCCTCCAACCTCCTTCTATCATCCAGTCTAACTAGTTAACTCTTCCTACTTGCGCAGGTCATTCTCCAAATTGTAAAGGACGTTTTGAGTGCTGTCCACCACAACCACATCTGTACGGCTTCTGTTTCCCAGAGCGCACATCTGGAGACCTGATTCGATCATCCCTTTCGTCTTCTGGCAAAGAAACAGCAGTGAAGGAGAGAGGGGGGAGAAAGGGGGGCAGTGAGGCTTGCTGATCAAAGCCTTCCTCTGCTGATCATGTGTAGCCTGCCTTGTCTCACTTCTCTGACTCCGTCTCTCCCACACGCAAAGCAGATGTCCTCCACTGCAGACGATAAACTCCACCCCAACAGCCGCTCTATTGAATTTCACCATCTCCAAGGAAGCAAGAGAAGCACCTTCTCTGTCCTTAAAACAATTATCTGTGCCACAGTGTGCCTGAGTCACCTCAGTTAAAGAGTATGATGGATTCTCAAGCTGGAGCTGTATTTATTTTTAATAAATCCAGGACAACCGTAAATCAAAATTATAGTGATACTGGGGATTTTTATGTGTCTCACAAGTGTGAAAGTGATTATATCCAAGTAGCCCTGCCTACACTCTTAGAAAAACAGGTTCCTCATGGGTTCTTTAGAGAGATAAGGGTTCTTAGCTTCCTAAATAGGCTATAACTAGAACACTTGAGGGATCTTTATGTGTCTCACAAGAGTGAAAGTGAGTATGTTTAAGTAATCCTGTCTACACTCTTAAAAAAATGGTTCCTCAAGGGTTCTTCAGATATATAAGGGTTCTTTGCTTTCTAAAAACTTTCTACCTGTAGCCCTCAATGATTTTGTTTTTTTCATCAAAAGGGTGAAAGTGAGTATTTCCATGCAGCCCTGTCTAGACTATTAGAAGGTTCCTCAAGGGTTCCTTGGATAGATAATGGTTCTTAGCTTCCTAACTGGGTTGTATCTAGAACATTTGAGGGATTTTATACATTTCACAACCATGAAAATGATTATTTCTAAACAACCCTGTCTACACACTTAGAAAAAGAAGGTTCCTCAAGTGTTCTTTAGAGAGATAAGGGTTCTTCGCTTCCTACATGGGTTGTAACAGTTGATGGATCCTTATGCATCTCACAAGTGTGAAAGTGATATAAGCAGACCTGTCTACACTCTTAGAAAAAAAAAAAGATTCCTCAAGGGTTCTTTGGATAGTTAAGGGTCCTTGGCTTCCAAAGCTTTTATTGACAAAGGTTAAATCTGGAACCGCAAAGGGTTCTACATAGATTCTTGAAGGTTTTCCCCAGAAGGACAGTCTGAAGAAGTTTTCAATAAGAGTATACTTGTTTTAAGAAGCACAACCACGCCAAAACAATGTGCCAGAGTGTGTAAACCTCAGAATAAGTTCTGTTACATGAAGTCTTTCATGTTAGTTTGTAATAAGAGTGATGAGGTTCTGAGAAAGCCCTCCAGGGACATCTCCTACCTTCTGCCTCCTTCATGCTGAAATCAAACCTCAGAGAATAACCTCGTTGCCAAGATAAGCCACTTGCTCAACATAGAACTGCTTGGTTTTGGCTCATTTTTACACATCAATGAAACACATCGAGACTGACGTGCCAGTCAAGGGAGGTAAGGACAGCTTTGCTTTTGCATGAGTAACACAAGTTAATAATGGAAAGCAAACGGCTTAAAAGACGTTCCTGTGGCTGCGCATCGCTCCACAACAACGGAGAATAATTCAAAGTGCCTGGAGCCGGAATTCCTGACTGCTCACATGAAGAGGGGAGGAGCGGTTGAGAGAAACGAAGGATACTAAAAGCACTGTCAGTGCATGGATGGATGCCTGACCAAGCGTTTTCCTTATTCTGTTTTTTTTTTCATTCCACATCCTGCATACCACCATGTTGCAATCTGATTTGCTTGGCATGTTCTGACCGACATCACCAACGCACCAATGGCCCAAGAGAACAAATAAAACTTGTTGGATTTTGCTGAGCTTATCATAATGAAGTCATGATGATTTCCATCACCAAGAACACAAGAACACAGAGGAGCCGCTGTACAAACCCACAGCCATTCCTCTGAAGACCCCACAAACCATTACCTCCTGGTTTGGAGGCAGAGACCAAAATGTGGCTCATTTATTAAAATTAAAAACTGAACAGCTCGGTCTTCATTCACAGAAACGGATAGATCTGATTATTCATCTCCAAAAAAGGCCTGACGATTAATCACTCTGTTAGAAGCCATTTTTCTTTGAAGGGTTGGTATTTGCTTAAACACCTTCATGTGCAGGTTGTGAAACCCAACGCGAGAACATTCACGTAACAGAAACCCACACAAACCAAAACAGACTGTTAGCATATGGTAAAACAGTCTTTTTTTTTTTTCATATATTTCAAGGCCTCTAGAATGAAATTCCCAGAGGAAATTGTTGCTGACTCAGAAAAGCTATTCATTTGCTGTATACATTAGGAGGCACTGGAACCAATTTATTCTTAAATATATAAAAGAATCTCTAGGGGAACCAGTTTGAAGCTCAAATAGACTTTTTTAGGGTATATTATTGGTTAACTACAACATGGAGACATGGTTTATTAAATTATATGTCTTTGGTATACCACAATCCTGTAACGTTTTGAGTTATGGTGGTTGGCCATGATACTTTATCATTTATATGTCACATTTTACACAGACAGCAGCCAAATTTTTATTTGTTCCAGCAAAATTAAATAAATAATAAAAGCCCAGTTTTATCATCTGGACCCTAAGGGACCATTTATGAGTCAAAAAAGTGAAGTGTTTTATATTGTATAATACAACCCATCATTCATGATCCCATCAATAATTCTTGGCTGGGTTTAAAAAAAAAAAAGCTATGTTCTGACCACTCTACAGCCCAAAGCGTTTTACACGTTGGTCTGATTTATATCCATTCCTCCACTCCGGATGGTATCTGTGTGTTCTAGTGGTTTTACTTAAATACAAGCTAGCGTTTCAGCATTAAATCCTGGATATAGCATCTGCAGCGTGCGCATGAGAATGCTTGCACCATATACTTTCAAACACAGATTATGGTTTACAGTTTCAGCTTAACCTCAATTAGGGTGCTGGATATTTGAGAGCTTTCCAATCCGCAGTCACCCAACTCAAAAAAAAAAAAAAAAAACCCAAACAAGCCAGGAAACACAAGCATCTGAAAAGGCTTAAGAATTTGGCGCCCTCTGTGGCATGTGGCATCAATGGTGTGCTTGCTTCTAAGAGCAGGAAAGGCTGGTGATTATTTGGTTTATCTGTTACACCACTGGGGCCACTTCACCTTTGCTGCATGCCAATCTCACATCTCACGTTGCAGATGGGAGTTTTGCTAAATACGTGTCTGCTCCATTTCCTGTTGCATTTGAGAAACAGTGCTCTCAACATAAAGCTAAATAGTTATACTGATTAGAAGGAAGCAAACAGAGTTGTATTTATAATCACAAGATGAGTCTGGCTCTCAATTGATTGCAATATTCGTAAGCTTAGCTAACCAATATGAAACAGGTTGTTTTAGTAGTATATGGCCAAGAAAAGTATAAATAAACAATGTGTATCCACCTCTTGTTTCTGGTAAGATTTCATAGAGCTTGTACTGAAAAGATGTTAGATGTTTAAACTTTCCAAGAAACCATACAGATTGCTCTACCATTTACCATCCATGGTATTTCTTGAGGCTCCTCAGACCAAGATGACTACCTCACCACACTAATCTGCTGCAATTCTTTTACACGTTAACCAGTGACTGACTGATCCCAATCATCAATCACACTTTATCAAGCTGGTTATAGACTTGGCAAAGGGCACAGGAGTCTAATCTTATCCACAAAGGGCCATTGCTTTTCATTCCAACCAATCAGGAGCCATACCTGTTTCCACCTGTTTAATCAGTTGATCTTAGTCTTGTCAGGTGAGGCTTCTGATTAGTTGGAATGAACTAACACCACACCAACCCTTTTTGGAAGATTGGGGTGATCTTGTACACTTGCCATTACCAATATCTTGACCTGCAGGTTTCAGATGAAGAAGATATGATGGTTATCTTGATGGTACACTTATAGACAACCAGTAAAAAGTACTAAAACGGTACCAGTTGGTAAAAAAAACAGATGTTGGGGAACTATTGGAAATAAATACATTTATAAGAAGTTATCCTGAAACCAGCAATATCTCAGAAAACTGTACTGTGACTCAATTTATCACAATATCAATATTATATAATTGTATTACCCAGTGAGGGTCACCCCAGAATGGCAAGCATGGTAATGTTACCATTTAGAAACTTTTTTTTATTCCAAGGTGCTACATCTCAGTATGCCCTCTTGAAAAATGGTTATTAATGGTTAATTCATGGTCAGAAAGACTAAACTAATTAATGGTATTCAGCTTTATACTTGAATCCCACTTTTCGAAATATGTTGTAGGTTCCTCGTGGAATTTTTATTTTTTTTTACCCCAAATGGGCAAAAGTCATGTAAATGGTCTTTTAAGTGATTCACTCTGATGAATCATGTATAGTATGACCTACAAGGACCTGTAGTTCATTCATTCTTCAGTAATCACTTTATCCTGGTTAGGATCCAGAGCCTAAAACTTGGTGTGAGGCAGGAATACACCTTTGCCAGTCCATCCCAATCCACCAGCATATCCAGTTCACCTATGTGGAGACATGGGGAAACCAGAGAACCCGAAGGAAGCCCATATGGGCATGCGGTGAACACGTGAAACTCCACATAGACAGTAATCCCGAGCAGAATCGAACCCTGGAGCTGTGAAGTGGCAACCACTGTGCTGCCAAGGAATGGAAGAGCAAATCCTAAATCCTAAAACACTCAGTGGCATCAAATGCACCAAGACGCAAGATACGACAAGTATGATCAGATCATCTTTTTTTTTTAAAAAAAAGCTGAATTACACAAAACTTGATGCGAGATGCATATAGATATTCACAAATGCAAAACTTTTATAGAAAATAAATTCACAGGTCATTCATTCAACATATGGACAATATGGACAGAACAAACTGCTGGGAGGATTAAGTGATTTAAAACACACACACACACACACACACACACACACACACACACACACACACAGTCCTACTTCTTGCTTTTAATCCCCTACATTTTAGTGTTTTCTCCTGTTTATTGCAAGCCTTTCATTAAAATGGGTGTGCTAGACTAGAAAACACTAACATGTGCACTGCTCCTCTGATCCTAATGTTCTAGCACAAAGCTCAAACACACAGACATGAAAAAGACACTAATGCTCTCTTTCTGTGAGAAACAGCTCCCAACTGTGCCATCCCATATGGCCTCATTTACACATGGAAAGTGTGTGTGCGTATTTCAAGCGTATCCGTACCGTAAGAGCGGTGTTCCCTCTGGGTTTAGGGTCATTGATCCTCTGTTTTCTGCTGGGGAAACCATCAACTGACACAAGAAATAGGGTGAAAAGAGCCACTGAGGGCAAAACTCCGCTCCGAGTCCGCATAACTGCAATAAACACTCAGTAAACAAAATACAAGATTTTCAATTCGTGCGTTTTTTTTTTTTTTTTTTTTTTTTTTTGCCTTTAACGCTTTTGCGCGCCGCTCAGTGTGAATCAGTGCCTTGCGCTCCAACAAAACCACTCCATTACCATTACACCAAAATCTCGGGTTACATCCTGTTGAGCACTGGGTTTGTGAAGGAGCTCCGGAAACATCTCAGCCGTTTATGATCCTCAGGAACGATTCCTTGAACTTAAGATGCCATTTGTGAGTTCCTCCTGTTGTCCCGCTGCTCCGTGCGTAAATGCTGCTGCTGATCTGAACTCAAGTGTGCCTGCGTGTGTGAGTGTGTGTGAGTGCGCGCGCGTGTGTGTGCGTGTGTGCGCGCGTAAATTCTACACTACTTTACACACCAGTTTAACTTGTCGGGGTTGCCAGATTCGACCCAATCCCTGTTTAAATCCACAGTTAACATTTTTTTTTTTTTTTTTTTTAAAGTGCTGGGGAGCTTTTTCTTTCTTTTTGGTGGCATAATTCGATCAATAAGCTCTAAAGATTTTCAGCCCTTTTCTGCTTTGTGTTGCCATATGGCAACAATTAATTAACCTCCAATGTTTTGTTTTATATTTTACATTTTGTGTTATATTTTTGACTATATGATACTTTCCACCATTGCACATTGTTGCCATATGGCAACAATTTACCAACTATCACCCCTAAAAAATGTCTAAAATATATTTTAACTAATTCAGGTAATAAAATTCTATAAAAAGTTTTATTTTGATGTAAATGTAATAATTCACGCAGTAGAGGGTTGAAATGTTTAAAACAAATATGGCGCAATGGTGCAGCGAGTAGCGTTGGTTCGATCCTGAGTCTGTGTGGAGTTATGTTCTTCTTGTATTTGTGTGGGTTTCCTCCGGGTTCTCCAGTTTCCTCCCACCTCCCAAGAAAAAAATGCCAGAAAGTTTCTTTGCTATGCTAAATTACCCCTAAGCGTGAATGTGTGTAATGGACTGGTGTTCCATCCAGCATGTATTCCTGGCAGAGTATATCCACAATATGCTCCAGATCCACCACGATCCTGCCCATAAAGCGTGTATTCATTGTGTGATGAATGAATGAATAAGTGAGTGAGTGAATGAATGAATGTTTTGAACCATAACTTACAGTACCTTACATTTAATTCATTGTGCAAACCCAATACTGAAGCAAAGATACAAATGCAGAACATTTATTTTCGCCTCATATCCAACATTTAAAGCAACAGTATTTTTAATTTTATTACTTTTATGCCACTTTAATGTCACCATCTCCTGTAAGGATGGTATAAATATGCTGGTACATTAAAATTTTTTGTATTAAAATCCCTTAAAAGACCCTTTAAATATGAAAACAACCAAATATTAAAATATATTATGAAGTTTTATTGCTTTATATAGCTCTGGTGCAGAAATATTTATAATAAAATGGCTCTGGTCATCAGTTACACCGTATGAAATCAAACATCTTTTTAATTTTTATATATTTTTTTAATGTATTGTATAGTTCACTCCAAAAACATACTTCTAGAGTTTCACATTTAAACCTTAAATAATGTAATTAAAAGGGTTAAAAAACTATACATGAGCTAAATTATATATTTATGGCATTTGGTAGACACCCTTATCCAGAGTGACTTACATTTTTATTTGATTTATACATCTGAGCAATTGAGGGTTAAGGGCCTTGCTCAAGGGCCCAACAGTGGCATCTTGGCAGTGCTGGGATTTGAACTCCCAACCTTCTAATCAGTAACCTAACATCTTAACCACTGAGCTACCACTGGAACATTTCGAACATATCCCATTTATAATTATAATCATTATTATTACTACATTTTATTTCCCAGGCCAACATGCTTGAAAGCAAAATTTTATTTAGGAAATACAACCAATCTGGCAACCGGTCTACAAGCCCTCTATGCCTATGCCTCATTGGTCAGTTTGGGACACCCAGTGACGTCACCCTCTGTTAGTGTGATGTCACACTATGTGGAGAAGGAGGAGGAGGAGGAGAGACAGAGCTGGACCTCTTTAATGCAGGAGCACACACGGGAGCTATGCAGAAGTAGGACAATAACAGTAATAGTGTGTGATGGGAAAGTGGGTCTGGTGGGATTTGTGTAAGTGGATTTCACCGGCACTCAGTGTGACTCAGTGCAACTGAGGATTTGCAGAAATAAAGACATGCAGCTGCCAAAAAAAAAAAAAGAAAGAAAAGAAGATGAAAAATTGGAATGAAAATCCACTTAAGTGCTTAGATTTCTAATGTCCCTGAAGTATAAGGGTTTGAGGGATTTAAAAAGTATTCTTTGATGCAGAAAAAAACTCCCAAAAAACCCAGTTCTGCTGTTGTGCTTGTACTGACTTAAAAGACCTTGTTATAAAGCATCAATGGAGTTCATTTCCTTGCTAAAATTAAAGCAAATAATTTTATGAACGTACATTTGAGAGTTTGTATTTTAGGGATTTAAAGATGACCATCTTGCATGCGGAGTATAGCGTTATTCTTATAATAAGCTTATGGTAAGTATATTATCCTGGTCAGGGTCACAGTATAATAATACTGTGTGAAAGGCGGGGATAAACCCTGGATGGGACGCTAGGGCACCATGCACACACTCAATCATACCTAGAGTAGCCAATCCACCTACCACAATGGTTTTAGGAGCTGGGAGGAAACCGGAGAACCCTGAGGAAACCCATGCAAACATGTGGAGAACATGCACAACTTCACACAGACAGTAACCTGAGCCGGAGCCGGAACGGGGAACCCTGGAGCCATGAGGCGGTAACACTACCTGCTGCATTTGTAGGATTTATTGAATCTCAAACCTATAATTAGATCTAAAAATCTGCAAGTGTAATTGTACAGCTACTAATCCTAATTTACATCTGAAGTGCAGAAACTCTTTAATAACTTTTCGAGACGGGACTCCATGAAAATCTTTTCATCCTGTGCTCCGAAGTGCAGACAGCCAATCATGTTGCAGCCTTCAAGATTCTGAAGATTGTGACCAGAAAAGTGTATAAAAGATATCAGATGCTCTGTATGCTGTGAGTGGAGCATCGGACACTGAAGCGAAGCAAAGTTTAACTTTGTGCAAATGAGGAATTATGACTTTGTGATTTGTAAGAGAGGTACCATTAGTTTTGACAAGAAAATAAAGTCAGATTTGAGGTTCCTGGTCAATATTACTTTAAAGATATTGAAGGAGTCACTTCATCTATCCTATATGGAAGACAGAACATTCATTTAACTGTACAGAGAGCTGGTTAGTGTGTGAGCCTTGAATTTTGACCTTGAGACACACTAATTCAATGGTCATGAATCACTATTTAGGGGGGGGAAAAAAAAAAAACACCGTCACAATACATAACAATATTCCTCATTTTATTCTGTAATGTGGTTTTATATTTATACAACAGTTCTATAACTTCCTTAAACTCTCGTGTTTTACAGCGGGTCTTTTTTAAATTTTTTTAATTGAAGGGTCAAACAAGAAAAAGAATAAGCCATCTACTAACACATTTCCCAACATTAACGATTTTTTTTTAAAAACAAATGAAATTTAAAGATGAATGCATAATAGAACAACAATGACATTGATAAAGAATGAATGGAATGAAGAAGTACAGGACGAGGCACGAAAGCCACAGTGTGTTCGTTTCAGCACCTTTTTAAATAATAAAAAAAAAAAAAATCCTGCGTGCATTCGGAGAGGTTACGGATGAAGATTTCTCATCAGTAGTATTCGCAGTGTGAGCGCGCACACTGTGGACTTGCGTGCATAATTTTTTTGAAGATTTCTGGAGCTGCCAGAGACGGGGAAAAAAGTAACGCTCTTTTTTTCTTTGCAAAATAACAAAGAGAAGATGTTATTATTCATAATAAATAAATATGTACACGCACATAGCAGAGAATCAGGGAAAGCACGTGAAGCAGGTGTTAAGACTTGGATGGATAATGACAATAATAAAAAAAATTATTAATAATAAAAAAATTAATTAAAAAAAGACGACGCAACTTAAGACTCTCATAAACCCTACTTTTTTGTTAATTCACAATATTATGATGTTGTACATGAACTTAAGAGCTTTCTAACAAGACTTTTTTTTTTTAATATACAAACCTCGAACATGTTTCTTTGGGAGTAAAATCTTACACTGACAGATGTGTCTCTGGAAACGTTTTCCTAAAGTGCAACTTGATCGATGTTTGAATGCTTTGATAGAGTTGATGGATGTGCACAAGCCCAGCGTGGATTTTTTTTCTCGACACCAACACCAACGTTGTGATTGATATCTTAGGAGGGAGAATAAAAAAATAAATATACTTTCTAAACGTTAGAAGAATGACAGACACCAGACGACAGGCACCGCGAATCGAAACGTAAATATGTTTTTAAAAAGAAAAAAGAAAAAAAAAAAAGCTGAGATTTTTTCTAACAGCGCTACGGGGGGGGGAAGAAAAGAAAAAGAAAAAAAATTAAAATTTGCTTTAACAAGCCTGCGTCTCTGGGACTGATCATTTGTTCCCGCCGCCAGTCTGGTCCCACTTATTCAAAAAGATGCTTTGTATGCGTGAAAGAAAGCGGCTTGAGGGTTACAGTTACATATGGCTTTAGCGAGCACAATAAAGCAGTCCAAAGCATCATTTGGTTGGCAGAGAGGATTTGAAGCTTCTTTTTTTTTTGCCCTCAAATAAATGTCACAACGAGTCAAGGACAGATCCTGAACGTCACAGATGATAGATGAGAACTGACAGAGAAGTAAAGAAAAAAAGAAAGAAAGAAAGAAAGAAAGCAGTGTAATAGGAGCGCCATGTGCTTCACAAAAACATGATGATTTAAAAATAAAAAAACAAAAAACTATTAAGTGGTTCAGTGAATCTTGTGGAAGGACAGAGCAGTGCACGTTTCCACCGGGGATGGAAGGCGTTCAGTCTTCACACTCCTCGTACGTGGTCTCGTCGTAGGGCCGATCGAGAGACGGGAGGATTCTGTGGCGTGAGTATTTCACCTGCAGCAGGTCTCCCACCTCGCTGATCGCACTCAGGGCCTACAAACACATCATATCAACAACACACACTCACACTTTCACTTAAAACTGATAGTCAGATTACTGGTTCATATACCTGTTCATTTTTCAGGTGTCAGAAAAATACCTTTTTCCCCAGCCATGTCTATTTACTTATTTACGAGTTCAATTTATCCGTCATCTTTCTAACACCCAGGATCGCTTTGTGTGAGGGTAGGGTGGGGGGATAATCAATTCTTGGATGCACTTGTAAAGATTATGCATCAATACACATAAACAAACTCATTACGCATAAATATATTATTTGTAGTCGTTTTCTTTCTTCTTTTTTTTTTTATATATAGTACTGTCAAAATCTTTCTATAAATTGCAAAATCATCATTTTATTCTAGCCTGTAATTCTTTAGGTGCTTATTTATTTGTTTATTTATTTATTTATCCATAGCACCTTGTGCGTCACTGATATTTATCTTGATTTGATATTTCTTAAGCGATCCATTATCCACATAAACATTGGTCATCTTTAAACACACTGAATGGCTTCTGTTTCACTATATACACTCACTACATAGGGTCGAGGAGCTGAAACCAACACCATAGGGTCATAAATCCAACCATAACTTATTAAATAATACAACTTTCAGGACTTATGCTTTGCTGGTTATTATATTTAATTATGTGGGGGAAAAAAAGATAATTGTGTGCGTATTAAGCAATTAAATTTATAAAATGGTATTTTATACCATTTACCGTCTACATAATATTAAAAACAATTATTATATTTATTGAGACCTGAAATTAAATGCACAAATTTACAATCTGGATGGATAAAAGTTTGCTTTATAATTCGGTTTACATTCTTGATTTGCCTTGAGATTATCACGTTATATAAAGTTTTATTTTTTATAACTTATAATTTTTTTCCCTTGGGTCCTGGTTAATATTGTTTCAATTTGTTTATTATTATTATTATTATTATTATTAATAGTAGTAGTATAATGCGCAGTAATATTGTCTGTGGTGTGAACGAGGCAGTGAAACTCTAGATGTTTTCTAACCCTAAGGCTGTCCAGATCCGCCCCGAGGTAAGGTGATGATGGCACATGGAGGCGTGTGAAGGGGAGGAAGCTCACAGATGAGAAAAAGAAAAAAAAATAAATAAATCTCACGCGTTCAAGAGGAGATACGTGGCATAAATAATGCCAAGAGGATCATTAACAAACAGCATTTAAAAAAAATAAATAAACAAACAAACAAAAAAAACACCACACATGAAAGGCTGAAAGCTACATCACACGCTGATATCCTGATATTCCTCGCTTCCTGATGATGTCACAGCAGAACCCACCCCCCAAAAAAACAAACAAACAAAAAAACAAATAAACAAAAAAACTCTCACGGACACGATAAGCGGTCACATCAAAGTTTGACCCTGTTTTCTTAGTCCCGAGGAGGAGAGGTGGAGGGGCGATTTTTCAGCATGCTTAAAATCAAGGGTCCTTGGGGAGGCAGATTAAGATGCTCTTTGATCTCCTGCCGGAGCAGCCCCCTGTGGCAGGCCCTTCTTATGTAAACCCTTCAACTGAGAGTGCCGAGAGAGCTGACACTGTCAATTAATTTACGGTGCGGGACACTTTGAAGAGACGGCCTCGCATTCCTTGATCAGTGATTGCGTTCAAACAAAGAAAGGCGGCTCGAGGTAGACACAGTAAAGCACACACTGGGGGCTTGAACTCTTGTTACGAGACGTAGCCGTATGGTGAGCGGTGTGTGTTCTCGTTCCTAACCTCATCTCCTTCATATCAGGGACGTTAAATGTTCAGCTTAAAGGCATGACTCTCTGTGAGGGTAGCTGAAACTACTGTCAGACACCTTCTGACCAATCAGAATCGAGAATTCAAAGGAGCTGTGGTGTAAAGAACAGTGAAGAGCTTCAGTAATCAGAGAGCCCAGGCTGACGGGCTGCATGTGTTTTGTGTGTGGACGTGTGTATGTATTACCGTGTCCAGCGTTTCTTTGGTGTGAGCCGCAGACACGCAGAAACGAGCTCTGGACTCGATGATGGGCGTGGCAGGGAAGCCCACGACAACCACGCCTATGTTCCTCTTCAGCATCTCCCGACCAAATGCTCTGAACACCAAACACACACACATACACAGAGGCATGAATTCGAGCGCTGCCATCCTCTCTGATTGAAGTCAAGCGTTGCGCACTTACCCGATTTTGGCAGGCAGGTAGAGCATCATGGGAACTACAGGTGAATCATGGTTGCCGTAGATGATGAAGCCCATCTCCCTCAGCCTCCTGCGGAAGTAGTTTGTATTTTCCGCCAGCTGCTGGATGCGATCCCTGCCTGGAATTTATGTTAAAAAAAAAAAAAAAAAAAAGGCATATCAAACACTAAAAGTGGGTTGTTTTGGACTTGGCATTAATCTGCTTTTTCCATGGCCCTTTCATGCGATCAGACAATTAAAAACTTACCAATCCACAGGACCCATTAGTGGAGTTAATAGGAAACCTGACCATCTGAGCTATAAACTTTATCATCACACTGGAGCGAGAGCGACGCATGCAGCCGGTCCTGAACCATTAAAGCAGGAATATTTTATACCTGCTGATTTTATAGGACTTCTTAAAATTTCCCCTGTGATGTCATCACAACACACCATGGACGCTGGTTTCGGCTCACGTTTGCAGTGTGAGGTTTTAATCGCACTTGAGCTCCGTGCAAGCCCGCGTGTCCTTGCCAGAGATGCTAATCAGCCGGCGAAAAACACAACCTGCGAGCAACAGAGGAGCTCTTCATGATTGAACTGAGATTAGACAGAGAGGCAGAAATGCTGTAAACAAACAAACATTTCGAAAATCAACAATTCGCCTGGAGCGGATGGATTCGAGTGCTGTCATTCGGAAAGAAGTGTGCCTGCTTTGAGAAGGCCTGCTTTGTTACGTATGGCAAAAGAATTTGCTCTGTTTGGAAGGGCTTGGATTTCTGGAAAGCAGGTCGAACTTTCCGTGCATGCCAAGGGATGGCACTAAGGAATTTCTTCTTCCGTGCTAATGTCTCATCGTGGTGTCTCCTTCATGCAGGATGTGGCGGAGTTTGGTTGAAAGATGAGCAATCAATAGATCTTCTACGACAAGATGTCCAGAGACTCTTCTTGAATAAGTTCTCAGAGGTGAAATCTTCCCAAGTGGTGACCTGGAGGCAAGTTTTACTTTACAGAACTTAGTGTTTTTTTTGTTTTTTTCTGAAATCAGTAATGTGGGTAAGGGATGCAACAAGCCAGGCAGACTTGCGACTGCATGTTTGGTGGGTTGTATCTGATGAGCGCTTGTGAAAGGACTCGCTGTGAAATCGGAGTTCATGTAAACTGGCTACTGACAGATAAAGCAATCTGTACGAGTCATGACCGGGTTACTTGCTTTGTGGTAATGAAACAAAGCCCCAATGACGTGTAACGTTAAACACTTTGTTTACGCCTCTTCTGCCCTTGCTCTTACCCCAGGTTACGATTTAAAGAACCAATCCACATTTCCACCATTGCATAATCAGCCATAGGGTTTTACTAATAACCAACTGTGTAAGTTTTTTTCTCCCTACATCGTCAAATCTTTCAATGATAACACCATAGGTATCGGTCGTCTTGTGCATAAACAACTCCTATTCAGTTTGATGCAGTTACCAGAAAAACGGTTGGTTCTTCCTCAGACCAAATTTCTTCAAAAATAGTGCCAATCCTTGGCATGCATGGAAAGATCGACAAACTAGAACAAGAACTAAAGCTTTCAGAACTGCAAGAGCGTGTAGCGGTGAAATATCTGAAAAATAAAAAATAAAAATTCTTTCACGATGCGTCACAAAGCAGGCCTTCTCTAAAAACAGATCATGCAGTGGTCTCTCACAAATTCTTGCACAATAAATCACAAAGCAGACCTTCCAAATTCATCTGCTCGGAACAAACTGTTGATATTTCAAAGGTTGTTTGTTTATAGCATATTTCTGCCTTGGATAATCTCTCGCTCTCCGTCCAATCAGAGTTGGATCCGGCTTCAAAAAACTCCAGATATAAATCTCCCTGGACTGCTCACATCTTTTTTTTTTGGCATTTATGTAAAGTAGACGCCAACTGGAATCCCGTGACATTGCTGGTTCTTGGTTTCAGAACCGAGAAAAGCCTGAACCGTTCTACTGAATCGCATCGTTCTAGCGTCCGTGTAGAGGTCACGGTCAAGGTAGAACTTGATGAATACTGGACATCTGCTCTGATTGAGATCAGAGATACATATAAACCAGCAGCTATTACTGCTGACAGCCACTGGTCAGGACGTGATTATGACCATTTCCGTGTCCAGTTCCTAGGAGAACCCTTAATTAATGGTGACATTTGCACCAAAGAAAGTCACTAGCCAAACTGCGTTAAACGAAATGGGCATCTGAAAGCAATAAGGTTTGGAAAGGAACTTAAACTGCTGGACTTCCAGCCCTTGAATGGTCGAGCAGGTCCTCCAGGAGATGGGGGTTGGGGGTGGTGGTGCTGGGATGGAGAAAGGCTCTCCAAAGTAAATCTTTCTGGGGTACCCTTTCAACAGTTAGTTTCACGGCGCACACCCCCCAATAACTCCTTCCAGACACAGGGCTGCAGGATTTGAAGAGAGAGAAGGGCCGAGAGAGACCGAAAGAGCTTCCAGATGTGGGGGGCCGCTTCCCTCTGTTTTTTTTTTTCTCCCCCCGAAAAAAGCCAGTTCCTCTGCACTTCCTTTTCATCTAAAGAGGCAAGATAAGTACAAACATCCATGTGAAGTTCAGGGTCTCTGGAACAGGGCAAGGCGAGGCTTTGCAGCAGCTTCCAGGCTACTCTTGAGTTTCACCCGTCCTTTATTTTGAACCACATCCCGCCAATGAGAGCGGACCATTATCTCTACAGTGAAGCATTTCACAGCCGTACAGCTCATTCACAGCTCATCATGCGGAAGATTAACGAGCCTGGACGGGACACCGGATACGATTCTATATAAAGCATGCGAAATCTAAGCTTGACCTAGTTACACCATGGGCAATCGTAGTCGCTGTAGTTACTGCTTTAGAATTTGGAAGGCTACTCAGTTTATTATTGGTTGTTTGGGTTTCACATAAAATTAGATTAGAGAGCAAATAGTAAGACGTATATCTCTCGCATTCCCTTAATGAAAGACGGACAATCCAAGGCAAACGCACTCAAGCACCTAAAGCACATGTTACTGAGTTGACTACCAAAGCTGGTCAATATCTTCAGACAGAGATGGATGCCTGGTGTTTGGCAAGTCCCCCTACACACACACTGGGGCAATTAGGCTCCACAATGACCCTTAGATATACTGATTCCTAATAACCAGGACACAGAAACAATGAGACAGGCAGCTAAGTGACCAGCTAAAAGCAGAACAGTCTCTGTTTTGAATATTTTAGTGGTAAGATTTACCTTGTAAACAAAAAAAGTGTAACGTGGCATAATTCACAAGTATCACAATAACAATATATCATCATATCGCCCAGCCCTGCGTGCATAATTAAAATATACAAAATTTATATTTCAAATACAGCTTACAACTCCGTCCTTCATTAAGCCTCTTCAAACTGCATCTTCGAAACGAGCCCAAGAATTCTTCAGCAGCTGTCGGCTCCTTAATCCCGACCTCGTACGTTAGCAAACAGGTATCAGCCCGCAAGCTCCAAATACTAGCACGTTTACTTTAACGACGAAATCAAACGACGGCCGAGTGACCAGAAATTACACGGGCTCCACGCTGCTTTGAGGCTGGCGCCCAAAACAAACCTGACACCTGCATAACAGCGGGATTAATGGTGCACACGGAGACGTGAAAGCGCATTTACAGCTGACTGCAAATTGACTCGGAGAATCTTAGCCCACTTTGAAAGTGTTATTCATGACCTGAATAGTATAGTGGAACATGACCTGCTGAGCAAATCCAATACCAACTCCTCCAAAGAGCATACACACATCACAGGACTGACACAGAGGAATGCTGATTTAGGAATGATATATAGGTTTAATATAAATAAATGTCTGGGTAACCTTTCACAGCCTAGCAGGAAAACCGAGTCTTTATCATTACTCCATATCTGTGAATAAACTGCTTCAAAATTTAGATTAATAAATAAAAATTTAACTGAAGACAATGATGGCGAGTGTTAAAGCTTTTGTTCTCCACGTTTATTGATTTAAGTTTTTATTCGGAGTGCATTGCTGCTCAAAAGAAGTCATGCTACTTCGACGTCAGCAGTTAGTTTGTTGAAATCACTGTGTTGGTTCATCTGATCATTATTTAATGTTTTATACTCGCAATTTCTTTAAAAAAAATAAAAAAATTCCCTCAGCGCCATTTCTTTGCGTACATGAAAATTTTGCCAAAGCGACAACCTAAAGTTTTGCCTTCTACTCATAGTTGAAAACTTCCCTGGACAGTTTGTGTCATTATTATTATTATTATTATTATTATTATTATTTTGGCATTTATGTAAATAACTCAAGTAGCTAGAGTTGTTGTCATGGCAACATAATGACGCCACGTCCAATCCCCTCAATGGTTCTTGCTTACAGACTCGTGGCATTTTGGCAAATCACTACCATGCTGCTTTCTTGGCTTTCTCAACTGTAAACGAGATTTTTATTTTGACTAATTGTGACTAAACTGATCAAATAACAAAGAAATAATATAAATTAAATAAATAATTTAAAAAATTGTATAAATATGCAAATACACAACTCCAAACCGGACACGCCTTAGCCTTTTCCACCAGAATGGCCTGCATTTGCCAATTTGACTATGGCTAGCTGTTAACTTAAATAAATAAAGAAAGGATAAATAAAGGAATAAAGGAAGACTTGACTACGAGGCCGAACGAGCAGATGGAACCTGAAGAAGTGTGCGTTCCCATGAGGCTATCTACCTCACTGACCTCTGCTTGATTAGTTTTCTTTGAGCCGCCACCTCCTCCCGCGCAAACACACACTCGGCCAATTGTTCTTCATGCCTCCCCACGTAATCTTTCACAGATGCCCCGAAAGAAGTTAATCTGTAAAGATGTAATTAGTTAATCTGCAACCTGCTCTTTTGCTGTTCAACTGCAATGTCGCTGCTGTTCAGCCATAAAATTCGAAGAGTCGTTCGGAAGTGAAATTCGAGTGAGCGCAAACATTTACAGCAATAACATGACTAGCTAAGTCAGCACAAAAAAAACAAAACAAAAAAGTTTCACAGTTTGTTCTGTAAATAATAAAAAATCAAATCTTCTCCAAGTAGACTAAACTCACTTATAATGGAAGTCTGTTGAAAACAATTTTGCAGAACGGTTTCATGATTTC
>CM042548.1:14921026-15078526 GCA_023630585.1 Cranoglanis bouderius | reverse complement strand
CATTTCTTTTTTTTCCACGATATTTTATGACACTATTAATGCCTTTTTCTTAATATTTTTTACTGTGCAATGAAAAGACACAGTGCGGCTGTACATAGGGTCTAGCGCTAGGTTAGTCCTGCCCCCTAGTGGCACAATATCAGGCACAGTTCTGAGCGCAAAGGCATCAAAGCCCACCATCTTTAAAGATTTTTGTTTATTTTTGCGTGTGCTTTAATTATAGAGTATAAATAAAACTCTCCCAAAAACTAATTCCTGTAAATGATTCAAAGGGGACTAATAAAATCCTTACATGTCTAAGGAATAAAACCCCCCCATGTCATGCAGTTCTAGGAAAATAATCAACGACAAGTTGATGCGATGAAGAAGAACCACTATTACCACCCCGAATTTGATTATTTTCCTGTAAGCATGTGCTGAAGTGTTGTATTCCTCTTAAACCACAGCCCCTTGCAAACGATGTTACGACATGCTGCACTTCATTTATATCCATTTATAGTTACATTTAATGTCTATAATGTAAAAAAAGCAGGTTAGTACCCGTCCTCACTTACGTTATACAAACTATAAACAGTCGTTCCCTCCACAGAATTATGTAAAAGTTCCAGGAAACGAGCAGTTACTATGGAAACGAGAACGTATTAGAAACGAGTGCATTCAACTTTACACACCTGTGATTTGCAGTTACTGTCAGAGCTGCTGTTATAGAAAACTAAACATCTTCTGACCAATCAGAAGTGAGAATGCAACAGCGCTGTGGTTTAAAAGTTTTTTTTTTTCAGAAAAAAAAAAAAAAAAAAAGCAAGCATTAGCAGAACGTTGTTTATCAATAAACATCTATAGGTGACGTCACGTTCTGAATGAGTGACGTGACGCGTTAGTGAACAAAAAAACGTCTCATTTGACAAATAAATTTCACAGATTCTTCCTGTCCTCGCTTTGTCAGAGCGAAGAGATAAAAAGCGAGGGAAGGGAAAAGGCGAGGCGAGGAAAGAAAACGAGGAGGCGTAATTAAGAAATGAGACGCAGAACGTGACTTTTACCTATCGTGGTCCCGTCCTCTCCCATAATGCACTTCATAGAAGTGATAATTTGCTCCACAACCGGAAGCGACATGGAGGTGGCATACACGGCACTGTGAGAATGAGAGCGCAGGTAATCTATCAACTCCTACACAAAGACACACACAGAGAGAGAGAGAGAGAGAGAGAGAGAGAGAGAGAGAGAGAGAGAGAGAGAGAGTGTGAGTGTCAGGAAATATGTGACACAATATTCCAACACAACATTCTATATTCACAAACGCTGCTAACACACTGCTGTGTCCTCTTAACACTAGTACTGAATTACAAAATAAATATAGTTTGAAAAATAAAATCAGTTCTCGAAAGCTACAATTACGACTACGATGCTCCCTACATTCCTAAAACACAGACACTACCTTTCTCCCGCCGATGTAACCCCCCGCTGCTCCGAAGCTCTTGGTGAATGTTCCCATCATGATGTCCACGTCTGCGGGGTCAAGGTTGAAGTAGTCGACCACGCCCCTACCCCGGGAACCCAGAGCGCCGATGCTGTGAGCCTCGTCCATGTACAGGTAGGCTTTATACTTCTTCTTCAGGGCGATGATTTCAGGCAGGCGCACGATGGAGCCCTCCATGCTGAGGAAATGGGTGGAGTTACATATACTATATTCAACTTTTAAAATTTTCGCAGAATAACCAGCCATTTTTATTTAGTATTTGTGGAAACAATGCATTTCCAAATAACCCAGATAAGTGTCTAGGGGTCCAAGCACTGAATTGCCCCCAAAGGATGACCACTTAATTCCAACGACATGTCAAATGTTTAAATGTGGTAACACCAAAATACCTCAAATGTGCAATGTAAAGCATCTCTCGGCACGATTAGCATTACGATTAGGTGCTGTTTTTGAGCCTACATGATGTAATGATGGTTTAACAATGTGAAAGGCACCTGAATTTTTGCAAGCAGTTATCCTCAGTGGATAGTGGACTCTAATTTAAAAAAAAACCCAAACAAACAACAACAAAAAAAACTACATTAATGTTAACAACTGTGTAGTTCTCCTTCTTTAGAATACTGGAACTCTTTAGTTCAGAACACAAAAGGTTCTGAATGTGTTGGGATTGAAAATGAGGAAATTGACCCGGAACTGCATAGTTCTCGTTCATTAGAGTATTGGAACTCTTTTGTTCAACATAAGGTTCTGAATGTGTTTGGAAGGCAAAGGAGGAACCCGTCCTGGAAATATGTAGTTCTCATTCTTTAGAATACTGGAACTGGGTAGTTCTTGTTCTTTAGAGAACTGGAACTCTTTAGTTCATCATAAGGTTCTGAATGTGTTTGGAAGGCAAAGGAGGAACACATTCCTGAACTGCACAGTTCTCATTCTGGAGAATACTGGAACTCTTTAGTTCATCAAAAGGTCAAATCTCAAACCTCAGTGAAACCATGTCTAATGCATTCCCTTAGAATCATGTTTAGAAAATACATATAGAACAGTGAAAAGAAACAAACAAAAAAAAATTTGTGCAATTAAACACCTCGAGAATTTGTCCTACGATTTACATACAGAGCACGAGATAAAAAGCTCATATACCTATAGATCCCCTCCACCAGTATGAGAATCTTCTTCCAGGGCCGGTGGGTTCTGGGCTGGCCATGCACTATAGCGTCTCTGAGCAGCTTCTCCAGGCTCTGCATGTCTGCGACAAGCAAAACAGTGTCGCCCATAAAAACCCACTCAAATATTCAGAAATTCATTAAACAGTAACAGTGACCTAATAATATTCAGGGTAAAATATTTAGCAGGCTCATGAACGATACGCTGACCTGAAACGGCCTTGAGCACGGGAGTGGAAAACTCCCACAATTACAGGCTACACTGGGTTCGTAAACTTTAATATAAGAGGAAATTACAACACACAAAAACTGGAGATCTATACGCTGTGTGGCAGATGTGGACCAGATGTGCGCCATATCTTTAAGGCCATTTTTGATTCCCGCAAAATACCAAGACGCATTTACTGTCCCACTCACATGCTAAAGATATATTATAAATATCCTGAAGGCTTATATTTAGATAATTAACAGCCGTTTCTTTAATTTTAGGATCACTTCCTCTTGCTGAATATCTTCTTTAGATATACATTCCTAGGACAAGTATAATATATAAATATTTCACATCGTCACATATTCCCCTATATTTTATTATGAATTGTTGCATTTAACATTCTCATTTTACTAGAAATGAGAGCAGATGGACAAATATTAAACATTATATTAACCTCTTTAGGTACACCTCTACAATCTTCGCCATTACATCAGGGATTCCTCAAGGCACAATTCAAGGGCTACTTCTTTTTAATAATTTCTGCACTTTCTCTGTTTATATCTTGTGTCGTTTCAATCTTAAATCATTAACAGTGTTAAGTCTAATAGAAATTAAGACCTGGAGGGTATTTTAGATTACGAGTGTTCAAAACTGATTTGTATGAATAAAATTCAATCTAAAACTCTACACACTGCCACATCATCTTGTTATGTCCTTATATATCCTTTGACTCTTTGTTTTTCCTCAGAAATATTGCACAAATGCAGGATATGTTTGTCTCATTCGCCTGTTGAATCTCTCATTCGCATCTTTGACTGCAATCAGGACCAGGTCTCTTTATTCAATACAGAGAGGTCAACATACAGTTGTACGCCCTCTCTCGCATATCAGCACTGAATCAGACGTTTAGTTGCCATAAAACAATGCATACTCTTTAAAATTCTTCCCTGCACTTAAAAGGCCCTTGCTTCTTCCTGTCTCTGACCTTTTCCCCCCTACCTGCCCACCCACACCCTCAGTATCGCGTAGTTTAAACTCTGTAGCTCTGCACTGCCTTCTTTTCAGTCAAAGCCGATCAACTACTTTTTAACCACAGTGTTGTTGATATAATTAATTTTCTGTAATATAACAGCAGCCTCAAGGCAAACCACAGGTTTAAAGTAATGCGCTCGTTCTAATACGCTAATGGCAAAAACATCGTACATGTGGGCTTGTATGATGGATTTAAAACGTGCGTAATTGGTGATATGGTGGTGGTTTGTGTAGGGAGACATTTTTAAAATATATATTTACGGAAGGAGTCTCCAGGGTCAAAGCTTCGTAACAGTCAAAAGTTTTGCTTCTTATTATCAAGTCGCGTCTTATTATATTCAAAAGAGATTAGAAAAAGAGAGTATGGAGAGGGAACAAATGTTTATAGCTGCTATAGCATAAGCGATAACAACAGGAACTGTTCCACAACTGTAACTATAAATGGATAAAAAGTGCAATGTGTCACTTGTTAATGAATGAAAACCTTGCACCTTGATGTGGTATAAAAGGAATAAAACTCTACAGGATGTGGTTGTTATAGGAAACTAATTAACTGGTGGTAATAGTAATTCCACTCGTTGATTATTTTCCTATAACAGCACTAAACAGAGTGTTTTATCCCTTACATACTTGCAAGCAACTTGCCTTAAGTCACCTGTTTTACCAAATCTTTAGCCGTTTCCGTTCACAGAGAGTACTTACAGCTATTAAAGACTACTAAAGAGGCACTTTTATTGCGACAGTGGTCGGTATGGTGATAAGATGACTAACAGTCATCCATGTTTAGTACAGAAGAGCTCCCTTTGAGTTGTTAAATATTTTGCCTGTATTTCTTCATTTGTAAGTTGCTTTGGATAAAAGCGTCTGCTAAATGAATAAATGTAAATATCTGTCCAGCCTCAGATAAACGCTTCTGACCTTCACATCAAATAAACACAGCAGTGCGAGTCATTATCAACTTTAACAACTTTAGGGTCAATAGACTGACTTGTAACAAGGAGACTGCAGGGACTTCACAAACAGAAGTGATGTCATTATGCGCACAGCGTATTACACATTCTCCTCAAGTTTTTCATTCATTTAGAAGCCCGATTTACAATTCCCTAGTGCCATTGTGCAAATTGACAGTTTAAGTGTTTCATTTAGAGTAATGCGGCTAACAAATAATCATGACGGGGTGACTTTTCGAGCGACAAAACTCCTTTTTGTAACCATTTCTTCAAAGAGATAGATGGTTAAGGCCGACTCCAGCAACTTTACCTAGAAAAACCTCGACGCTACTCTGTGACCTGTATTGAAATAATAAACAATACTGAACTACAGCATTGTGTGTTCAATCATCATTAAATTGGGTGGATGTCCTTTTGTGTACATTGGAGCTCGTCCAAGGAAACTATCCGTAGGCCAGCGTGACAACAGGCGAGAGCTGTGAGGTGAGTAAGAGGTGGGTGTGTGTGTGTGTGTGTGTGTGTAAGCATGTGCGTGTCATAAAATGCACTGCAAAAATAAATAATTAACGAGAATGCTCAGGTACATGTTAAAAATGCCCTCAATGGAGGAAATGATTTTTTATTTTGATCATGTGATAATAAGGCTACACAAGAAGCTGTTGAACTTTCTAGAGCTTCATTTAATCCTTTTTTTGACCCAAACAGGAACCAAAAGAACTTCTAATACTAGTTCTAGTTCAGTTTCCACCAAATTGAGAGTCTGTAAAGGTCAAACTAAAATCGTAAGACTGGCTGTTTCAGCATTATGGTATGCAAGAGTGGGATTATTAAGTTAAAAATAGTACATGGCTTTAAACCATACCTACGTTTAATCACCCGGGTGTTTGGTTATTTGACTGCAACAAACTTACTGATGAAATGACTCATTGATGAAGGAGTATTCGCATTTGGTCGTCGTCGTCATCGACAACAACAACAACAACAACAACAACAACCACCCACAGTATAAAGAAATTAAAATGATTTTCATTCCTTCAGATTGTTGTTGAAAATATGAAATTGTTAAGACACATTAAATATCTTAGCAAGTTCTACTTTACACGATCAGAAAATAAAAGTACTTCTTCTGATCATTAGGGCTGAGCTTAGCTAAGCTGTATTTTTGCTAAGGGTTGTACGATATCATTTTTACTAGTCGACTAGTCACGGTTTCTGTTATTAAAGCAATTTTGAGGCAGTTTTATTAGCACAGCTAAGTGCTAATAAACAACAGCAAACTATGTTAAACTTCACTTCACTTAACAACCAAGCACAATCTACAAATTACGTTTCAGCACTTTTAAGCTACACGGTTAACAACGAAAATAAATAAATAAATGTGTATCACGTTACGTGTATCACGTTACACAGATTTAAGGCTGTACAACTTCTTAAAACACACTTGGATGAGTGGACGAGCTGGCAGCCGAAATCATTGATTCTGTAACTGAGCATGCGCAGCAGGGAAGCTCATGTCCATCAACAGAGCCTTTGTTATAACTGCATAACCGGGGTTTTCTTGGGATCGAGGATACAATGTATACAGCAGCATCTGGGAGGTTTTAACACCATGTTCACCTCCGGGCTCTGCAACGTCCCGTCCGAAATCACGCCAGAACATCAGTAACATCAGTGTGACAAAGTTTCATGAAAGCAAAATAATTAAAGAAGAAAAAGGAAAAAAAAAAAAAAAAAATGTTCAAATGTTGTTTGAAAAGATGTTTCCCAGGATAGTCTCACACAATGTTGTGTAACTTTTTTTGTTGTTGTTGTTGTTGTTGTGTGATGTGGTACATGTAACCAATCGGCAACAACCAGAGCAGCTAGCCCCACCCACCCCTCAGAACCATTCGTTTTTATTGGTTTTATCAAGTTTAAACAGGTTTGAAACAGGTACCACTAGAAACTTTGGTACTGAAATAATGGGGGGGGCAGTTTGTGGTTTTCATTTGTTCTGGTACTCGGAATATAACGTTTGTGTATACTCACTGTTGTGCTTGAAAACCCGGATGGTGGAGCCAGATAAGCGTGCCCCCAAAACTAGAGAGGCGTGGTTCAGTTCGTCGCTCAGAATCAGACACCCCTGCACGCACACAAAAGAAAACACAATGTCAGATGGGAGGTGACAGAACGGCTCAGGTGACACAGCAGACTGGTTTGTATGGTAAACGCAGCCTCGTGGGAGGATAAATAGCCGTCATGGCACTCTTTCCAAAAGTCATAGTTTCAGTTTGAGGTGAAATCGGTTTCCATCCTCAGAATTGCACAACAGTCATTCATTTTTGCAACAAGAGGAACTAAAAAGTACGTTGTGTGTCAGTGTGTGTGAGGAAAAGGGAAGTAGTGGAATTTCACTGATTTGCAAACACATGTCTCGGATGTACTGAATCATATTGTTTTCGAGCATTTTGTGTTCTTTCTGAACTTAATTTTTTTTCTTCAAAAGCATTTCTAATAAACTTCTATAAATAAATTCCTGCTTTCACTAGGCATGAATATTCATAAGCAAATGACATGAATATGAAGATGTGGAGGAGCAAAATATTCAAGTGTGAGGCAAGGATGGTGTTTCAGAGCAGAGTTTATAGTAAACTCTGAGGAAAAAAAAAAAAAGCATCTAATGGTTCCTTAAACATGTCTTGGAACACCCTAAAACACAAGGGTTCTAGCTAGATTTAAGCTTTTTTTTTTTTCTAGATTTAAGTGTATAATTTATCAACAGGAGATTTACTTAACTGTAGGACTCGAGAGTATTATTTTATTTACCGTATTACCTTTATTCCCTGGTTATGGACACTGTTGTCTTTGATGTACAAATTGTTCTATTTGTACTTGTTATGTTTTGAGTTAGTGTAGCGCTCAGTAACTTATATAAGCTCTTTAAAAGCTCTGAATACAGCTAATATATACCGTATCTTCCTTGAATTCCGATTTATGGAGCATGATGAAGGTACAGAAGGCTACTTTATTGTTTATCATGCAAAGATAGTTGAAAAAGCGGCAGCGTTAATACATTAAATCAATCTTATCCTGAAAACAGAGATGTTTCTCACATTCTGTTGTTGCTACAGCGCCCCCACTGGTTACACTGGTATTGCATCGTGCAGAAAAAACTGCCAGAGCTAAATCACTACAGGATGCATGCGGCAGCCATTTTGCGTAGTTAGAAGCTCTCGCTCTCTATTTGCTTATGCTACAAATTCATGATTGTAGTTTTCTATTAATATTTAATAATTTAACACCTGGGTTCGTAGGAAAAGAAAGTGCGAAAAAAATTGCTCATCACATCCAGATGCAGGACTTACGGTTTGTTTTGGATTAAAGCCATGGATCTTGTCGATCATCGCGTAAATGATCGTCCTGCAAATCCTTATAGAACAAAAACCACCACGATACAGGAAACTTCCACAATACAGCCAATTTAAGGTAACTTAGCTGACTTAAATTAAGATACCACAGTTGTGAGAACGTCACAATTTCTGCCTCGTCCATGAGAAACGACATAGTTAAGAGTTTTTACGCCACATCGATCGTGTGCTGGCAGGTGAGAGAGACCCGCCCAGGCAAACGCCCGTCAGGTTGATTAGCCAGTCTGAAAAGACGAACAGAAGCATGACGAGATGTTCAGGGAGCAGCCTGGAGTGAAACAAACAGCAATTTGGATATCAGTAGAGGGGAAAACAGCTCGCGTGTGAAAAAAGTATGTCAATAGTAGCAAGTAGTTCAAGAGCTAATTTGACTTCAAAATAAATTGTAGCAAGGAAAAAAAAAAATCCAACATGTTAGCTAGCTTTTACTCCGGTTTGAACTTTTTCTGTTCTGCAGATATTGTTGAATTTCTCCATAATGATGCTCCTTTGTATGCTACTGTAGCTCAACATTAAGTAGCTAAGTTTATTATCAGTTTAAGCTGTCGCTTAGTGGCTGCTGAAATACAGTGGGGGGAAAAGTACTTGATCCCCTGCTGATTTTGTACATTTGCCCACTGACAAAGAAATGAGCGGTCTATAATTTTAATGGTAGGTGTATTTTAACAGTGAGAGACAGAATAACAACAAAAAAAAATCCAGAAAAACGCATTTCAAAAAAGTTATAAATTGATTTGCATTTTAATGAGGGAAATAAGTATTTGACCCCTTCGACTTAGTACTTGGTGGCAAAACCCTTGCTGGCAATCACAGAGGTCAGACGTATCTTGTAGTTGGCCACCAGGTTTGCACACATCTCAGGAGGGATTTTGTCCCACTCTTCTTTGCAGATCCTCTCCAAGTCATTAAGGTCATTTTCTATGCCCTAGCTGAGGGAAGGAGGTTCTCACCCAAGATTTGATTGTACATGGCCCAGTCCAGCATCCCTTTGATGTGGTGCAGTTGTCCTGTCCCCTTAGCAGAAAAACACCCCCAAAGCATAATGTTCCCACCTCCATGTTTGATGGTGGGGATGGTGTTATGACTTGGGGTCATAGGCAACATTCCTCCTTCTCCAAACACGGCGAGTTGAGTTGATGCCAAAGAGATCTGACCACACCTGACCACAACACTTTCACCCAGTTCTCCTCTGAATCATTCAGGCAAACTTCAGACGGGCCTGTACATGTGCTTTCTTGAGCAGGGGGACCTTGCGGGCGCTGCAGGATTTCAGTCCTTCACGGCGTAGTGTGTTACCAATTGTTTTCTTGGTGACTATGGTCCCAGCTGCCTTGAGATCATTAACAAGATCCTCCCATGTAGTTCTGGGCTGATTCCTCACCGTTCTCATGATCACTGAAACTCCACGAGGTGAGATCTTGCATGGAGCCCCAGACCGAGGGAGACTGACAGTTTCTTCCATTTGCGAATAATCGCACCAACTGTTGTCACCTTCTCACCAAGCTGCTTGGCGATGGTCTTGTAGCCCATTCCAGCCTTGTGTAGGTCTACAATCTTGTCCCTGACATCCTTGGACAGCTCTTTGGTCTTGGCCATGGTGGAGAGTTTGGAATATGATTGATTGATTGCTTCTGTGGACAGGTGTCTTTTTACAGGTAACAAACTGAGATTAGGAGCACTCCATTTAAGAGAGTGCTCCTAATCTCAGCTCATTACCTGTGTAAAAGACACCTGGGAGCCAGAAATCTTGCTGATTGATAGGAGATCAAATACTTATTTCCCTCATTAAAATGCAAATCAATTTATAACTTTTTTGAAATGTGTTTTTCTGGATTTTTTTTGTTGTTATTCTGTCTCTCACTGTTAAAATACACCTACCATTAAAATTATAGACTGATCATTTCTTTGTCAGTGGGCAAACGTACAAAATCAGCAGGGGATCAAATACTTTTTTCCCCCCACTGTATGATAACAATTACGTACAAATACAATCACTGTCGAGTTTGTCCCTGCAGGTTCTTAGAAATTACATCATGTAAATTTTGAAGTTAAAGTTGTACATGTAAACTTAATCACGTCGAGGTTTTGGTAGTTAGAATGTCAATCATGTGGTCTCAGAACAGCTCTTTACACAGACAGAACTTCAGAATATTCATTTTACAATGTAATAAAACGTGCAGAGACATTGAACTTAGGATTTACAAGGTAAAAAATGCTGTTAACTCATTTCTCATGAACTGAAACATATGACTTCTAGATGCAGGGTTGCATCTTGTCTAGTCACAGGTGGAATTTTTTGCATCCGAAGGAAAATAAATTAAAAATAAATAAATAAGTAAGTAAATAAATAAATAAATAAATAAATAAAAATTTAAAAGATAAAATTACGTTCATAGAGAAGTGGTGCTTGTCACCATTCCTCATGCAACTCTCTACTGAAAATAAACTAATTTGGTCGAATTTTGTTTGGTGGAAACTGTGGAAAAATAAGTTTTAAGGACCTTTCACACCGAGCGCGATTAAGCGACGTGAATGTTCGACGTGATGACACTCTTGAATTGATATAATAGATCCCTATGGAGCACTTCACACCAGGTGCGATCAATCGCAACGCGACAAAGTGAGTTTTTTTTCTCAGCGTGTCGATTTTTTCCCCGTCGCCCTGCGATGAAACGGGCCGTCCAATTAGATTTGAGCTTTAGATCATGTGCCCGGAGCCGCTGCTGTTGCACAAAAGGGCGAGACTGGTGGCGCTATAGCATAAAAAGCTGTTCTGAAAACTAGTGTAAACACTGAACAAAAGTATACTGGAAGAGAAGCGCTTGAAAAAGCAGTTGTTTTTTAGTCTATTTTTGTGATGTTTTAATCTTTTGCATTTGCAATTTATATTTATATGTTGTGTGTGTATGTATATTATTTCTTAGATATAGTATATAATTGTAATTCTCTTTATTCTTATAATTCTTATTGTTCTTTCATCTATATATATACACACATACATATCTTTTATACTTTTAGATTTTAAAAACTTTTTTTAAATTATTATTTTATTTTATTTATCTTGCACAAATAAACGGGTACCCAATAACGCTGTCTTTTTCTTTTCCTTTCCTCATTTAATAAAACAACAAACTAGTCCTCGCTGCTGCTGTTGGTAGAGAAATCCATTTTCTTTCTTTTTCTGTGCTTCTTAATAGTTTGTGTGCCTTGTGGTGCTCTGCGCCAAAATTTAAGTGATTCTTCTTCTCAGTGGTCAAAGACGATAGGCTGATCAGCTGAATAGTGGGTTGCGCCACCTAGTGTGCAGACGTAAAATGCATTCTCGGTCAGCGCCACCTATCGTGCAGGCGTGAATTAGCCGAAGGCGATCAATCATTTCGCATTTGGTGTGAAAGCACCACTCGCTTCGCTTTATTGCGTCGTGCTCAGTGTGAAAGGGCCTTTAAAATCCAGCGTGAACAAAAGCAATCGCGAGAATTTAAGAAAATTATGATTAAATTAATATATATATATATATATATATATATATATATCACTAAATTAAGATTAGCCAAAAATCTAAATTCAAAAGTGCAAATTTAAGATAATTCATCACTTAAGAAGTAAATTTATTTCAAATTCAACTGTGATTTAGGACAGATGTACACTCTGCACCTTGCCAGTCAGTGCTGGAATGTTCATGGAATTGGTTGCGAAACCCATCCCGAACGCCATGGCCGACTCCACGCCCAGGAACCTCGCTACCAGCGTCTCCAATTCCTCATGTCTGTCCAGGTTACCTAAACAAAAAAACACGGTGCAGTCAGCCAAGACAAACCACAAGACCACTTCCTGCAGTATAAACACCTACTACAGGGTGTGTGCGTGTGTTTTTCTGAGAACTAGCAGCCCACAGCAGCACCACAAAAAGCAAATCACTTCAGCGTGTTGTAATAATTCATGGTGTCGAGATAAACGAACACACACCCATCTCCTGCCTGGTGCTGCTCACGCCGACGCCGTGCTTCAGTGTGACGTCCGCCGCCGCGTCGGCACACAAGCCCTTGTTCTCGGCGAAGCCCAGGTAATTATATGAGCCCATGTTGATCACGTCTTTCACCACTTGGCCTGTGTAGCTGCGAGAGATAATCCCTGTGTTATGAAAACCAAATCTCAGCATGTACACACACCCTGCTCCGGCAAACGTCTGAGTTTTCAGCGTGCATGGAGTGAGTTGAAAGCGACCTTGAGCTGGGTCTGTATTTGCTCTGTGATTTATGCTGCCTCTTATCGCCAAGGCTGAAACGGAAAAGGTCTTTAGATATGCCTTAAAGGTGCTTGAGGCTTACTAGCCTTAAAGGTGCGGTTTGTAAAGCTAAAGCTCAAACGGTTTTAACTGAAATTTAAGAGAAAACGTACAGTTACAGTCGATAGTTACAGTGAATATTAATTTGGTAAACTTTTGGTAAAACGAACAATAAGGGTCAATTCTAAATGTACGAAATATAAAAAGTAATATAAATATAAGCAGGTGGTGTTTTGTATCTTTCAAAGATATACCGTACCTTTAAAAACCTCTAGTTTGTATAATAAGACGTAAAATTTTTACGACAAAATATCGTATCACACTACTCACATACACTTCTATTATATATCATAGGTTTGCTAACCTTCCGCTAAATAAACAGTAGTGTTGCATTCATTTAAAAAAAAAAAAAATTATTTAATTATTTAAAAAATAAAAAAAGGTAAAGTCTGTAATAAAAATTTTCATTTTACCTTAAAAAAGTAAAAGAAAGTTAAAGATTTAGTACAAAATTTTATCATCCAATCAGCTGCTTCTTATCAGAGTTTGTAGTAGTAGTTTTAAAAAAATAAAATATTACAAATTTTTAAAAATGATGTCAAGATATCCACAATATTTCAATTAAATTATTTGAAATAATTCTATACTTAAATTAACATTTTACAAATGTAAAGATTCTGTGCAAAATCTTTGAATCAGAGTTTGTAATAATTTGTGATGATGTCAAGATATCCACAATAATCATTTACCACAATATTGATATTATCCATATGGTCATATTCCCCAGCCCTTTTCTAGACCTGTAACAATTATATCATCAGCAAAACTACAATTCCATGCATGAACTAGTTTCTTCATGTTTATATATTTCTGGCCCAGAAATTAGCCTCAACTGCAAATCACTGCAACTGCAACTGCAATTCAAGCAGTAGAGCGCTCTAAAAACAAATATCACAAATCCCTCCTTTAACTTTAACCCCGAGGTCAGAGCTGCTCACCTGAAGGTCCAGTTGTAGTCGTGGGACACTCGCCCCATCAGGTCCATCTTGTCCCCGGGCACGCTACATATAGGCCTGTTCCAGCTGTCCCGGATCCTCATGTATAAATTTCGGGTGTAGAAGTTCTCAAAGTCTTGATAAAGTGGGACAAAATCCTTGAAAGTGTAGAGATAAAATATATATATATATATATATATATATATATATATATATATATATATATATATATATATATATATATATATATATATAAAATAATATGATTGTTTTTATGATAAAAAAATATAATAATAAATATACAGTATAATTCCAGAAATACTGTTATAACCAATATGAATTTTACCTTTTGCTCCTCTCTTTCTCTAGCGATGTGGCATTTTTCGATCTTCCACTGGCGGAGGAAGTCTCTCAGGTAGCCGAAGATGGTGAGGATACCATAGCTCATATACGTGAGCACGGCCACCAGCATCGGGGTCTCTTCAAACGACTCGATGAATGGCTTGCTGTATAAGCCTCCATTACACTCGCTATGGTGAAGCTGCGAGTCAGAAACCAAAAAGATTCGCTTAGCAAAAAGATTCACTTAGCAAAAAAAGATTCGCTTTGTAATAATATTTGTTTAGCAACAAGTTCTGTTTATGTCAATTAAACAAGTCTTGGTGTATTCCATAACTACTGCAAACAAAATCATTTTAAGAATTAAGATGGAAATCTCAAGACGCGTCTCATTTATGGGTCAAACATTCTCTCAGGTGATTTCAGCTAACTTAACCTATGACCTTTAGTGTTATTCTTAAAGATCACAGAAGCCAGAATTAATTGACATTATTGTGAAAGTGTGAAACTTTTGGACAGGAAATAAAACTATAGAAATTTCTCTAAACCCGAAAGTAAAAATACTTTTAAACAAACAGAGGAAATGGCTGAAATCGTAGCCAATATTTAACGACTTTAAAGATACCTTTATTACGATCTAAATCTAAAATATACTCTCAGACAATATTTTACATGATAGCTGTGGTGTGTGAGTTGAATATCAGGATATACTGTGATTATTAGAAATGAAAAAGTTAAGAATGAATGTTTCTCTGTTTAATATGGTTAAATGATACACTTCATAAATACGCGTGTCATTTTTTAAAGTCTGTGCACTCGCTTAGGGTTTATTTCTTTAAGTCTCCGTCGCTAAGTTGGCAGTATTAGCCTTTAATGCCAACAATGAAAACATCCTACGCATCCAGCCAGATACTAATCTTCTGTACTTCTTTAATACACACCAGTGTGAAACTGGACTTGAGTCATAAGCCCAAAACAATGCCGCACTTTCCAGCATTCACATTAAGCTGGTAATTTAAAACCGCATGTCTCCCAGGAAGACAAAACTGCGTCTTGTAACGTCGCTAACAAATATACCAAGGCAGCACGGATAAACACGAGTATGGATACGCTGCACACAGATACTGCTTGTTCACACAGAAAAGTGACCTGAGGACGTCGAGTACACACATATATACAGTATATATATTTTTTATTTTACATTTTTTATCACAGCATCTGAAAATTAATTTTTTGCTTGCAAAAACAAACAAACCAAAAAAAAAAAAAAAAAAAAAAAAACCATTACAAATTCATTTATATCTATGGAGTACAGCTAAAGGGTATTTATTGCCCACATTATTTATAATCCAGAGTATTTACTGTCCCAGGTATTTGTAGCCTATAGTATTTATCATCCAGAGTATTTACTGTCCAGAGTATTTACTGTCCAGGGTATTTACCGTCCAGTGTATTTATAGCCTATAGTATTTACTGTCCAGGGTATTTACTGCCCAGAGTATTTATAGCCTATAGTATTTATCATCCAGAGTATTTACTGTCCAGGGTATTTACTGCCCAAAGTATTTATAGCCTATAGTATTTACTGTCCAGGGTATTTACTGCCCAGGGTATTTATAGCCTATAGTATTTATCATCCAGAGTATTTACTGTCCAGGGTATTTACTGTCCAGGGTATTTACTGCCCAGGGTTATAACAGCCTATAATATTTATCGTCCAGAGTATTTATAGCCTATAGTATTTACTGTCCAGGGTATTTACTGCCCAGAGTATTTATAGCCTATAGTATTTATCATCCAGAGTATTTACTGTCCAGGGTATTTACTGCCCAAAGTATTTATAGCCTATAGTATTTACTGTCCAGGGTATTTACTGCCCAGGGTATTTATAGCCTATAGTATTTATCATCCAGAGTATTTATTGTCCAGGGTATTTACTGTCCAGGGTATTTACTGCCCAGGGTTATTACAGCCTATAGTATTTATCGTCCAGAGTATTTATAGCCTATAGTATTTACTGTCCAGGGTATTTACTGCCCATAGTATTTATAGCCTATAGTATTTACTGTCCAGGGTATTTACTGCCCAGAGTATTTATAGCCTATAGTATTTACTGTCCAGGGTATTTACTGCCCATAGTATTTATAGCCTATAGTATTTACTGTCCAGGGTATTTACTGCCCAGAGTATTTATAGCCTATAGTATTTACTGTCCAGGGTATTTACTGCCCAGAGTATTTATAGCCTATAGTATTTACTGTCCAGGGTATTTACTGCCCAGAGTATTTATAGCCTATAGTATTTACTGTCCAGGGTATTTACTGCCCAGGGTATTTATAGCCTATAGTATTTATCATCCAGAGTATTTACTGTCCAGGATATTTACTGTCCAGGGTATTTACTGTCCAGGGTATTTACTGCTCAGGGTTATTACTGCTCAGGGTTATTACAGCCTATAGTATTTATCGTCCAGAGTATTTATAGCCTATAGTATTTACTGCCCAGGGTATTTACTGCCCAGAGTATTTATAGCCTATAGTATTTACTGTGAAGGGTATTTACTGCCCAGAGTATTTATAGCCTATAGTATTTACTGTCCAGGATATTTACTGCCCAGAGTATTTATAGCCTATAATATTTACTGTCCAGTGTATTTATAGCGTATAGTATTTACTGTCCAGGGTATTTACTGCCCAGAGTATTTATAGCCTATAGTATTTACTGTCCAGGGTATTTACTGCCCAGAGTATTTATAGCCTATAGTATTTACTGTCCAGGGTATTTATAGCCTATAGTATTTATCATCCAGAGTATTTACTGTCCAGGGTATTTACTGTCCAGGGTATTTACTGCCCAGGGTTATAACAGCCTATAGTATTTATCGTCCAGAGTATTTATAGCCTATAGTATTTACTGCCCAGGGTATTTACTGCCCAGAGTATTTATAGCCTATAGTATTTACTGTGAAGGGTATTTACTGCCCAGAGTATTTATAGCCTATAGTATTTACTGTCCAGGATATTTACTGCCCAGAGTATTTATAGCCTATAGTATTTACTGTCCAGGGTATTTACTGCCCAGTGTATTTATAGCCTATAGTATTTACTGTCCAGGGTATTTACTGCCCAGAGTATTTATAGCCTATAGTATTTACTGTCCAGGGTATTTACTGCCCAGAGTATTTATAGCCTACAGTATTTACTGTCCAGGGTATTTACTGCCCAGGGTATTTATAGCCTATAGTATTTATCATCCAGAGTATTTACTGTCCAGGGTATTTACTGCCCAGGGTTATTACAGCCTATAGTATTTATCATCCAGAGTATTTACAGCCTATAGTATTTATCGTCCAGAGTATTTATCGTCCAGAGTATTTATCGTCCAGAGTATTTACAGCCTATAGTATTTATCGTCCAGAGTATTTATCCTCCAGAGTATTTATCATCCAGAGTATTTATAGCCTATAGTATTTACTGTCCAGGGTATTTACTGCCCAGAGTATTTATAGCCTATAGTATTTACTGTGAAGGGTATTTACTGCCCAGAGTATTTATAGCCTATAGTATTTACTGTCCAGGGTATTTACTGCCCAGAGTATTTATAGCCTATAGTATTTACTGTCCAGGGTATTTACTGCCCAGAGTATTTATAGCCTATAGTATTTACTGTCCAGGGTATTTACTGCCCAGAGTATTTATAGCCTATAGTATTTATCATCCAGAGTATTTACTGTCCAGGGTATTTACTGTCCAGGGTATTTACTGTCCAGGGTATTTACTGCTCAGGGTTATTACAGCCTATAGTATTTATCGTCCAGTGTATTTATAGCCTATAGTATTTACTGCCCAGGGTATTTACTGCCCAGAGTATTTATAGCCTATAGTATTTACTGTGAAGGGTATTTACTGCCCAGAGTATTTATAGCCTATAGTATTTACTGTCCAGGGTATTTACTGCCCAGTGTATTTATAGCCTATAGTATTTACTGTCCAGGGTATTTACTGCCCAGAGTATTTATAGCCTATAGTATTTACTGTCCAGGGTATTTACTGCCCAGAGTATTTATAGCCTATAGTATTTACTGTCCAGGGTATTTACTGCCCAGAGTATTTATAGCCTATAGTATTTACTGTCCAGGGTATTTACTGCCCAGGGTATTTATAGCCTATAGTATTTATCATCCAGAGTATTTACTGTCCAGGGTATTTACTGTCCAGGGTATTTACTGCCCAGGGTTATTACAGCCTATAGTATTTATCGTCCAGAGTATTTATAGCCTATAGTATTTACTGCCCAGGGTATTTACTGCCCAGAGTATTTATAGCCTATAGTATTTACTGTGAAGGGTATTTACTGCCCAGAGTATTTATAGCCTATAGTATTTACTGTCCAGGATATTTACTGCCCAGAGTATTTATAGCCTATAGTATTTACTGTCCAGGGTATTTACTGCCCAGAGTATTTACAGCCTATAGTATTTATCGTCCAGAGTATTTATCCTCCAGAGTATTTATCATCCAGAGTATTTATAGCCTATAGTATTTACTGTCCAGGGTATTTACTGCCCAGAGTATTTATAGCCTATAGTATTTACTGTCCAGGGTATTTACTGCCCAGGGTATTTATAGCCTATAGTATTTATCGTCCAGAGTATTTACAGCCTATAGTATTTATCGTCCAGAGTATTTACAGCCTATAGTATTTATCATCCAGGGTATTTATCGCCCAGGGTATTTACAGCCTATAGTATTTATCGTCCAGGGTATTTATCGTCCAGGGTATTTACAGCCTATAGTATTTATCGTCCAGAATATTTATCGTCCAGAGTATTTACAGGCTATAGTATTTATCGTCCAGGGTATTTACAGCCTATAGTATTTATCATCCAGAGTATTTATCGTCCAGAGTATTTATCGTCCAGAGTATTTACAGCCTATAGTATTTATCGTCCAGAGTATTTATCGTCCAGAGTATTTACAGCCTATAGTATTTATCGTCCAGAGTATTTATCGTCCAGAGTATTTACAGCCTATAGTATTTATCGTCCAGAGTATTTACAGCCTATAGCATTTATCGTCCAGAGTATTTACAGCCTATAGCATTTATCGTCCAGAGTATTTACAGCCTATAGTATTTATCGTCCAGGGTATTTATCGTCCAGAGTATTTACAGCCTATAGTATTTATCCTCCAGGGTACTTATCGTCCAGAGTATTTACAGCCTATAGTATTTATCGTCCAGGGTATTTATCATCCAGAGTATTTACAGCCTATAGTATTTATCGTCCAGGGTATTTACAGCCTATAGTATTTACAGCCTACAGTATTTATCTTCCAGGGTACTTATCGTCCAGAGTATTTACAGCCTATAGTATTTATCGTCCAGAGTATTTATCGTCCAGAGTATTTACAGCCTATAGTATTTGTCGTCCAGGGTATTTACTGCCCAGGGTATTTATAGCCTATAGTATTTATCGTCCAGAGTATTTACAGCCTTAGTATTTATCATCCAGAGTATTTATCGCCCAGAGTATTTATTGTCCAGAATATTTATCGTCCAGAGTATTTACAGCATATAGTATTTATCGTCCAGAGTATTTACAGCCTACAGTATTTATTGCCCAGAATATTTATCGTCCAGAGTATTTATTGTTCAGAATATTTATCGTCCAGAGTATTTATCGTCCAGAGTATTTATCGTCCAGAGTATTTATCGTCCAGAGTATTTACAGCCTATAGTATTTATCGTCCAGAGTATTTATCGTCCAGAGTATTTATCGTCCAGAGTATTTACAGCCTATATTATTTATCATCCAGAGTATTTATCGTCCAGAGCATTTATCGTCCAGAGCATTTATCGTCCAGAGCATTTATCGTCCACAGCATTTATCGTCCACAGCATTTATCGTCCACAGCATTTATCGTCCAGAGCATTTATCGTCCAGAGTATTTATTTCCCAGAATATTTATCGTCCAGAGTATTTACAGCCTATAGTATTCATCGTCCAGAGTATTTACCGTCTAGAGTATTTACAGCCTATAGTATTTATCGTCCAGAGTATTTATCGTCCAGAGTATTTATCGCCCAGAGTATTTACAGCCTATAGTATTTATCGCCCAGAACATTTATCGTCCAGAGTATTTATCGTCCAGAGTATTTATCGCCTATAGTATTTATTGTCCTGAGTATTTATCGCCCTGAGTATTTATCGTCCAGAGTATTTATCGTCCAGAGTATTTATCGTCCAGAGTATTTATCGTCCAGAGTATTTATCGCCTATAGTATTTATCGTCCAGAGTATTCATCGTCCAGAGTATTTACAGCCTATAGTATTTATCGTCCAGAGTATTCATCGTCCAGAGTATTCATCGTCCAGAGTATTTACAGCCTATAGTATTTACAGCCTATAGTATTTATCGCCCAGAGTATTTATCGCCCAGAGTATTTATCGCCCAGAGTATTTATCGTCCAGAGTATTTACAGCCTATAGTATTTATTTCCTAGAATATTTATCGTCCAGAGTATTTATCGTCCAGAATATTTATCGTCCAGAGTATTTATCGTCCAGAGTATTTATCGTCCAGAGTATTTATCGTCCAGAGTATTTACAGCCTATAGTATTTATCGTCCAGAATATTTAATGTCCTGAATGTTATGTTTATTTTTTATATTTACTTTCACATGATTTATGTCATGTTACACATTTATATTTGCCCAATTCATTTACTTTCACATATTTTTATTTATCACATTATTCCCCTGATGTCTCATCTTTACTCCAGGTCACTTCTGTAATCTCTGGATAGAATTTGTTGAACTGGACTTTCACATCTCACTCCCATAAACCCATGTGAAGTGTGAGTGTGTTTTCACTTGTTCAGGGTTGTTACTGTACTGTGTACCGCCCCAATGTACTCAAGTTATATGCATCAATAACAATAAAAACCCAATATGACCTAAATACATCACTGATTTAACAAAGCTAGAAATCAGGGAAATCTGATCTGATCCCGATACTCAATATCGGATCAGTACACAACTTAGACAGGGATTTGATTAATACACTTTCTCAATGGTGTGTGTAAAAAAAAAAGAAAAGAAAAAGAAATCACTAGTTTCTGATCACAGTAGATTATTTGAAAAGATGTGCAAAGAGCTAGCTTGTCAAGCTTGATAAACACGTTTAAGATCGTGTGATAATAAAACACAGAGATCCCAGAGTAAATAAACAGCTCCAGGGTTGGGCTTTGAGTTGAACTTTCTGATCTGAGATCAGCTCCGAGTCAGGGATGAAGTGTGAAGTTTTCAGGCAGATGTACTTGTGAGGTGTAGAGAGTTTATAAAGCGTTATGTAGAGGTTATAGCCTGCTCACCTTCTCGTCATGTTTGTATAAGGACCTGTGTTTTTCCTGGTAACACCGCTGCTGATCCTTCACTGCGCTACTTCTTCCCGGTTTCACGCCGTTCACCGCCCGGTGCTGACACACGTCCCCGTTCGCCTCCTTGTTCACCGCGCTCTCGGTCATACTTCCCTACAAAGTCGTGTAAGGACACATCAATAAAGGGCCAAGAATTAATATTAAACAAATCCTGTAAGGAAATAAGCACACACTTTCCCTCGGAAACCCACTAACACGAAGGAAGAACCTGAAATTCCAGCCTCCGTATACCGGAAGTCGACGCCTATGGTAACCAGAAGAAGCAGCCAATAACAGGCGCGGTAGGCGTGGCTAGTGTGTCAAATTCCACCGGCCGCCTGAGCAAACAGGGCGGGGTTTAAGTAGGCGCGTGATGAACGAGAGTAACCTCCAGACGACCAATCAGAAGCGCTTCCTGAAAATGACGTGGTGCCTACCATCTCGCGCTTGCCAAAGCGGTTCGAGGTGGTACTGCAAGGAAGAGGTTGTCATGGAGACGTTGGTTAACAGGAAGTAGATAGAATGTAATATAAAAACGTAATATAGAAACGGATAAATATCATTAAACATAAGAATAAATTCTAATAAAAAAATTGTTATATGAAAAAATAAAAATCATGTATAAAATTACATCATTTATAAAAAATTATAGTTTATAGATTTACCTGTATTATCAATTTTATTATATTTTTGCAGGCGAGGTTGTCATGGAAACGTCAGGTTGCAGGAAATAAAAGTAAAGTTAAATAATTTAAAAAAAATGTTTTTTTTCTGTCTTAATATTTAACATAAAAAATTTATATGAGAAATTTAACCGTTCTTTTTGCAGTTAGAAGGTAGTAAAAATATTAAAACAATACACTTTTATCTCTGATTGTTCAACATAATTAAAAAAGTGAATAACAACATAACATTTCTAATGTTTTCTGAATGTTATGAATGTTATGTATGTAATGTTATGAATGTTAAATGTTTTAAACATTAGAAAACATTTCTAATGTTTTCTTTTTAGCATGAAAAAAAACAAGAACCTATCAATTTAAATATATTTTTGCAGGTGAGAATTGTACAGGATAATCGTGATATAATATTATATCGAAATTGAAATTCCATGTGTTATTGATTTAAATAATTTAAATAAAGCCAATTATAAATGAGGATCATAATCATAAAATTAAATGCATTGATGTAGAATTACATTTAAATAAATAAATAAATAAATAAATAAAAGTTTTGGCACCCAGGCCTTTCCAGACTAGCACGAATTGTGCATTTTAAAAAATCTGCATGTTAATCTGTGTATTCATGTATTTGTCCTGATTCTGCTTGTGCCTCAGCTTGTTGGGACAATTCATGTCAAATGAAAAGCCATTATTCATGTGGAATTGTGCTGAAAAGCACAAGGTACTGTAATTAGTTTGTAGTCGAGGCCTGCAGGCTGAAACGAGCTCTGAGAGCCTGATGGTGGCTCTCGAACATCATAATCCATACTGCTGCCTTATCGGACACTCAGTGTGTGTATGTGTGTGTGTGTGTGTGTGTTGTGGGTTTTTTATTTTAACCCCCTGAAACAAAATGCACAATCCACAATCGAGGGCCTGTGCATGGACGTGTCTCTCAATTAGCTGCCCAACCCCACCATCTCATCCACCCCACGTGGCTGCACTCTGTTTTTAACATAATGGCTTCATTGTCAGTGGAAACTCGGTTGGGAAAGGCTCGGGACAAGAAAGTAAAGTGCTCTCCTGCTGCCAAGACGAGATAAGACGGCACTTAAGTTTTATTAAATGATGGCTGCCATTATTTTTATATTTGCATGCTAAATAGTTTCTATTCCAGGCAGCCATCCTGCTGAAAAGACATTAACCACATGCATAAGGAGGAAATTTAAAGCGGTGATTTTCTGATAGTGTGTGTGTGTGTGTGTGTGTTTGAGGATTCATTTATATACTCTCCTGAATGTAAAATGGGTTAAATTATGCACACACATTAGGCCAGTGCTCAGGTTGGTGTTTAATGTTTCATGGAAAATGTTTCACATAAGGTCATTTTACACCTCCTTTAACCCTGTTTCAATCCAAGTTGTATTTTAATTATACAACCCCAATTCTGAAAAGGTTGGGACAGTATGGAAAAAAACAAACAAAAAGAGTCATTTGAAAATTCAATTCACCCTGTACTATACTGACACATTATTAACACATTATTTGATGTTTTACTTTGTGAAATTAATTTATTTTTGAAAATATACACTCTTTTCAAATCTTATTAAGCATTTGGGCACTGAAGACACCAGTTGGTTAAGTTTAGCAAGCAGAATTTTCCCCCATTCATCCATTACGCATTTCTTCAGCTGTGCAACAGTACAGGGCCTTTGTTGCCTGATTTTGCGCTTCATAATACACCACACATTCTCAATCAGAGACAGGTCAGGACTGCAGGCAGGCCATGTTGGCGCCCACACTCTCTGCTTACGCAACCATCTGGGCAGAATGTGGTTTGGTGTTGTCCTGCTCTGGATGGCAGCATATGTTGCTCCAAAATGTGTACATATCTTTCTCCATTAATAGTGCCCTCACAGATGTGCAAGTTACCCATGCCATGGGCACTGACACACCCCCATACCATGACAGATGCTGGCTTTTGGACCTGACGCTGATAACAGCTTGTATGGTCCTTTTCCTCTTTGGCCTGGAGAACACGATGGTTGTTTTGTCCAAAAACTATTTGAAATGTCGACTTGTCGGACCACAAAACACGATTCAACTGTGCTACTATCCATCTCAGATGAGACCGAGCCCAGAGAAGTCGGCGGCACTTCTGGACAGTGTTGATGTATGGCTTCTGCTTTGCATAGTAAAGCCTTAACTTGCATCTGTGGATGCAGCGGCGAATGGTGTTGACTAACAAAGACTTACCAAAGTATTCCCGAGCCCATGTCAGGATATCCATTACAGACTCATGACGGTTTTTAAGACAGTGACGTCTGAGGGATCGGAGATCACGCGCATTCAGAAGTGGTTTTCGGCCTTGCCCTTTACGCACCGAGATTTGACCAGATTCCTTGAATCTTTTAATGATATTGTGCACTGTAGAAGGTGAAATGGCGAAAATCCTACCGATTTGTCTTTGGGGAATGTTGTTCTCAAAGTGTTGGATTATTCGCTGATGCATCTGTTGGCAGATTGGCGAGCCTCGACCCATCCTTACTCTTGAAGGACTAGGCCTTTTTTGGAGGCTCCTTATATACTATGATTAGACGATTGCCTCACCTGTTTCACATCACCTTCTTATTTCAACTTGTCACATCGCTATTAGTCCTAAATTGCCCCTGTCCCAACTTTTTTGGAACCTGTTGCATGCGTCAATTTCAAAATAAACGTTTATTTTCAATAAACTATGCAGTTGAGCAGGTAAAACATTAAATAACTTGTCTTTATACGTTTTTTGTTTAAATACAAGTCAAAGCACATTTACAAATCACTCCTCTTTGTTTTTATTAGCATTTTCCATACTGTCCTAACTTTTTCAGATATTAGAAATTAAAAGTTTTGCATGAGAGGCATTAGACTTTTCACAATATAACCAACCAAATAGATAGATAGACAGACAGATAGATAGATAGATAGATAGATAGATAGATAGATAGATAGATAGATAGACAGACAGACAGACAGATAGATCAAACAAAAAAATTGTTTAAAAATATGCTTTGTATCATAATTGTTTCTAAGTTTTTGTGTCAGTGGTTTTGCATCTTAAACATTCTGCCACTAACTATTAAAAATGAGGGGAAAAAACCCAAACCCTCTTCATCTTCATGACTCCTGTCTCACTGATCTTCTGTGTGCTTCTTTGCAGACAGAAACAGAAGAAAAGGAAATGCGGTGTTCTCTGTCTCTACAGCATCTTTCTCTCGCTCTTCATCTTCCTGTGCAGCGACTCTTCACACTGATCCCGGATTCGGAGATGGACTCGGACTCGGAGCCGGACTCGGGATTAGAGGAGCACTTTTGGGTGGAATGTCACTCAGGGAGATTGGTGTCAGAGCTGATAACAGCAGCAAAGTGATCGCAGTCTGAGATCTCAGCACATAATTACACAAGCTCTCAGCCACAGCGCATCTGCAGCAGGGAGATAAGAGGAACTGAGCTGATGGGAGGAGGAGGAGGAGGAGAAGGAGGAGAAACAGAGCATCCTCTGCTTTTTCTCTCATCAGAGGAGGAGAGGGAGGAAGAGGAGAAGAGGAAAGGAGGAGGGAGGGATTTCTGTACTGATGCTCTCTCCTTCTTTCTGTGTCTGTCTGTCTATCTATCTATCTTTCTCTTTCTCTCGATGTCTTTTGCTCTATTTTTGTCTGTCTGTCTCTCTTGCTGAGAATTGTGTTTATTTTTTACATAAACATGCTGAGAGAGCTGATAAACACACTGTAAAAATAAATAAATAAATAAATAAATACCAAAACAGAGGAGGTACTTTCAATGAAATGCCAGCGTAACCCTTTACTGCATGGTGTTGCCATATGGCAACAATTAATTTATCTCCAGTTTTACATTTTGTGTTATTTTTGACTATATGATACTTTCCACCACTGCACATTGTTGCCATACGGCAACAATTTACCAACCACCCTCACTAAAAAATTGTTTTCAAAATTTATTTATATATTTTTATTACTGGAACTAATTCAAGTAATAGAAATTGATGAAAACTTTTTTTTATGTAAATGTAATAATCCATGCAGTAGAAGGTTTTGAGTTCCACAATTTTGAAGCGTAGTAACATTTATGTTTTTTTAACTACACAGATGAGATGAAATAACATGCAGGCGAAACCAGGCACGTACAGTGATTCAGTCACACGTACACTAGTACACCACACAAACACACACACACACACACACACACACACACACACACACACACACACACACACACACACACACACACACACACACACGTCCCTGCCTCACTTTTATTCCGCTGCAACATAATGGAGGTTCATTCATGTAATTCAGGTGTTAATTGCATCTCAGTTCATCACAATGCACAAATCATTTCCACTCGAGCATCACACTCATGATGAAAAGCAGTAGTCCCTTTGCAGCACCGGCCTTCACGTTTTGCTGAACTCTTAAATTGGACAAGGGTGTAGCTGTTGTAGTGACTGATGAGGTCTGACACACCACCGGTTTACTCTTCAGCCTCCTCTTCACACATGACATGGCAAACATGCAAGATCCTTCAGTTCACACCCTGACTAAAGCCATTACAATACCCTCTTAGAAGAATAGCTCATCCTGAATCATGTGCCCTCGCTTCATCTCTAGAGCGATGCAGCGGCACTTTAGTCTTTTAGTCTGTCCAGCTCTCTGCACTCTGCTCAAACAGATCGGGCGACTGTTTCACATGATTCATATCTTTTTCAACACGTGTGATCTCACATTATTCTCAAGCACCTTCACATGTATTTCACGTGATAACGTGTGCTTTGGGCTTTACGTCTCCCCGTCTATAGGTGGCAGTGCTGGACTACAGGACTCTAACAAGAATCCAGTTTATTTCAGATGTATGGAATGGAATTTATTGGGGAAGGGAAGGAAAAAAGGAATGGAAAAAAGGAGAAAGGAAAGGAAAGGAAAGGGGGAAAGGAAAAGGGAAAAAAGAAAAAAGGAAAGGGTGAAAGAAAAAAGGAAAGGAAAGGGTGAAAGAAAAAAGGAAATGAAATGAAAGGGGGAAAGAAAAAAGGAAATGAAATGAAAGGGGAAAAAGGAAATGAAATGAAAGGGGAAAAAGGAAAGGAAAGGAAAGGAGAAAAAGGAAATGAAATGAAAGGGGAAAAAGGAAATGAAATGAAAGGGGGAAAAGGAAATGAAATGAAAGGGGGAAAAGGAAATGAAATGAAAGGGGGAAAAAGGAAATGAAATGAAAGGGGGAAAAAGGAAATGAAATGAAAGGGGGAAAAAGGAAATGAAATGAAAGGGGGAAAAAGGAAATGAAATGAAAGGGGGAAAAAGGAAATGAAATGAAAGGGGGAAAAAGGAAATGAAATGAAAGGGGGAAAAAGGAAATGAAATGAAAGGGGAAAAAGGAAATGAAATGAAAGGGGAAAAAGGAAATGAAATGAAAGGGGAAAAAGGAAATGAAATGAAAGGGGAAAAAGGAAATGAAATGAAAGGGGGAAAAAGGAAATGAAATGAAAGGGGAAAAAGGAAATGAAATGAAAGGGGAAAAAGGAAATGAAATGAAAGGGGGAAAAGGAAATGAAATGAAAGGGGGAAAAGGAAATGAAATGAAAGGGAAAAAGGAAAGGAAAGGAAAGGAAATGAAAGGGGAAAAAGGAAAGGAAAGGAAATAAAGGAAATGAAAGGAAAAAAGGAATGAAAGGAAAGGAAAGGGGGGAAACAAGGAAAGGAAAGAAAAAAGGAAAGAAATAAAAAGGGAAAAGGAAAGTAAGGAAAAGAAAAAAGGGAAAAACGGGAAAGAAGAAAGGGAAAATGAAAGGGAAGGAAAGGAAAGAAAGGAAGGGAAAAAAGGAAAGAAAGGAAAGGAAAAGAAAGGGGGGGAAAGGGAAAGGGGAAAAGGAAAGGAAAGGGAAGGAAAGGGAAAAAAGGAAAAGAAAAAACAAATGAAAGGAAAGGGGGAAAAAAGAAAAAAGGAAAGGAAAGGAAATGCAAAAAAGGAACGGAAAGGAAAGGGAAAAGGAAAAAAGAAAGGAAATCAAGGAAAGGAAACAGAAAAAAGGAAAGGAAAGGAAATCTTTCATAGCCAAACTCAGTTTGTGATACTGCATTAATCAATTAAGAAACGGTTAACTATAGACATATTAAATTCCACAACAGAAGACTGCAAACACACACAGTATCAGTGTTCTGCATTTTGAACTGAAATGTGAACAGGGGTGCAGTTTTCAAAAATAGGAACTTGTACAGTAAGCTCAGAGCCACAGTGCACAATAACATCAAGTCCTACTAACTGAAGTATGTATCGAGACAATTTCACTTTCACAGCAAAAAAAAAAAAAAAAAAATATATATATATATATATATATATATATATATATATATATATATATATATATATATATATATATATATATATATATATACATACATACACATACATACATACATATACACACACAGTGGGGGAAAAAGTACTTGATCCCCTGCTGATTTTGTACGTTTGCCCACTGACAAAGAAATTATCAGTCTATAATTTTAATGGTAGGTGTATTTTAACAGTCAGAGACAGAATAACAACAAAAAAATCCAGAAAAACACATTTCAAAAAAGTTATAAATTGATTTGCATTTTAATGAGTGAAATAAGTATTTGACCCCTTCGACTTAGTACTTGGTGGCAAAACCCTTGTTGGCAATCACAGAGGTCAGACGTTTCTTGTAGTTGGCCACCAGGTTTGCACACATCTCAGGAGGGATTTTGTCCCACTCCTCTTTGCAGATCCTCTCTAAGTCATTAAGGTCATTTTCAATGCCCTGGCTGAGGGAAGGAGGTTCTCACCCAAGATTTGATGGTACATGGCCCCGTCCATCATCCCTTTGATGCGGTGCAGTTGTCCTGTCCCCTTAGCAGAAAAACACCCCCAAAGCATAATGTTCCCACCTACATGTTTGACGGTGGGGATGGTGTTATGACTTGGGGTCATAGGCAGTATTCCTCCTCCTCCAAACACGGTGAGTTGAGTTGATGGCAGAGAGATCTGACCACACCTGACCACAACACTTTCACCCAGTTCTCCTCTGAATCATTCAGGCAAACTTCAAACGGGCCTGTACATGTGCTTTCTTGAGCAGGGGGACCTTGCGGGCGCTGTATTATTTTAGTCCTTCATGGCGTAGTGTGTTACCAATTGTTTTCTTGGTGACTATGATCCCAGCTGCCTTGAGATTATTAACAAGATCCTCCCGTGTAGTTCTGGGCTGATTCCTCACCGTTCTCATGATCATTGAAACTCCACGAGGTGAGATCTTGCATGGAGCCCCAGACCGAGGGAGACTGACAGTTTCTACCATTTGCAAATAATTGCACCAACTGTTGTCACCTTCTCACCAAGCTGCTTGGCAATGGTCTTGTAGCCCATTCCAGCCTTGTGTAGGTCTACAATCTTGTCCCTGACATCCTTGGACAGCTCTTTGGTCTTGGCCATGATGGAGAGTTTGGAATCTGATTGAGTGATTGCTTCTGTGGACAGGTGTCTTTTTACAGGTAACAAACTGAGATTAGGAGCACTCCCTTTAAGAGTGTGCTCCTAATCTCAGCTCATTACCTGTGTAAAAGACACCTGGGAGCCAGAAATCTTGCTGATTGATAGGAGATCAAATACTTATTTCCCTCATTAAAATGCAAATCAATTTATAACTTTTTTGAAATGCGTTTTTCTGGATTTTTTTTTGTTATTCTGTCTCTGACTGTTAAAATACACCTACCATTAAAATTATAGACTGATCATTTCTTTTCAGTGGGCAAACGTACAAAATCAGCAGGGGATCAAATACTTTTTCCCCCCACTGTATATATATTTTTAAATTGTGTTTCATACTGTAATACATGTTGCAAAAAGTATGTGTACTGTATGAAACATAAGACATATGAGACATAATGTGGATCTGTGTGTATGTGTGTGTCCCTCACCGTGTCTAATCTGTACACAATTACAGGCCCTGGAACAATTTCACAGGGTTCGTCTGGCTACTCAGCAGATAGAGTTGCCATGGGAGCAGCAGCGATTGAAGGAGAAAAAAATTACAGGCTGCCAAAAAGCTGAGCGAGAAAAAGAGAGAGAGAGAGAGAGAGAGAGAGAGAGAGAGAGAGAGAGAGAGAGAGAAATCTTAACAAAAGCCCTTTTTCAGCCGCTACATTTTTTTTTTTATTCTGACAAAAACTCAGCCTTATAATCCTTTATATGGTATATATATATATATATATATATATATATATATATATATATATATATATAAAATATTATATAGTATTTACTCCTATAATGCATACAGTGGGTATAGAAAAGAATCACCCCCCTTTAAAATAATCACATTTTGTTGCTTTTCAGCCTGAAATGAAGACGGACACAGTTTTTGTTTTATCCAGCTATATTTACTCAGTGTAACTTATAACATCCAAGTGAAAGATATAACACCAACATGTCAGAATTTTTTTTTATTTTGATTAAAAAAACAATCACTGAGTTGGAAAAAGGATCACCCCCTTGCTTTAATTTGCCTTAATTTTTTAATTACAGACTTTAGTCTGTTGGGATATGTCTCTACTAACTTTGCAAATCTAGACTTCAAATCTAGACAATATTTGCCCACTCTTCTTTGCAGAACTGCTCAAGTTCAGTTAAATTTGATGGTGACCGTTTCTGGACTGCAGTCTTCAAGTCATTCCACAGATTTTCAATGGGGTTTAAGTCTGGGCTCTGACTAGGCCATGCAAGGACATTCACCTTTTTCTCCTTCAACCACTGCGTGGTCAGTTTTGCTGTGTGCTTTGGGTCATTGTCATGTTGGAAGGTAAACCTTCTTCCCATTGACAACTTTCTGGCAGAGGTCAGCAGATTTTCCTCAAGAATTTGACGGTATTTTGCCCCACCCATTTTCCTTCTATCCTGACAAGTGCTCCAGTCCCTGCTGCAAAGAAACACCCCCATAACAGGATATTACCACCGCCATGCTTTACTGTAGGAATGGTGTTATTTGGATGGTGAGCTGAATTGGCTTTCCGCCAGACATATTGTTTAGTGTTGAGGCCAAACAATTCATCTGACCATAACACCTTTTTCCATGTGGCCTCAGAATCTTCAAGGTGCGTTTTGGCAAAGTTCAGTCGTGGGTGGCGTTTTTCTTGCAACCCTCCCATACAAGCCACATTTGTGGAGAATTTGTGATATTGTTGTCACATGCACACAATGAACACTCTTTGTCATAAATTCCTGCAACTGCTTCAGAGTTGCTGTAGGCCTCTTGGTAGCCTCTCTGACCAGTTTCCTCTTGGCTCTTTCATCCAGTTTGAAGTGATGTCCTGGTCCAGGGAGGGTCTATGTTGTATCAAATACCTTCCACTTCTTAATAATAGACTTCACTGTGCTTCTAGACATTGATAAAGCCTTTGAATTTTTTTCTATCCATCTCCTGACTTGTGCCTGTCCACAACTTTATCCCAGAGATCTTTTGACAGTGCCTTGCCACCCATAGTTGATTGTTTGCTTCAGTTGCACTACCAAGGACTGAAAAATGCTCCAGGAAAGCTCTTTTCATGGTGAGCTAATCAAAATGACCACAGCGGATCACAATTGAAAGTCAAATGGCTTTGTGTGACATTGAGAAGGTGATTAGCTACACCTGAGTATACTTACTCAGTATACAAGTCATTTTTAGGAGGGGATGATCCTTAGTATTCACCCTCCTGTGACTGTAAAACCCCTAAATTAATTCAGAAGTCACATAAGTAGTCAAACAGTGTTGACCCGTGTGCAATTTAAGCGTCATGTGATCTCCATATAAGTACAGCTGCTCCTGGAAGATTCCAGATTATGTTCAAGAACATAAAGAACCAAACTGCATCATGAAGACCAAGGATGATGAGCAGAGCAACATTAAATCCATTATTTTAAAAAAATCTAAAACATACAGAACAACTACAATAACAAGTGTCCAAGAGTAACGCTGAACATGATGCTACCACCACCACGCTTCATGAGACATGCTTAATGTCAAATGTGAAGCTGCAAGCAGATATTTTAAGTTGTTACACCATCAACAGTTCAGCAAAAAGATAATATTTTGATTAGCTTTATTTCTATTAAATATGGAACTTTCATTTGTATGTTTATTAGTTTTAATCTTATTTATTTTGTATGGTTCTGTTGCTATTGCTTTATACAAATATTTATTTTTAGACTTTCTATTATAACTATATTTCTACTTTCTTTATTTTCTGCATCTTCCCTTTAAAAAAAAACAAAAAAAACCTTGCCATGTTCTATAAAGCACGCAAGGCTGCATTTTATTATTACAATTGCAAAGTAAAGTGTACAGAATTTTCCAAGCTGTCTAAAGGTAAATTTTTTATTGTCCTAACATCCAAGGAGGCCATCAATAAACGAAGACCAGCAAGCCGGACCAAAGGACAAACAGGGCCCCCGATGTTGGCGCTGCCATGGAAACGGGGACAAGCCAATTAAAAGCATCATTGGTGCAAATAACATAATGTCCTGTAATCAAGCCAGCGGGAAGCCGGCAGCACAGGCTGCTGAAATCACTCATCACCATAACAACAGCAGCCGGTGCTGAACACTCAGCTCACCTCATCGCCTCGGCTTTACGGCTCGGGGAACGCAGACTTTTACTCACGACCTCAGGAGCGTGCCGTCGTGACAGAATGATGCTCGCAATAAAGCCTGCAGTGTAAGGGCTCCAGTGATTGTGAACAATGTGAGGCTGAAAAAGGGTCACAAGGTCATCTTTTTGAATTACCTTTCTCTGATTTAAAAAAAATAATCATTACAGAATTTCAAAATGACTTCCATCACATTTCACATCCACTAAAAAGATGTCGTACATTATAACAGGTGTATTTATAACATCAGTTTTAGCTGGTGGTTTATAATTCTTCGTTTTATAGCTAATGATGTCATTATTATTATTATTTTTTTTTACCATGTTTTGTCATAGTAGTATGGTGATTTGGGACATGACCCCAATATGGCATGGCAGTATAGCAGTTTGGGACATGACTCCAACATGGCATGGTAGTATAGTGGTTTGGGACGTGACCCCAGTATGGCATGGAAAGTATAGGGATTTAGGACATGATGCCAGTATGGCATTGCAGTATAACAGTTTGGGATGGGATGTGACCCCAGTATGGCATGGCAGTATAGTGGTTTAGGACATAACCCCAGTACTGCATGGCAGTATAGCAGTTTGGGATGTGTTTAGGACATGGGACCCTGTTTGGCACCAACAACCACATGGTCAGACAACAACAACTGCTGATACGTCATCAGGCATTAGGGGTCCCTGGATCTAGATTAGTACAAGGTATTTTTTAAAAATTGATTGTGGAAGAAGAGCGTTGATCCCGAGACACATTAACGTTAAACTTTTCCATGCAGTCCTAAATCTGTATAATTCCTCAGTGTATATTCCAGAGTTCGGAATTTTGTGTGGTCATACAGTAGAGATGTAGAGCTAATTTAGTTCAAAGAGTAGAAAGAACCTCCATCATTCCTGCTCATGATGTGCAGTGACACATTAATGAAGCAACAGCACAGAAACACAGAGGCAGCAAAAGGAAGAACTGATCAAATGGCCGCAGTAAAAATGATACGACTCCATACATCATCCTGACCGTGTATAATTTTAAAATGATCTTTCTGGCTGCTTTGAGATGGAGGTTCCACTGAGGTGCTGAGCGGTGTGAACAGATGTTTCTCAAGGTGCCCAGAGACGCCCCGGGAGCACTTTTGTTAAAAGGTAAAAAAGTACACTGAAAGGTTCCTTGGATAATTCATCCAGAAGAACATGGACATATTTGTTCATGATAACTTTATGACTTGTTCTATTATATTAATTACAATCTCTGGTTTTATGTTAAACTTATAAAACACAGAGTGCTGTGACAGGAAAATAAATCAATGATGGGCTGGTGTGATAAAGCTCTCACTCTCACCACTCCAAATGATTGATTATTTTCCTACAACACATTGTGCAACAGTTTATTTGTTTTACACCGACAACCTTTTGTGAATGATTAAATGAATTTTTCATTTATTAATGAACATGCTGTACTTTTTTGTCCAGTTAAAGTTGCATTTAATGTTGTTTTTGACAACATCACTTGCGTTGAAGAGTCATTCTGTCAACTGATGGAAAACTTACTGACAGTTACAAAGCGCTGACACTGGAGACGCCTTCCTTTAAATGTTAAATAAATGTCTTCTTACAGAAACGTTCATATCATCAATGATTATACGACTTTGTTACAAGAACACATTATTCTCAAAATATTGTGATGCATAACGTGTATCGTGCCATAAGTGTCGTGATATGATATTTTTGCCATATCGCTCACCCTCGGCTGCCATGATGGAAGTTCAACCAGCTTAGTTTGGGAAGATTATATTTGACACACTTTCACACACTGGAATGATTGGAATATGATTTATTCACATATGTACAGCTTTTAAAGCCAAAATTATAATCATATAAAATACCCCTAAAAGTCCAAAACGGAGCTCAACAATCAAGGTCATATCCTGACTCATTTTTCCTCTTCTTAGCCATTTGAGTCTCCTCCTCATAGCCACTTCAGGATTGTTCTGTCGCTGTAACAGTGTGAGTGTGTGTGACAGGGAAGGTCTGACCAGGGCCTAGGACCTGCCTGACCGTCATGTTTATGCGTGATGTCTTAAGGTAAGCAGAACACACCTCCCAGTCCTTTTCACACACAGTCTGGACGATGCCATCGTTCGGCTCGTCCTTGTCGACACACTGGTCCAGGCAAAAGGGCAGGGGGTGGCCAGCAGGGGCAGGAACGATGCAGGGTACAGCGTGGTACAGCAGGCGACTGGAACCCGACATCACCATGACGTCACCGCTGCGCATGAACATGGCGGTGGGCGGGTCCTGCCGTTTAGTCCCGCCCAGCAGGAAGACCGCCGTCTGCCCGAAGCTGAGACGAAAGAATCACTTAGATCTGGGTAAATTTATGCAGTTTAACTCTTTTGTGAATTGTATTCTCATTTTAAAAAAGTAGAAACGTTACATGAAGTTACGAACTCCTCACCTAAAAGACACAAGAGGTGGAGTATGATCAAGCTCCGATTCGTCCACGTGGATGCCGAGAGAGGAATCGGAGTGATAGTAGTTCAGAATTCCCGCCTCCGCTTTAAAGCCGGGAAAACCGCAAGCCGCTGCTACTTTGTGGGACAGAGAGTGGAGGTCCTCAGGGAAAGGAGTGTAGTGATCAGAAGAATAGGTCTACACAGAAGAAGAAGAAAAGGAAGGGGGGGGGGGAACCCACACACACACACACACATTACACAAGTGCTGCTTTCAGAACAGGAAGTAAATATTACTGTCTCCTGATTAGCGCAAAAAGAGAGAGAGAGAGAGAGAGGGGTTAAAATCTAAATAAGAATGATTGCTGTTTTCTATATTTTACAATATATGCCATTATCTAAATGGCACATGGGTGAGATTTCTGTATCTGAAGCCTTTCATTGGTGTATTCATTGGCTCTTCACCAGGAGTCTCTGTCCTTCACTGAAAAGGAAAACAAAAACGAAACAGAGGTGCTGCTTAAAATTCGCAGGTTGATGCCAGAGATTTGGCAGTATTAAACCGAGATCAGGGTTAATGAATCCTGAGTGCAACTCCTGACTGATGTAATAGGACAGAAGCCTAAATGTAATTAGCATATAAACGAGACAGACGAGCAGCGGGTCTCTACGACTCCACACCGAACGTCCTGAAAGGAGGAAACAACGCTAATCAGATTTAGGACAAAGTGCATTCTCTTGGAGGGAAGCCGGCTTCGATAAAGGCCACGGTTTCCCTCTGGATAATAAATCACACACTCGTTCACGTTCTCTCTTTCTGTTTTTTGAGGTGTTGAGTTTTGATCATGAAGGAAATTTGCCGTCTGTATTGAAAATGAATTCGGGTTTCCGAGTGGCGCAAGCGTATCATCCAGAGATCACGAGTTTGACTAGATGATGCCACAGCCATTCATGGATGGATGGATGGGAGCATAATTAGCCATGGGAAAGCGCAAAAGTAGCCAATCGTACACTTCTGTGAGCTCGTGTATGTGGAAGAGTGCAGACAGCGCTTTGGTTGAAAAAGATTTGCTGGTTTCTCAGAGGAAGCACGAGCTAGCAGTGTTTCACAACACACTATGCCTCAGTGTTATGTGTATATGTATCCCATGTATTGGCACATATCAGTGCACATATTTGATCTCCCCCCCCAATATTCAATAAGCAAAGATTAACACGCAGGCTGGAGTTTTTACTTTAACACTTGTATCCAAACAATATGGTGGCCTTCCCACAAGTCACTGCAGTATGACATCACACTACATTACATCCCTAATAGCGATGTAAATCCAATTACTCAGAATGAACAGATAACATGTTCTAAACAAATACAAAGACATATGAATACTATGAGCATTGCTTGTCACTGGGACAGAAATCGCACAGAATGCAAGAAAAAAAGTTGCCAGAGTACGAGGTTTTTACTTTCGAGTGAGCAGTCAGATATGAAGCTTGCATTTACGGCATCCTTAGTAACTGCCTGGTCAGGGTCATGGTGGTTTAAATTAGATCAATTCAATTTTATTTGTATAGCGCTTTTAACAATGGAAATGGTCACAAAGCAGCTTTATAGAAATATATACATTTTAAATGTATAAATTCATCCCTAATGAGCAAGCCAGAGGAAAAGCTCTTCCCCCTGCTGTAGCCTTCACTATTCAAGGTACCAACAAATAGCCTGCACCTTTTGATCGAAGTAGGCGTGCCGGATCATAAAAGATCAAAAGTTCGCTCAGGTACTGTGGTGCGAGACCACTCAGTGCTTTATAGTTCAATAGTAGTATTTTATAATCAATGCAAAATTTGATTGGGAGCCAACGCAGTCTGGATAAAATAGGGGTGATGTGGTCATATCTTCTGGTTCTAGTAAGAACTTTTGCTGCTGCTAACTGGAGTAGACTAGACTAACTGGAGTTTGTTTATGCTCCTATTGGAACATCCAGACAGGCATTACAATAATCCAACCTAGAGGTAACAAAAACATGAACTAGTTTTTCTGCATCGTGTAGTGACAATATATTTCTTATCTTAGCAATATTTCTGAGATGAAAGATGGCTATCCTAGTAATATTATCTACATGAGCTTCAAACGAAAGACTGGAGTCAATAATCAAATATAACAACTAAATTTGTTAGAAAATATCACAGGCAGGTACGAACGCAAATAATAACTGCCCCACCCACAACTCGTTGAGAGCAATTATGAACTAGAGTGATTTAGCTGAGGTAGAGGAACTGTCAGAGCCACAATTCATGGCCACTTCAGGTTTAAATCCAAATACAGGTCCAGATCTGAATATTTGGACCAGATACAGATAGCAGTACCTTTGTATCCCAGTCGTAATGGTAACCCAGAGTCACCCAGCGGAGTTTCTCCAGCAGAGTCCTCGGCTCCCTCTGCCCTTTCTTCCTGCACAAACCGACAGCTAATGTAAATACATCCTCAGAGAGAATCTGAAAATACCGAACAATTTCCTTAAAAGGAAATTTAACACACAGGAGTGTATAAGGTGATAGTATTAACATCCTCACTTGATAGTAGAGTGTTTTCACATACACAGTCTGGTGCGTTCTCGCTCTCTTTAAACACGTCAGCAGTTGAGGGTTAAGGGTCTTGCTCAAGGTATTGAAAAGAGTTGTGGTGGCGGTGCTGGGATTTGAACTCACAAACAACCATCCGACCATTAAGCCAATATTCCTTAAACACCGAACAACCAGAAATCACATTGATCGCGGGTCCGAGAGCGTTTTTTTTTTTTTGAGCACATTTTCAGCCATACACTCGTTTAAATATGTGCAGTGTGAAACCAAAACGTTAGATACAGAAGAATCAGGTCCACTGACTGTAAAATGGAAACATATTTAAATAGGACATTAACATGAACAGGAATTCGGAGTGAATTTCACAATTAGCTAGAGATAGTCAGGAAATAAATGTGTTCAGAACATGCTGCGTTCATAAAAATTTAAGGGTTACCCCAAATCGATTAACATTTTAGGGATCTAGATTCGTGGTGTGTTTGTTCTCTGCAGAAGATTTGTATTAGAAGATGGTATTTGGATATGATATAGACGTTAAAGACTTGAAAGAAATACTCCTGTGCTCTCCTGTCTTTCGATTTCCACTATCAGCGAGTTTGTTTGTTTTTTTCAACAAAATATGTTGCCATTTTTTCCTCAGTATACTCACCGAATGCCACCTACGCTCTTCTCCCAGATGTTCTCCGTCTCAGCACGTGACATGTGCATGTCCAGGTTACACACGTTAGGTTTCTGTGTGTACGTCTTCATACACTGTTTTACCCAGTAGGGCTGTGAACCAGGCAGGAAGGGATTAGAGATGAATATAAACCCTGAGGGGAAGAAATAAAGATTGTTACAGTTGTGCTTGGATTAAAAAAAAAAAAAAAAAAAAAAAAAAAAAAAAAAGAGCATTAATTAGTTAATTATGGTGTCAGATAATCCAGTTACTGAGATTTGGATCTTTTGGCTTTGCTTCATAGACCCCTGTTTTGAGAACCAGAAATCTAAGGAACTCTTGAGGAACCCTTTCGTCTAAGGAGTTACACATGCGCACATTTTGCTTTTCAGTGTGGCATGTTTTCTTAATGCCACTAATAAAAGCTGATACCGTTTGCATTTCGCCCTGGCACAGAATCTTCTCCATACTGTTTGGCTCACAAAACGTGGAATTGGTGAAATTGGTGAAATTGGTGACGTTTCAGTCGTCAGTAAGAAACTTCTGGCATCAGCAAGCTCAGTACCTGGATATCCCTGAAGACCGAACGCTCTCCACTTTTTAACAGGCTGAAGCCCTGCTCTGAAAGCAGCTTCCTCGCCAACGCTGCCATGGTTCAATTCGGCTGCATAAACCTGCACATGATGCAAAGAGGAACTCGTGCTTATCTTATATATAGGGAGCTGAATTCCAAATGGAAGAGCTGTAGTAATTTAGTCATTCTGAATGCCTCGTACAATTCCCCAGATATAACCTGTGTCTCAAATCACATACTATGTCCTGTAATTTAACGTATAAAACTGTACTATATACTAAACTTGAAGATAAATAATATACAGCAAGATATTCACAAGGAACGTGCCATATAATCTAAGCCTAATAAGGAACAGAAAAAAAAAAACCCGCATTATTGTTTAACAAAGAAATATGTCTAATCACTGACGTGGTGAAGTTTTCTTTAAGATGTTTATTTAACATTTATGGAAAGAGTCTCCAGTGTCAGAGAAAGAAGAGGTAATGCTTTGTGGTGACTGCAATTTTTTTTTGTGTGTGTGTGTCTTATTAACTTCAAAAGAAACTGTTGAGATAAAGACTCTAGACCCTAGCTGCTATAATCACAAGTGAGAACAGGAACTAACTTGTTTGATGGATGTTATACAACATTAAATGTAACAATAAACACATAAAAAATATGCCACTTTGTTCTTTAATAAATAGAACAGTGTAATTGCTCTGGTATAAGATGAATTAAACACTTCAAGACGTGATCTAATAGAAAAATAATCAACTTCGGGTCATCACACCAGAGTATTTTATTCCTTACTTAATGTACACACAAAACAGAACACACACTCTCTCCTGCAATCATTAATAGCCATGCTAGACTATTCCATTAGTCTACCATTACAGACCACTAAAACACATTAAATCCTTTTATTAAGAAGCATTACAAATGTATGATAAATTATGCGGTAGTCAAGAAAACCCTGTACTACACTCTCACGCCTGATCATCAAAACAATCCGCCATTGGAGCTGTGCACGCACGATGCTAACAATTCGGCTTAACGACTCACCATTTCATTTCCCACTTTCTTCGAAAAATCAATGACTTCACTAAAATCCGGAGGAGGATTTCTCCGTTTATAAAACTTGAACAGTTTTCTAAACGCATCCTCCCCCTGCTCCACCATGGAAGCCGCCATCTTATCTGGCATCATTGACCTATGAACTTTCAACTCTCGGCGTCAAAACGCAACAATATTTAATCGCAAAACGTAATATATGAATCTAGTTAATTTTAGATTTTTACATTTGGTTCATTTCATTTTTGAATTGGTGTTAAACGCTAAACGGTATGAGAGAGGAAAAAAAAAATTCTGTCACGTGATCTGGGTCATCGGTGAACTTTTTTTTTTTTTTTTTTTTTTTTTTTTTTTTTTTTTTCCTTCCCAAGGACGAAACATGGCGGCTCCCAGCAAGAAGGTGTTTGAGCTGTTTGTCTCAAAAGTCCCATGGACTGTCGCAACAAGTAAGCGGTTAACACACGCTACTGATATGATGTGATTTATGATGTTTTTTCTTTCTTTCTTTCTTTATTTTTTATAAATGTGTTAAATTATTACGATTATTCCGACATTGGCTAACCGGCTAAATGTACAACCAAATGATTCACTTACCGTTTCTTCTAAGAACGCGTACAAATATGATATTTTAACACCCGCTGTGTGAAGTTGTATTCCTAATTTAATCCGAAATAAGTCAATACATTTGTACAAAAAAACCCTAATGTATGTTTGTGACAAATAATTGTTTATGTTTGTGACAAATAATTAGTAAGTATGCCTTCGGGTCGTGAGTCGATTCTCTGACTCCAGGCATTTAGTCATGAGAGTCGACTCTGAAGCTTTAGAGTCGATTCAGTGCAGTGAACAAAGTTGTTATTGATTTTTTAAGAAGTCTGTGTTTTGTATTTTAAGAGATAATTGCCTGTGCTGTGTTTTACTTTTTGTAATCGATGATTGGGTAAAAGTAGTGCGCAGAATCGACTCCCAACACTTTGAATCACAATCAGAGTCGACTCAAGTTTCTGCAATGAACAGGCCATGTGTTTGACAAATACGAGCTGTGTGCTGATTGGTTAATTTCCCGGCGAGTATGATCTGCTACCCAATTGTAATAAGGGAGGTGGGATTTGTAGGGATTTAGATGGTCCTTAATTACTGTTTCATATGTGAATATAATCACCTGCCTACAGCTTTACAGTTTATTTCTGTCCTTCTTTCAGAGGAGATAAAAGAGTATTTCGGGCAGTTTGGCCAAGTGAAGAAATGCCTTCTGGTTTTTGTAAGTATATTGCCATTTTTTTGTAGTTGTTGTTATTAAAAAATCATTATGGTTGTGTATGTTACATTTTCATGGGCTGTTTTTATTACCAGGACAAAGAGACTGGCTTTCATAGGGGCTTTTGCTGGATCGGCTATTCGTCAGAGGAAGGACTGCAGAACGCACTTCAGAAAGATCCTCACATTATGGAGGGAAGCAGGGTACGTAATCTCAGGACAAACCACAAAACGTTCCCTGTTAATAGTATGGAAGTTCAGTATCAAACAACAAAAAACATAAATCTATTATTTTAGACCAAAGCTGTAGCACCAACAGCATACATTCATATGGCTAAAGTTTTTTTTTTTAATTATTATTATTTTCTAAAATATAAATTGGTGATATAAACTTGATGGTGTAATCCGTAAAGAAAATAGCAGTAAATCTCCTTATGCGTAAATTTACACAAACTCAGGAGCGAACCATAGGATGCGAACGTTATTCCCAACTAACTAATATTTTAATGAACACCACATTTCTCATGTAAATGCTCCTGCCAGTGATTTACGAAGAAATCCGTTCATATCCAGCTCAATAAATGAGGTATATTAAAACATTGTTTTGTTTGGGATGCTTGCCTACAAACTTGTGGTCAAGAGAAGCAACATGTGAATTTTAACACAAAAAAGCTGTATATCTTTTTTCTTTTGGCTTAAAGAAAATAAATTAACAAATTTTAAACACTATTTTACCCATCATTGGTCCACAACCTCCAGAGAGGACTCCTATTGTCACAAGGAGTGTTCTGTAATAGAAATCACACAAAGTCCATTCGGATATGGATAGAATCCAAACTGCTTCCTTTCATGGGAATTCGAGTCGTTGATTATTCAGTCTGAGCATCAAAGATATTGGAATGTCCCAAATGGACATCCTTACAATGTTGTGTACTCATGCAGGGAATAGGAACTATTTGGGATAAAGTCTGTGTTTCTCAGTTGTAGTTCTTTACTCCTTCTGTACTGCATCTTTTGTGTTTTGTCCTGTTTTACTAAAGCACAATAATATGGAAATTACTGCTCTCTCTCTCTCTCTCTCTCTCTCTCTCTCTCTCTCTCTCTCTCTCTCTCTCTCTCTCTCTCTCTTTTAGATTGTATTGATTGATATTTGTGTATTAATACTGATTTTTTTCTCTCCAAATGCAGCTCCAAGTACAAAAGAACAGACGGCCATTTATGGGGAAAAAAGCGAACAAAGACGCTGATGAAATCTGAACAGCAACACTGACTCTGTAATGTGAAGATTGTCATTTTTTAAAAATTTTTTTATTTTGTCCATTATTACAAATCTGTAACTTATGTCTATGAAATTAGCGTTGTCTTTGTGGAAAGGTGACTTTGCAACTTTACAATAAATGTGCTATTGACAGAACACGTGTACATGTGGTTTGTTTTGTATAGGTACTGCTTTGGTTTTTGCTTCAGTCAAAGAAGTTACATGCAGAAGACCAAACAGGCAACTTTCTTATTAATAAAGACGCACTCATACTCAGCATACATTCTTAGACCGGACTATAGGATAAGGAAAATAAGATATTACATGGCTGTGTATGTACTGAAACAGAAATGAGAGTTAAATGCTGCCATAGAAGAAATAATACTAGGAAGACAATGCATTTGTGTAACTTAATACTTGGAACATGAAATCTGATGGTACTTCAAGCTCTGTCTAGGATTCTGTCTCATCCCTAATGTCTGGAATCGATAACAAAACCTGGTTTTATACCGTATATGTACATATTAGTTACATTTATAGCACAGAACTGTTGAATTCTCAAGTCTAATACATTATCATTTTTATAACAACTCGCACTTGGACTTGTATGATGGACGCTCCATATAAATACATTAAAGAACGTGTTCAGTCATTGATGTGAAGTTTTCTGATTCAAATTTATGGAAGGAATCTCCAGTGTCAGCATTTTGTCACAGTCAGAGGTCAAGCTGCTTTTTGTATTATTAACTCGAAGAGAAGGCTGGTGAGGTAACAACTGTTTGTAGCTGCTATAACAGAAGTACTACAGGACCTAACTTGATTTACCAGATTTTCATCAATATTAAATGTACCATAAAGAGATAAATGGATGCGTTGTACTTTGATAAATGAATTGTTGGCAAAAAGTTGGCAAATTGCTGTGGTATAAGAGGAATAAAGCACTTTAGGACATGCTTTTATAATAAAATAATCAACTTAGTAATTAACAATTTTATATACACGGTACCAGACAGACATACTGAGAATGAAGCAAATAGCCAAATAAATATATAAAAAGGGGTGGAGGGGGCTAATACTTATGGCAGCTGGTAATAAAAGGGCCAATGAGTTTGTAGAAGGTTATATCAGTATTACTTTTTGTTATTTTATTTTGAGGACGAACATAAATATATTTTATTGTATGTATATATATATATATATATATATATATATATATATATATATATATATATATATATATATATATATATATATATATATATATATATATGGTCTTTGGGGTTCAGTTTGAACACATTCACACCTGAGGTAAAACTTTTAGCTCGTATTTGATGTCTTAGTACGAAATTCTCTTTTAAACCACGTTTTGCCATAATCATAATTTTACTGCTGAATGCGGGTGGGAAAAAAACAAAGACGTAGTGTGTTTCAGTATTAGCTAAGTATGCTAGCGGGGACGGAACGGTAAACACACTGCAACTCCCATGATGCATTGCGCGCGACGAAGGCGGAAGGACACGAAAACAAATACCGGTGAGTGAATGACAGCGTGTGAGTGCGTGCAGACAAGATGAAGGTGAATTACCGAGCTTAAAAAAGGATTTACGGTGACAAAAAAACGCATCATTTACACTTACTGAATCAGGCTGTACTGCGACAGAGTCTCTGGCTAACGAGTTTGTGGTACGAGCGTCTTTTATTTCACGAAACTGCTTGCATAACATAACAACATGCTGTAGCTGTAGTGTCTTTGCTTTTTATTCTGAGATGAGGTGCATGATTAGTAAATGCAACAACAGTGCAGGAGCGGTACCACCTAAAGTGCATTATTTTTCCAATAGCACCGCGTCCCGAAGTGTTTTATTCCTCTTGTATCACAGTGATATGCCAAAGATAACACTATAGTGTTTATTTAAGAACTTTATTATGTTCTGCAACGTGAACAAAACGAATTAGTTCCTGTGCATATATTATAGCAGCTATAAACAGTCGTTTTCTTCACCAGCCTCCTTATTTCTCTCTTGAAGTTAGTAAGGACAAAACAACACAGCTTGCATGTTAACCAGAAACCAGAAAACAACTAAATCTCAAAACTTTCCCAAATCGTTAAAAAAAACAACAACAAACAAACCGAATGTTACAAAACGCTGACAATGGAGACTCCTTCCTTCTATAAACATAAACACTAAACAAACATAAACATCTCCTCACACTTCACCATTATATACTATTATACTCCTTTTTAGGTTACAAAACAACACATTCTTACTATATCTTTTATTAGTTTTAGTATATGGTCCCCTCTGAAACTATTGGAACGGCAAGGGCAATTCATTTGTTTCTGCTGTGAAGACATTTGGGTTTGAGATCAAAAGATGAACATGAGAAGAGAGTTTAGAATTTCAGCTTTTATCTCCTGGTATTTATATGTTGATGTGTTAAGTGATAAATGACATAGAACATAGCACATTTTGTTATAGGCCACCCAATGTGTAGGCGAGCAAAAATATTGGAACACGCGACTGACAGGCGTTTCTTGTTACCCAGATGTGTCCTGTTAGATTGATTGTTTAAACAATAAATAGCTCTGACCATCTACTCTCGGTTTTGGAAGATGAAGATCAGAGAGCTGCATTGCACAAACATTGTGCATAGCCAGTAAAACAATTTGGAATGTCCCAAACCAAATATTAAGTGTTGTTTACTTTAATGTACTTCAAGACTGATCTGTTCCTATACTTTTGCTCACCTCAAAATTGGGTAGTCTGATACAAAAGGTTCTATGTTAAAACATCTAAATGTAAATACCAGCACAGACAAATGAAGTGGCCTTGCCGTTCCAATAGTATTGGAGGGGCCTGTATGTGGACCGTCAGACATATGATTACCCGTGTAGAAATGATAACGCATTCATATGAAGCTGTGCTTTGAATTACAGACGAAACTGCTGTCAGAATCACCGTAACGCTCGCCCTCACAATATTAGAAAATCCAGTGCAATATACACTTTATTATATTGTTAATAATATTTGCAGTAAACAGTTCTTCTGCCATGCAATATAGCTTGTTAACAGTATACTTTGGTTGCTAAGCAACATAACGAGGAAAAATATGGGTACTTTTTTGGAGAGAACAAGGGCTCTAGTGTAACAGTGTTACTTGTTCGATTACTATGATGTGGTGACAGGTGTGTGTATATGGAGTGAAGAAATCCACAGAAACCCTCCATTTTATAAAGAAAATTAATCAACACATTCAGACCAATCAGATTCCAGACTTTAATAGCACTCTGGTATAATATAAACTCTTACATTACAATTTTTTTCAAAATTGCGTTTAAACAATTTTGCTGTGAATGATGTAAACAAACAGACTTGTTTAGAGAGTGGTGATTTATTGTTTGGTTTGTTTGTCGGTGGTTGCAGTACCTCACATGGCCGTGCGACTGCTGAAAGTGTCGTCTGTTGCGACTGCGCTCATCGCCTCGTCCGGATTTTACCTGCACTCTCAGAATGTCGACCTCAACGACCTCAGCATCGTCAGATTCAGCCGAGCGGCTGCTACGGTAAAAATAACAAACACTAACCATCGGCTTTAATTTTTCAGAAACCGAGAACGTGATGTGCAGCGAGTGAGTCTGAGGAACGTTTACGATCTAGAAGAACAGAACCAGCAGGACATTTAGTTTCGATTGGGTCCACGAGTACATATCATACGTACATTATTAATAAACAAGAAATCAAATAGGTAGTATGTCATTTATGGCATTCCTTAGTTGTTCTAAAAGTTATATGTTATTAATATATATTCTGATATTTATTACGCAGTAGTGTACTGTATAGGGTTTAAAACTCCAACTACGTAAAAAAATATATTTTTTATACGATATATGATTATATATAGTAGAGTTGCATAAAACTGTGAAAACTGTTAATTTTATCTTACTTGTAGTTATTGTAAATAGAAATAAATTATTTAACACTGAAAATCAGGAAAAAAGAAAAAAAAATGTAGCATTTTTACAATGATTAAAGATTCAGTACAACAATTTTAACATCAAATCAGCTAAATTAAAAAAAAATACAAATAAGCAGGCCCTCCAGGATTTCGTGATTTTGCAATCGCAGAAATGAACACAAAATCAAGCAAACCCAACGATATTCGGAGGAGCTTGAAATTCTTCAAAATTACCGCAGATTTTCCACAGATTTGGGCCGAGACGTGTCATGTGACGTCCGGAAAAAAGCACAAAATGTTGCAGCGCAAATTTTAAATAAAGCCGCAGCAAAATCAAGCATTTTTGGCTGCAACAATCACAAAAAAAAAAAAACTGCAAAATCCTGTGCGGACTGCATGAATGTATAAATTAAATAATAATAAAAATAAATTTATAAATGTAAAATCTCTATCCGGAATTTATATATTTCTGTAAAGCTGCTTTGTGACAATGTCCATAGTTAAAAATGCCATACAAATAAAATTCAATTGAATAATTGTTATTAAAAAACATTAAAAATGTTATAAAAGTATATTGAGATCTCAGAAAGGTTTATTGTGGCATTATTAATTACAATATGAATATTATATCATCACATTTCTTACCCCTCTATTGGCAATTAAATAATGAAAACAATTAAACAAATGCTCTATCAGATCCCTCCATCTTTGTATGTAGTGAGCGTGTATACTGAATAGTTTACAGGAAGCCATTTTGAATTTGACCTACTTTGGTTTATTAATGCGTGAAGAGGTTTTTAAAGATGGCAGATTTTTACATCGAAACATCAGCAAACTGTTTAAGGTAAGTATGCTCGTGTCTCTACATGATGTCTGATAAAAAATTACACAGATACAATATACAATATTGTTCCAGTTTTACTGATGTTATTTCAAACGGTGGTCGTGTTGAACATTGTGGTGTGTCGCCTGATTTATCGGCATGTGACTGTAGGCCTTCTAGCCGTTTGTAATGTGTCATCTTTTAATGTGAATTTTGCTAACACACGCTGGAACTTCTTCACGTTTTAGACGGCGGTCATCAGTTATGACTATCTCACCGCTCTGCGAAAAGTTCAGTACGGGACAGACGAGTACTGGAGCCTCAAATCAGAGGTAGGTTTTCAGCATTTGCTCCTGTAATGATGTGCCCCACACACACACATACACACACACAGCGTTCATAGTGCAGTCCTAGCTCCCACTAACCCACAGAACTTTGAAAATGCTGTTTTTTGCGTTTTTAGTTGCCAGTTTTAGCTGCTGCTAGAGCCATATCTCCCTGCAGTTCTCGCCCTGGTTTCCCACTGAATCTAAGCAGGGCTGAGCCTGGTCAGTACCTGGATGGGAGACCTCTTGGGGAAAAATAAGGTTGCTGCTGGAGTGGTATTAGGGAGGCCAGTAGGTGGTGCTATCCCTGTGGTCTGTGTGGGTCCTAATGCCCCAGTATAGTGACGGGGACACTATACTGTAAAAAAAAAAAAAAAGCACCTTTCGGATGAGACGTTAAACCGAGGTCCTGACTCTCTGTGGTCATTAAAAATCCCAGATCACTTATCGTAAAGAGTAGGGGTATGACCCCGGGGTCCTGGCAAAATTCCCCCATTGGCCCTTATCTATCATGGCCCCCTAATAATCTCCATCCCTGAATTGGCTACATCACCCTCATCTCCTCTCCACCTATGTGTGGTGTGTGTTCTGGTGCACTATGGCTGCTGTCGCATCATCCAGGTGGATGCTACATGCTGGTGGTGGTTGAGGAGATTTCCCCCCCATACTATGTAAAGCGCTTTGAGTGTCTACAAAAGCGCTATATAAATGTAAGGAATTATTATTATTTAGTTTTTAGTCAGTTTCCTAAACAACGAAATGCAAAAAATAGAAAAAATAGAATAAAAAGACAAAACAGCATTGTGCCCGATCCATAATGTTTACATGATTTCTACTATTTATTTATTTATGTATGTTTTGTTTACTTTCCAAGGCCACATTTTGTATCATTTTGCATTGTGGAATTTACTACAGTGAAAATATAAAAATAGAAATAATAAATTAAAAATAGAAAATAGAATATAAATAGAAAACAGCATTGTGTCTGATCCATAACTTTTACATAATTTACATCATTTGTTTATCTATCTATCTATCTATCTATCTATCTATCTATCTATCTATCTATCTATCTATCTATCTATCTATCTATCTATCTATCTATCTAATCAACTCTACATGTATTGGCACCCTATCCATCCATCCGTCCATCCATCCATCCATCCATTCCTCCATCTATCTTTCTATCTATCTATTCATTATTTTACTTTCCAAGGCCACATTCTGTAACATTTATTTTGCAATGTGGAATTTAATACCATAAAAAATATAATTTTTCATATACATAAACATGTCATTTTAATCAGGAAAAAAAGGAAAGAAAAGGAGAAGAAAGAAAGAAACAGCTCAACAAATTTGTTGGTTTCTCTGTTATTTTTTTTGTCACACTTTCTTCTTCTGAGGACAATAATGACTAATATATAAATGTTATTTTTTTATGGACCATTAAAGCCACACCTAACAGATGGAGAGAAAAAAGAGACAAGGTATAAAAAAAATTCAATAAAAAAGAAAAGAAAAGCGAAAAAGAATGATTATAGTATATCAGATTGTGGTCTGTTTTTTATTTGATCCTGAAAAAAAAAAAAAAAATCAGGAAACACTCACTTCAAAAAGAGTTTCTTAAAACAAGAGAATAAGTTTGTGAATTTGACTATCATTTGCATAAACTCCATATTCTAATGTGAGGCCACACCCCCTACCTGAGTCAGATGCTGGTGTGGAGTGAATTAAGTAGTAAGCGTTTCAACCTCAGCTGTTTCCCTAGTTTCTGCGACGTCTTTTTGTACGTCATTTTTAATACATAGGCCTGATGCCAAACTGGTAGCTGTAAGATTATCCTGTACTTCTAGCTCCTGCACTAAAGTAAAGCAAATTTTAGACGCAAAATATCTTTGGGATGGGAGGAAACCTGTATACGTTTTATTTTGCTGCCTGGTCAGATCGAGGCTGGGGAAAGGTCAGTGTGTCTGAGCAGCCGGTGAAGCCTGACGAGCGAAATTCAGCCATTCAGAGTGTGATAGTACACACACATACACACACACACACGCGCGCGCTCTGTTTCCCCTCGGGGCCTGCTGTCAAGCCTCACTACACTCACTGATTAGAATTAATGCAAGCCCCTGGTTTGATATAGAGAAAAGATTTGCCTCGTAATTATTATGAAGCCGTAGAGGTGATCCAGTTCGCTCGGTCGTACGTTTTTTTCCCCCCTCGTCACAGCTGGAATATTAGCTGTGGACAAATAAACAGATAAATGACCGCTGTTCGGGCAGGGATAGGAAGGACATATCTGACATATCAGATTGTTTATCACTACACAGAAATGTATTTCCTGGAAATATCACGATAAGGGTTTGATAATTACAAATTGGCCAATTATATTTTGCGTATGAGCCAAAATTTGATCTCATGATATGTTCTACATTTCACGTATCACGTAAGTGCAATTATTTGAGCTGATTGGAGTTGTTCTAGATTATTTTACTGTATTTAAGTGTTAAATTCAACATTCATATGTTTTTCAGTGATTCATTTTCAATAACAGCAGCAAACTACAGTTATATAACTATTATATTAATGCACTTGTTCCAACACACTATCGTTTCTATAGCAACATCTCATTCACATGGTAATGCGTAAGCATTGATATGGCAAAGTCTTCTGTGAGGAGACATTTATTTAACATTTAAGGAAGAAGTCTCTAGTGTCAGAGGTAGACTGTAAGGTTTCCGACACAGGGAAGTCTTCAGGCTGCTATAAGGTAAGTGATAACAGGAACAAACTTGTTTCATGGATGTTCCACAACATTAAATGTAACTATAAATGGATAAAAAGTATGACGTGTTGTTCTTCAATAAGTAAAAAATTGTGTGAGAGGAATGAAACACTTCAGGACATGCTGTTATAGTTATACGTTAGGATGGTAACCGTAACTGTGCTTCATCACGTCAAACCATCGTTGATTATTTTCCTGTGGTAGCACAACCCCGAGTTGTTTTTGTGATGATGCTCCTTCCTCATAAACCCTTATATACACCAGTTTTCCAGCAAAAACACGAGCTACTTTTGCACTTTTGCTCGATCTTTAGCCCTTGACAAATTTCTCCCGCTGTCTCGTTTTTCGCTGTCCGTGTACCTTGTGCCATCACGCCGTGAGCAGTGAGTAGGGGATTGTGGGTCGTGTCCCAGCTGCCGTGCTGCTCTGACGGCCCATGCGTTACGACTGCTCTTGTAATGAGGGCCGTTCCACGCAGTTAACCATCCCTCGGCTCTCCGAAACCCGGGCCAGCTGCTCCTCTTACCTCTGAAAAGACTCTCAAAGACCATTAAATCACTGTCGACGCCTGTATTGTGTTCATCAGATGATGCGAAGTGTCTCGTGAGCCGGATTTTGCTTTCGCGCTGACCTGCTGTGGCTCATTCATGCACGTGAAGATCGTCGTGTGTCAAACGATAGTACTGCAGAAGTCATAATCATGGCAGTTTTCTCGTTATTAATATGCACAACTTGTATTGTTTGATGTAATATTTGTTTGTGCCGTTCGCTCTACTCCACTCTATGCTCTTATATTTTCCTTTTGTTTGATTCTGTTTTAAATGGTACCGTTTAGCCCAACACAGCGCTCTTCCTTTCCACACACATCAGAGAGAGTAGGCAGCTCTCTCGATTGGCAGGTGATTACCTGGGAAAAGTATTTTAATCCCGGCCTGACGCCCCCTGCTGTGTTTCCCTCACTCTATTTTACCACCGTGTCATTATGGTGTGTGTTGCTGTGTGTGTGTACAGGGCTCATCAGCAGTCTGAGAAGAGAATCTTCACACTGGTGATTACGACCACTGTGGAATAAACAGTGACACCCATGTTCCCCATGCCAGAATAAATCTGCCGTCTCTCTCACCGTCCACTTCCTCTGTACAAAAGCGATCATGTCGTATCTGCTGGAGCTGAGCGATGGCTGCTCTCCGGCCTGCTCTGATTACGGAGCGGGGAACACCTGCGGATTTAGACGACAGCAAGGCTTACTATGAATAATGCATGTGGCAGAGGCATGAATCCAGGTGCTCGCGCCACTCTCCTGCGCTTTTCTCCACACAGATAACATATAGAATCTGTTTCTGCATCTCAGTATGGGGTAAAGAACACTCCGACCAGCTGCTGTGGAGTCAGGAGTCGTGGCGATTCAATTCCTTCCATCCAATTTCTTTCCATTCCATTTCCATCTCACCCCATCCCTTTCTTTACCTTTCCATTCCAATGCCCATTCGATTCCTTTCCTTTCTCTGTTTTTGATACCTATTACCATAACATACTATTCCATTCCATTCCATTCTATTCCAATTCATTCATTTCTATTCCTTTCCATTCAATTCCCAGCCTACTCCATTCCATTTCATTCCATTCCTACCCATTCCTTCCCATCCCATTCCTTTTCCTTCCTTTCTGCTTTCTGTTTTTGATGCATATTACCATACCATGCCATGCCATTCCATTCAATTCTATTCTGTTCCATTAAATTCCATTTACAGTGAGGGAAAAAAGTATTTGATCCCCTGCTGATTTTGTACGTTTGCCCACTGACAAAGAAATGATCAGTCTATAATTTTAATGGTAGGTGTATTTTAACAGTGAGAGACACAATAACAACAAAAAATCCAGAAAAACGCATTTCAAAAAAGTTATAAATTGAGTTGCATTTTAATGAGTGAAATAAGTATTTGATCCCTTCGACTTAGTACTTGGTGGCAAAACCCTTGTTGACAATCACAGAGGTCAGACGTTTCTTGTAGTTGGCCACCAGGTTTGCACACATCTCAGGAGGGATTTTGTCCCACTCCTCTTTGCAGATCCTCTCCAAGTCATTAAGGTCATTTTCAATGCCATGGCTGAGATTTGACAGTACATGGCCCCGTCCATCGTCCCTTTGATGCGGTGCAGTTGTCTTGTCCCCTTAGCAGAAAAACACCCCCAAAGCATAATATTCTCACCTACATGTTTGACGGTGGGGATGGTGTTATGACTTGGGATCATAGGCAGCATTCCTCCTCCTCCAAACATGGCGAGTTGAGTTGATGCCAAAGAGATCTGACCACACCTGACCACAACACTTTCACCCAGTTCTCCTCTGAATCATTCAGGCAAACTTCTGACGGGCCTGTACATGTGCTCTCTTGAGCACGGGGACCTTGCGGTCGCTGCAGGTTTTCAGTCCTTCACGGCGTAGTGTGTTACCAATTGTTTTCTTGGTGACTATGGTCCCAGCTGCCTTGACATCATTAACAAGATCCTCCCGTGTAGTTCTGGGCTGATTCCTCACCGTTCTCATGATCATTGAAACTCCATGAGGTGAGATCTTGCATGGAGCCCCAGACCGAGGGAGACTGACAGTTTCTTTTATTTGTGAATAATCGCACCAACTGTTGTCACCTTCTCACCAAGCTGCTTGGTGATGGTCTTGTAGCCCAGTCCAGCCTTGTGTAGGTCTACAATCTTGTCCCTGACATCCTTGGACAGCTCTTTGGTCTTGGCCATGGTGGAGAGTTTGGAATCTGATTGATTGATTGCTTCTGTGGAAAGGTATCTTTTTACAGGTAACAAACTGAGATTAGGAGCACTCCCTTTAAGAGAGTGCTCCTAATCTCAGCTCATTACCTGTGTAAAAGACACCTGGGAGCCAGAAATCTTGCTGATTGATAGGAGATCAAATACTTATTTCCCTCATTAAAATGCAAATCAATTTATAACTTTTTTGAAATGCGTTTTTCTGGATTTTTTTTGTTGTTGTTCTGTCTCTCACTGTTAAAATACACCTACCATTAAAATTATAGACTGATCATTTCTTTGTCAGTGGGAAAACGTACAAAATCAGCAGGGGATCAAATACTCCCCCCCCCACTGTATTTCCATTCCATTCAATTCCATTCCCATTGTACCCCATTCAATTCCCATCAAACACTATTCCATTCCATTCATTTCCATTCCATTCCATTCCATTCCCATCAAACACTATTCCATTCCATTCCGTTACTCTCTCTGTTTTTGACACATATTACCATACCATTCCATTCAATTCTATTCTATTCCATTAAATTCCATTCCATTCCATCTATTTCCATTCCATTCCATTCCATTCCCATCAAACACTATTTCATTCCATTTCATTCCATTCCATTCCATTCCCATCAAACACTATTCCATTCCATTCCGTTACTCTCTCTGTTTTTGACACATATTACCATACCATTCCATTCAATTCTATTCTATTCCATTAAATTCCATTCCATTCCATCCATTTCCATTCCATTCCATTCCATTTCATTCCCATCAAACACTATTTCATTCCATTAATTTCCATTCCATTCCATTCCATTCCATTCCCATCAAACACTATTCCATTCCATTCATTTCCATTTCATTCCATTCCCATCAAACACTATTCCATTCCATTCATTTCCATTTCATTCCATTCCCATCAAACACTATTCCATTCCATGCCATTCCATTCCGTTACTTTCTCTGTTTTTGACACATATTACCATACCATGCCATTCCATTCAATTCTATTCTATTCCATGAAATTCCATTCCATTCCATTCATTTCCATTCCATTCCCTTCCATTCCCATCAAACACTATTCCATTCCATTCCATTCCATTCCTTTTCTTTCTCTGTTTTTGACACATATTACCGCACCATGCCATTCCATTTATTTCTGTTCTATTCCATTAAATTCCATTCATTTCCATTCCATTCAGTTAATTTCCTTTCCTTTCAATTTCCTTTCTGGATATTTTTACCAACTCTCAGTGTGCAATATGTTAGCACCCCTAGATTAATTTAATTGAAATTTTCTTTGAGTGTTCCTCAATCTCACAGATAAATTGTTAACTTCACCAAAATTTTGTTGCCAGTCTTCCAGTCCCACATCTTTTACAAGGAGAAAAAAATATGCAGATTTTGTCTGTGGCTGAGTTTAAGGCCTATTATTGCTCCATTTTACCCTCTAGTGGAATCTTTCAATTCAATTACTGTTCACAAGATGATTTTAATATAGAACATGGATTCTAAATTCATTTGTTGGGCCGTAAAGCAGTAAAGAGAGTAGTAACAGGTAACAGAATGAGTGCCGATGTATCTCCATGCCATGCAATGTCCTCTAGCTTCTTCCAAATGCTCCTTTGAGCCGACGTTCTCTGAGCTTGTAGTTTTCACTTACTCAGGCATGGCTTGGCACCAGCTGCTCTTCCCCATAGAGACGGGTTTTACCATTATTTCAGGTGGAATGCTTTCAGACTTAGACAGGCTGTTTGTATTTGTTTATGTGTAAGTATTTTCACATGTGTGTGTGTGTGTGTGTGTGTGTGTGTGTGTGTTTCTTGCCCATCTGCTGAAGCGCTATCTCTGAGTCCTTGACCAGCCCTCACAGAGCATTAGCACAGCAAATTAGCCTTTAGCGAGGGGTTTATTCCGCACGACTTCCCCCCAGAGAAGCGCTGATGGGCTCCTCATGGCTTTCCTACTCCATCCGAGCAGAACCGCTGTCTGAGATTCTGATGGCTGGGGAGCGACTGAAGTGCACAAGCTACAAGGGCATCACAAGACATTTCTCCTAAGCGCTGCTTATCCACCATACCCACTTCCCGTAGGTGCAGATAAGCGTTTGCTTCAGTTCTGGAGTCTTAACTGGTTATTAAAATATGGTTCATATTTTGCCAGTCAGAGGTGTGGCCTTAGTGTGTGTGATAAAAATGAACGAGGTATGGCCTCTGTGCCTGTCATAAAAAAAACAAAAAAACAAATGAGGTGTGTCCTCTGTGCAGGTGTGTATAACACTGCGACATATCAAGTTCAAATTAAGGAGGTGTGGCCTCTGTCCATTTCATTCAATTTAAGAAGGTGTGGCCTCTGTGACTTTCAGTCCAAATTAAGGAGGCGTGGCCTCTGTGCCTTTCAGTCCAAATTAAGGAGGTGTGGCCTCTGTGCCTTTCAGTCCAAATTTAGCTGGCATGGCCTCTGTGCCTTTCAGTCCAAATTAAGGAAGTGTGGCCTCTATGCCTATCAGTTAAAATTAAGGAGGCCTATCACTCGAAGGGAAGAAGGTGTGGTGTCTGTGCCAGTATTAAAAAAGAAGAAAGTGTGGCTTATGTGCCTGTCAGAAAAAACAAAGGAGGCGTGGCCTCTGTGACTGTCAGAAAACAATGGTGGTGTGGCCTCTGTGCTTGTTAGAAAAAATAAAAGAGCTGTGGAATCTGTGCTTGTCAGTGAAAGGGAAGAAGGCGTGGCCTCTGTGTGTGCCATAAAAAATAAGATGTGGCTTATGTGCCTGTCAGAAAAAATAAAGCAGGTGTGATTTCAGTGCCTGCCAGTCCAAATTAAGGAGGTGTGGCTTTCTGTAAAATAATAAATAAATAAGGCATCACCTGCCAGAAAAAAATTTAATTTAAATGAATTCAACATTCAGGGTTCAGTTTAGTTTTTAAAGACTGAACTTTCAGCGTGGAGCTGTATGACGTGGACTGACTCAGTCTTTTCAGCGGTAAAACACACTATGAATCACGAGTCATTTGAATAGACTAACAAGATGCCTTTTGATGAATCATTCTTGTACTAATGGATCAGAATAGTTTGAATCATTTTATCAAGCAACATTATAAAGTATATGGAAACAGTGTCTGCCTGTACAAGGTGCCCTGTTAAAACACCTCAGTAACTGATGTAAACCCCCCCCACACGAAGGCTCATTTGTTTCTCAGTGATATCCCACAAGCCTCTCTTGCGCTCTCCTGATCTGGCCCCACCTTATTAATTGGGGTGTTAAACTGTAATTCATTAACTCCTTCTAACGGCCCCGTGGGGGAGCAGCGGCACTGCCGAGGCTGATAATGAAACGGCGGACATTTTTCAGCATGATTTATGGCAATGAGTTGAAGGTCATCAGAGACTTTTTTTTTTTGCTCTTTTTGATTCACCTCAGCTCGTTCCTAAGCCACAGGATTCATCATATTAACTTATACTCCGAAGGAGGAAGTGGGAACGTAAAAAGGTGCGTTTGGTGATGATTTCATAATGAGTACCACTGACAGCAAGCAGGATGTTTCCATCAGCCTTGTCATTGCGACTTTAGCAAACGGTCTGCACTTCCAATGGAAATTGAAACCATTTTGATGATTAATTGCAGTTCTACTCGGACTGGTTTCGCATGTTCTGCATCTCAAATAGGCCTGTATTGGGAAAAATGCTTATATTTTGAATTGTTGGCCTTAAAAAAAACCCTAAACATGACTGTTAATTGGTTACATCCTCTTAGATGGTTGATTTTGGTTATAATGGTTGATATTTGGTTCAATTAATGACATTAGTGTTGGCAAGTTGCTGTGGTATAAGATGAATAAAACACAGGATCAGGTTTAGTTTTGACTTTATATGTGATTATTGTTCTATAACAGCGCAACCTACAGGATGTTGACGTCGTACTGTGAAAAATTCAGCTAATTTTATCGATTAACAAAATGGATGTTTTTATGGCAACCAAATATTTATACAGGTTTGGCTGTTGTAGAAAAAAATAAATCGTTGAAAATATGACGGTGCAAATCGACAGGTTATTACAAAAATGATTACAAATGTGAGATGAACAGTTAAATAGCTAGATAGCTAATCAGGATGGTAGAAGGGTGTTGCAAATTTGTATATTCATGCATATTCATCGATTTGGTCATTTGTAATGAGGGTAGAAATGTAGAAATTTTCCTAAGTTGTTTCTTGGACATTAAAAATGTATTATTCTATGTAGACGATTGTTAATTGTTTTGTAATTAATATTACAACTCTTTTGTAACACTTTAGAATGATGCGTAACTGTTGGTTGAAATGTCAGGCCAACAGCATTAGCGAGCGAGTATGACCGTTGGTTCTACAGCGACTCCATATTGAGCAAGATTCCAGAAAGAGAAAATATCTCTCAGACCATGCAAATGGAAAGGTGTTATTCAGATCCAGATTGTAATTTAATCCTGAAGGCTTGTGGGAATGAAGAGGGGAAAACGAGGGCCGGCACACAGAAGTGGATTGCATGCATGAAGGAACAAAGCTGTTCTCATCAGTTTGCAGGTTCTCTCCGGCCCCAGAAAACCCGAGCATATGGAGGGCGTCCGTTTCCGTTTCCTTTCCCCGGCTCTAACCTCAACTCCTTTCTCACTGCCTCGGGTTAAGAGTTTTAAAACAGATTTTTGTGCTTTACTTTTGTTCTGTGTTGTGGTTTTTTTTTTTTTTTTTTGCATTTATTTATTTTTTGCCGTTTGCCGTCGATGCCCTCTCGGTGAGAACGCCGGTGCTGTCTGAAGGCCTGTGGGGAAATGTGAAAATAATTAGAGGCTGATTAGATGTTTAGAAGAATGTTCACTTCAAGAAGCGAGAGTTCAAAAACTGCAATTAACTGCTAAATTACACTGAAAGGCCACCATTAGTGCAATTTTACTTACTTATTTTTTTATTTCATGTTTATTTGCCTTTTTCTTTTGCGATGAGTAAAGCTGCGTGTATAGTGCAAAATTAGAAAACCGAATTCTGTCCCTCGCCGAGTTTCAGCTCTCTTGAAGGACGACGGGATCAGATAGTTTAGAACATTAAGGGCTGATTATTTGGGCTGTAAATTAAACATCGACTTATCAATTCTCGCCTGTTATTGAAAACTCCATTCTAGTCCAAGTGTAATTACTTTCACAGATATCGAGTTTTATATCACCATTATTGCCTTATCTTTTATGCAAGAAATAAAAAAACCTCAGGACGTGCTGCTGTTATAGGGAAATAATCAATGATGTGATGGCATGACACATGTCTTGAATTGTTGTAGTCTCCTTATACCACTATACAAATGCTTTTTTTTAAATTAATGAACGATGAAATGCCTGGCTTTACTGCGTCAGCTTGTGGGAATTGGCAACTCACTAAAATAGGGGAAAATTGGGTAAAATTATGAATTGAAAATTTAATTAAACCTAAAAAAGATCCATTCTAATAATGGATTAGGTCAAAATAAATTTATAAAATTATTCATTATTTAAATTATAATATTTTGTTAGAACTGTCTGGCAACAAATTAGCTCATTTTATAATTAAAGTATAAGGATTTAGCTATCAGTTCAGTCATTTTATGGTACCATGATAATAAGCAACAAAGTTTTTACCCTTGATAAGGTAAAAGTAGCTACAATGTTTTTAACTTTATATGTTAAATATACAGAAATGTTTAAAATATTAAAATATGAAATGTTTATTAAATGTTCATGACAACTTTTCATACACGTTTTTTTAATACACATTTAATAAACATTTAACATACAATGATCAGCCATAACATTAAAACCACTGACAGGTGATGAGAATAACATTGATTATCTCGTTACAGTGGCACCTGCGAAGGGGTGGGATATATTAGGCTGCAAGTGAACAGTAAGTTCTCAAAGTTGATGTGTTGGAAGCATGAAAAATGGGCAAGCGTAAGGATCTGAGCGACTTTGACAATTGTGATGGCTAGACAACTGGGTCAGAGCATCTCCAAAACAGCAGGTCTTGTGGGGTGTTCCCGGTATGCAGTGGTTAGTACCTACCAAAAGTGGTCCAGGGACGGACAACCGGTGAACCGGTGACAGGGTCATGGGCTCCCAAGGCTCACTGATGCACATGGGGAGCGAAGGCTAGCCCATCTGGTGTGATCGCATAGAAGACCTACTGTAGCACACATTGCTGAAAAAGATGCACCAGGATGCACTATGGGAAGAAGGCAAGCTGGCGAAGGCAGTGTAATGCTCTGGGCAATGTTCTGCTGGGAAACCTTGTGTCCTGGCATTCATGTGGATGTTACCAGCTACCTTAACATTTTTGCAGCCCAAGTACGCACCTTCATGGCAACGGTATTCCCTAATGGCAGTAGCCTCTTTCAGCAGGATAATGCGCCCTACCACACTGCAAAAAATTGTTCAGGAATGGTTTGAGGAACATGACAAGAAGTTCAAAGTGTTGACTCGACCTCCATTTTCCCCAGATCTCAATCCGATCGATCATCTGTGGAATGTGCTGGACAAACAAGTCCGATCCATGGAGGCCCCACCTCACAACTTACAGGACTTCAAGGATCTGCTGCTAACGTCTTGGTGCCAGATACCACAGCACACCTTCAGAGGTCTTGTGGAGTCTATGCCTCGACGGGTCAGAGCTGTTTTCGTGGCTCAAGGGGGATGTACACAATATTAGGCAGGTGGTTTTAATGTTTTATGGCTGATCAGTTTATTTATATATTTTAAAATGTTTCTGTACACTTTCTGACATAAACTTTGTGGCTTAATAAAATCAAATCACCCTTGAAGTTTCTATAAGAACAGTGTGTGCTGAATGCATTATAACACATTATGAAGGATTTCATAGTTCATTATAGATAGAGGAAATGTTACTGAGTTTGAACGGGACTGATTTTATCTTGCGAGTATGTAAGGAATGCTGAGAAGGAGTATCGCAATATATCAGATTCTTGAAAATTTGCACAGAACTCCAGCTTCTAAGCAAAAAACGCAGTTGGGATTGGAGCTCATCATCTTCTCACAGCTTATGTATTTTCCAGATATTTTTCACTTTTACACTGAGCATACACATGAAGACAGAAGACAAACAGAAAATTAGACACAAACCCATACAGGATAATGCAGACCTTCTTTACTGTAGCAATGCAGCTTGAACCACTTTTTCTCTCACAGGGACTTCTGCTCAGGGAATTGAGAGTCTCCACGGCCATTAGCATGCCATTACAGCTAACGTGAACAGCTGATTCGCAAATTAAATGTAGCTTACTTAGCCTTAATGAATAATGCATATCACATTGGCGCAGACCTGCTGACGTGCAAACATTATCGGAGGAGGGACGCAGAGACGCCACAATGTCAGACAGGACGAGGCCAAGACATCACATTCGCCCCAAATCTAAACTTTATTATTATGAGTCAGAGGTAACGGAAGTTTCTTTTTCCCTGCCTGCTTTTATGTTCCTGTCACTCATCTCCGAGTGGCTCAGGTCAAACTCGGAGCTGAATGGACGTTAATCGAGGGGGAGGTGGTGAAAAATAGAAAACACTTAGCAAAATGGCTGATGTTAGCTAGCAAAGTGGCATACATTTTGACAAAACTGACAGCACAGCTGAAGGACACTCATGTACAAATGACTAAGCTTTCAAAAAGACTGAGGTTGGGGGATTTTTTTTTTAGGTATGAATTTGTACCAAATGCTAAACTTTTTTAAGTTTATTTTTTCTAGAAAAAAGTAAACACAAGCAGTAGATCAAGAATAATTACAAAATGGCAGTGTGCAGTAATCCACTGATCGAAGAATTACCCCTACACCAGGGGCTGTTAAAAGGAACGTAAAGATCCAAAGATTTGGATCGATGCATCGATGTAAAAGGCAACGATTTGAAATTAATTCATGTAACATTGATTATTATCAAACAAATAGTGTGTAAATAATTGAATAGGCTAGCAAGGTGATTTAAATAAAAAAAAATAAAAAAATTAGAACCGATAAACGAATATAAAAATACTTTTTTTTTTGTTTAAAAATGATTCTCTTTGGTTTATACGATCACACACATTTATGTAAATTATTTAGCCGAAGGCAGCTCATCGGACCAGATCTTAGAGTTAGCAAAGGAAGTTTTCAGATACTTTCATAAATTTTTCACTGTATTAGCGAACTCACAACATGGCTTCTTTAAAAAAAAAAAAAAAAGTCAACAATGAAAACTGAATCTTTAAAGATTGAGCCAAAAACATCTGCGTTTTTTCTCCCCACGTCAAATTCAAACATATTTGTACCCGATTGAAATGTGGGAACTCCACTATGACACACAACATGAACGCTTTGAGGTGACACAGCAATCGCACTCAGGTCCGAGAACATCTGAGCGAGGTGGTGAACGCTAGTGAGAAAGCGATTTGACTCTGAATCAACTCGAAGTGAATCAAACATGGCGTGTGTTTTGCGTTGAGACATCTTTTTAATAAACTGAGCCATAAGATGCCAAAGGACAAAGCTGTAGCGCTGCAGAAATGCCATGTGATGTGGAGACTTGGACGAAAAAAAAGAGAAAATGAAGTCTGGATGTGACTCATTATTTATGTGATTATGGGATCACTCATTTAGTGCCGGCTCCGTGTTCTCCATTTCCATTCAGTCTTCTGAGACTCTGGAAGTGTTCCGAAGCGATCACTTCTTCACTAAGTGTCACATACTGTAGTTTTGTTGCCAGTTATCTTTTTTTTTATTATTAGGTGATAAACATTATTCCCAGGCTAAGTGGACAGATGAGGTAATTAAATGTCTGTGTACGCTGCACGCACTGCAGCTTCCAGGTTGAATTGAAGAACTTTAACTAAAGTTTGAAGTTAAAAAGCTCTCCGATATGTAATGTGAGGAATAACACGTGACATGTTGTGCTGTTATAGGAAAATAATCAACGACAGAGTGCTATGATGAAGCAGAGTTACTGTTACCACCACAACAACGATTGCTTCCCAGTCGAAGTGTTTTATTCCACTTATGAATGAATGGCACGTTTTACTTTTTATCTTTTTATAGTTACATTTAATGTTGACAGTATAGTATCTTATAGTGCAACACTTTCTGACCAATCAGAATCGAGAATTCAGCAGCACTGTAGTATAGTGCTGCATTTCACTTACCTCGGAAATGGGAAGTTGATGTTGATGTTGATTCGACGTCATGTGCAGAACTCGGGGTTGAGGAGATTGTTCGTCCCGAGTTTACAATTAGGAATCCTAGCTGAGGTGATTTTCTCTGGCTTTTCCTAGTCGGATGTTGGAAATTACGAATGATGACTGCCCTGTCCTGAGATTTCATCAGTAATTCATCACAGAATTCCAATTTGTTCAACACAAAAACCAATAAGATGCAGTTTTATGAGTTGGGGAGAGTTCGATAACACGTGAGCTGCTGGGGGGAAAAAACCCGCTGTTTCATTTGCGTCCTCCACGCTGTAATTAAGCACCACTTTGCCATTGAGAAACGGTAAAAAAAGGTTTCCAGGAGTCACATGGATGATGTGTTGTGCTCTTCTTTTTAAAATCCTACCGATAATGGGGAGTGAAGGCGAAGGAAATGAGCATATAGCGAGGACAAACAGTGCTGATTTTCTCTCAGCTTCTCAGCTGCGCTGAAAAAAAAAAATGCATGTGTTTATGTAATGTGCCTGATTTTCAGCTTGTCATTTTAATGCTGTATTTAAAGAACTTGATTCACAAGACATCTGGAACACGCAATCATGCAAATGAACATCTGATACAGTATGTTTGCTTTCCTTTTTACTAATATTTCAGCAATATTTTAGAGTTATAGAACTTTGTCCTTAAATAGGTCATTCCTGAAGTAATTCTGAAAATTCACCAACATCTGCAGAAAGTTTATCCAATCTCGCTCACTCCAAAAGAAAGTTTATCCAAACTCGCTCACTCCTGCAGTTGTTATTTTTATGTGTACCTGCTTGCAATTGGTTATACTCAATATTGTAGGATCGTTTTCCAATAATTATAAACAAATTAGTAATAGAAACCACAGCAACCCTGACCAGTAACCACATTACACCGCATGAGCAATCGAGTACAGTGAGGGAAAAAATATTTGATCCCCTGCTGATTTTGTACGTTTGCCCACTGACAAAGAAATGATCCGTCTATAATTTTAATGGTAGGTGTATTTTAACAGTGAGAGACAGAATAACAACAAAAAAATCCAGAAAAACGCATTTCAAAAAAGTTATAAATTGATTTGCATTTTAATGAGGGAAATAAGTATTTGATCCCCTATCAATCAGCAAGATTTCTGGCTCCCAGGTGTCTTTTACACAGGTAATGAGCTGAGATTAGGAGCACTCTCTTAAAGGGAGTGTTCCTAATCTCAGTTTGTTACCTGTAAAAAGACACCTGTCCACAGAAGCAATCAATCAATTAGATTCCAAACTCTCCACCATGGCCAGGACCAAAGAGCTGTCCAAGGATGTCAGGGACAAGATTGTAGACCTACACAAGGCTGGAATGGGCTACAAGACCATCGCCAAGCAGCTTGGTGAGAAGGTGACAACACTTTGTGTGATTATTCATAAATGGAAGAAACACAGAATAACTGTCAGTCTCCCTTGGTCTGGGGCTCCATGCAAGATCTCACCTCGTGGAGTTTCAGTGATCATGAGAACGGTGAGGAATCAGCCCAGAACTACACGAGAGGATCTTGTTAATGATGTCAAGGCACTGGGACCATAGTCACCAAGAAAACAATTGGTAACACACTACGCCGTGAAGGACTGAAATCCTGCAGCGCCCGCAAGGTCCCCCTGCTCAAGAAAGCACATGTACAGGCCCGTCAGAAGTTTGCCTGAATGATTTAGAGGAGAACTGGGTGAAAGTGTTGTGGTCACTTGCGGTCAGATCTCTTTGGCATCAACTCAACTCGCCGTGTTTGGAGGAGGAGGAATGCTGCCTATGACCCCAAGTCATAACACCGTCCCCATCGTCAAACATGGAGGTGGGAACATTATGCTTTGGGGGTGTTTTTCTGCTAAGGGGACAGGACAACTGCACCGCATCAAAGGGACGATGGACGGGGCCATGTACAATCAAATCTTGGGTGAGAACCTCCTTCCCTCAGCCAGGGCATAGAAAATGGGTCGTGGATGGGTATTCCAGCATGACAATGACCCAAAACACAAAGCCAAAGCAACAAAGGAGTGGCTCAAAAAGAAGCACATTAAGGTCCTGGAGTGGCCTAGCCAGTCTCCAGACCTTAATCCCCTAGAAAATCTGTGAAGGGAGCTGAAGGTTCGAGTTGCCAAATGTCAGCCTGGAGACCTTAATGACTTGGAGAGGATCTGCAAAGAGGAGTGGGACAAAATCCCTCCTGAGATGTGTGCAAACCTGGTGGCCAACTACAAGAAACGTCTGACCTCTGTGATTGCCAACAAGGGTTTTGCCACCAAGTACTAAGTCGAAGGGGTCAAATACTTATTTCCCTCAAAATCATAAAATGCAAAATCATAAAATGCAAATCAATTTATAACTTTTTTGAAATGCGTTTTTCTGGATTTTTTTATTGTTATTCTGTCTCTGACTGTTAAAATACACCTACCATTAAAATTATAGACTGATCATTTCTTTGTCAGTGGGCAAACGTACAAAATCAGCAGGGGATCAAATACTTTTTTCCCTCACTGTAAGAAATAAAACACTTGGGGGTGTGCTGTTATAGGGAAATAATCAATGACACGTGGTGTGATGAAGCTGAAGCACATCCTGAAGTGTTTTATTCCTCTTATACCACAGCATTTTAGACAACGATTACAATTTTTAAAATGAATTAAATAATGACATATTGTACTTTTTTATCCATTTATAGCTACATTTAATGTTATGGAAAGTTAATGTTGTGGAAACAAGTTGTTCCTGTTCTCACTTATGTTCTGTCAGAAAACTTGCGGCTTTTCTTCTGACACTGGAGACTCCTTCCATAAAACCTAAATCATAAATAAACATCTCCTTCACCACATCAGTGGTTACATACATTTTTAATCTGTTTACGTGGGGTGTCCGCCGTTGAAGTCCCCACGAATGAGCCGTTACTCTAGAAACGATAACGTTGGAATGGGCGCATTAATTCTGACCAATCAGAATCGAGAATTCAACAGCACTGTAGTTCGGATATATTAGATGATTTTGTAATACCCTAATGCTGCATGAGGACAACTTTAATTATTGACAGGATTCATTTGAAGACATTTTTAAAAATGTCTTTGTCCGTTTAATTTAGAAAATACATCAGCTATGACTGGAACTCACTGATAATCGCAGGCGGATGCATTAAGGGCACATAGTTATTTTTTTCCCCCCAGATTTCTGATTGTAAATATTATTAGAAACACTAGATGGCAGCACTGTCTAAAAACCTCTCTCTCTCTCTCTCTCTCTCTCTCACTCTCTCTCTCTCTCTCTCTCTCTCATGGAATTGACCAAAGTCCAAAGCAAACACGTCTACAATGTAAATGTGAGTGCGTATATAGGTCAAGTCCTTCGAGGGCTTGAGTTATATATATAAACCGTGAGGCTCTCTTGGGGACTGGGGGGAAAAAGTGGAATGTTTAACGTTTCTGTTCAGGTTTTGAAGGAATGCTGACAAGCCCCTTTTCTAGCAGCGCACATAAATACTTAATACAGCTGTCATGTTCAGTGTAGTGTCAGAGTGAAGAGGAACAGTCTGGACTGATGATGATGATGATGATGATGATGATGTAATACATTAGGAACAAGCCTGACACAGATATATTGGTATTCCAATGACTAACAGAGATGTCAGATCTGTGCCTTTATTGAATTTAAACCCTTTTGACACTTCGTCTTGCATTCTTAATTCTTCCGTGTTCTTCCGGTAACATGACAAGCTGCGAGAGAGAAAAAAAGAGAGGCTCTATAACATAAGTGATAACAGTCGTTGATTGTTTTCCTGTATCCGTACATCCTGAAGTGTTTTATTCTTTACATATTGTAGCATCTTCGTGTTGTTTATGCGAAAACCATACTGTCTTTTCGTGTTTTGTCAATCTCTCCAGGATTTCGTGATTTTCTGATCGCAGAAATTCACAATATTCGGAGGAGCTTGCAATTTTTCAAAATGACCGCAGATTTTCCGCAGATTCGGGCTGAGATGCGTCAAGTGACGTCATCACAACGCGCATTCAGCCAAAGCCCTCTTCGATACACGTGCGTCGAACATGAGTACAGCTAAAAGGTCTCGTTTACCAACAGACATCACTGCGAAAGAGTGTGCAAAACAATTTCGTGCGATTGCGATTTCGCCAATTCAAGTAGTTTTCCGCAAAAAATAGCACAAAATATTTTTGAAAACAGCCGCTTCAAAATCGAGCATTTTTGGCCTGATTTGTTGATGCTTATCTTGCGTAATTAATTTACTACGTTCTAATGTACAGAAGCACACAAACAGACCTAAAGCTCATCACGCACAATCATTTCGAGCATTAAAACAAAATGACAGCGCTAATCGACCGTGTTCGTTGCTGATTTACGTTAAACAGATGGTTAATGGTCAATTCTCCACAATGCACCCGAGAGTAGCATCTCTGTGAACAGGGCGCGTTATGACAGAGGGAGCCGTGCGTGTGTAACCTTGGACGTGACGGAATTATTTAACCGAACGCATCAAATGTTTGGATTTAATTCGATGTATACTGAATATAGGATAGGATTCCGGGAAAGGAATGAATGTGCACATGCTTGGTGGTTATCTAAAATATTATATTAGATATAGGGTGGACGCTGTGAGCTGTGATCCATAGTCTGAATTTTTGTGCATCCAACCCGAGGGTAAATGTCCTGGATTATCAGAGGAGCGTTTCAGTGTTTCAGCGCTCCAGTGCGCATGCCTAACCGACTCCGAATTACTGAAGCAGGATAATAAAACGCAGAGCATGAAATTAGCTGTGGCTCCGAGCTAAATTGGTCCTGTTCATTTCTTTACTCTTGCTCTCTCTCTCTCTCTCTCTCTCTCTCTCTCTCTCTCTCTCTCTCTCTCTCTCATTCACATGTGACATTCTTTTGTTAATCTGCTAAATGTAGGTTCAGTTTACTCTCAAAGAATAAGACTAAGCATAGCATAATGCTCATGCAAGCTGTGTGTTTTTGTGAAAATGAATTATTCGATTTATTTGTTTGTTTATTTATTTATTTGAAAAGCACAGTCAAGACAGCACATCCATCTGCACTCTCAGAATTTATTAACTCGGAGCTCGGCTGAAAAATAGGCAGATAATTGGCCGTGATAGCGCAATAAAGCACTCAGTGTAGGATCTGGCTTTTAGCTACTCTCTACGTTAATTAATAGAGATCTCCTATGATGGGAAATTTTGCAGGAGTCTTTTAAAACCCCATTTACGATCCCTGACTGCAGAACGGCCATGCTGACCGGAGAGGGAGAGGGGGAGAGAGAGAGAGAGAGAGGGAGAGAGATTTACAGCGTTTTGAAAGTGTGCATATTTAATCGCACTACAGATTTCATTAGCTTTGAGTACACGACCTGTCAGGAGGCTCTAAAGAGCGAAATCGGCTTCTGGTGGATATCACAATAATGTTGCACAGATAACGTTCTTCCTCGTAGACCTTACGCATCCGAACACTTACAGAAAAGTCACACAAACGTCTAGTGTGGTGGTTTATAGATGTCTCACACATTCTCACGTGTAGAGACTGACTGTGATTTATGTAATTTTTTTAATTTTTTTTGTTACACGATTCATTTATTTTCACATGTAATGATTCATTTATATCCACATGTAATGATTCAGTTCCACTGCCAAGCTGCCACTGTTGGGCCCTTGAGCAAGGCCCTTAACCCTCAACTGCTTAGTTGTATAAATGAGATAAATGTAAGTCACTCTGGATAAGGGCGTCTGCCAAATTCTATAAATGTAAATGTAAATTTATTTCCACACATAATGATTCATTTATCTCCACACGTAATGATTCATTAATCTTCATATATAATAATTCATTAATCTTCATATATAATAATTCATTTATCTCCACATGTAATGACTAATTTACTCCACATGTAATGATTCATTTGCTCCACATGTAATGATTCATTTATCTCCACACGTAATGATTCATTAATCTTCATATATAATAATTCATTAATCTTCATATATAATAATTCATTTATCTCCACATGTAATGACTAATTTACTCCACATGTAATGATTAATTTACTCCACATGTAATGATTCATTTATCTCCACATGTAATGATTCATTTATCTCCACATGTATTGACTCATTTATATCCACATGTAATGACTCATTTACTCCACATGTAATGATTCATTTACTCCACATGTAATGATTCATTTACTCCACATGTAATGATTCATTTACTCCACATGTAATGATTCATTTATCTCCACATATAATGATTCATTTATCTCCACATGTAATGATTCGTTTATCTCCACATGTAATGACTCATTTACTCCACATGTAATGATTCATTTACTCCACATGTAATGATTCATTTACTCCACATGTAATGATTCATTTACTCCACATGTAATGATTCATTTATCTCCACATGTAATGACTCATTTATCTCCACATGTAATGATTCATTTAGTCCACATGTAATGATTCATCTCCACATGTAATGATTCATTTATCTCCACATGTAATGATTCATTTACTCCACATGTAATGATTCATTTATCTCCACATGTATTGACTCATTTATCTCCACATGTAATGACTCATTTACTCCACATGTAATGACTAATTTACTCCACATGTAATGATTCATTTACTCCACATGTAATGATTCATTTATCTCCACATGTAATGATTCATTTATCTCCACATATAATGATTCATTTATCTCCACATGTAATGATTCATTTATCTCCACATGTAATGACTCATTTACTCCACATGTAATGATTCATTTACTCCACATGTAATGATTCATTTACTCCACATGTAATGATTCATTTATCTCCACATGTAATGATTCATTTATCTCCACATGTAATGATTCATTTACTCCACATGTAATGATTCATTTACTCCACATGTAATGATTCATTTATCTCCACATGTAATGATTCATTTATCTCCACATGTAATGATTCATTTATCTCCACATGTAATGATTCATTTATCTCCACATGTAATGACTCATTTACTCCACATGTAATGATTCATTTACTCCACATGTAATGATTCATTTACTCCACATGTAATGATTCATTTATCTCCACATGTAATGATTCATTTATCTCCACATATAATGATTCATTTACTCCACATGTAATGACTAATTTACTCCAGATGTAATGATTCATTTACTCCACATGTAATGATTCATTTACTCCACATGTAATGATTCATTTATCTCCACATGTAATGATTCATTTATCTCCACATGTAATGATTCATTTATCTCCACATGTAATGATTCATTTATCTTCACATGTAATGATTCATTTACTCCACATGTAATGATTCATCTCCACATGTAATGATTCATTTACTCCACATGTAATGATTCATTTAACTCCACACGTAATGATTCATTTACTCCACACATAATGATTCATTTGTCTCCACACGTAATGATTCATTGATCTCCACACGTAATTATTCATTTATCTCCACACGAAATGATTCATTTCTCTCCACAAGTAATGATTGCTTTATTTTCATATATAATGATTAATTTCTTTCCACATGTAATGATTCATTTATATCCACATATTCACTCATTTAATCTGTGCAATTTTTAAAGTGTTTTAAACAGTTTTTTAAAGAATGTTTATTGAATAACTGTGTGCCTTTTTAAACTGCATTTGAGTGTTTTTTTTATTTATTGTGTGATTTTAAGGGTGATTTTTTTAAATTGCAAGAATTCTTAAGTTTGTTTTTTAAACAGTTTGATTAACTGCTTGACAAAATTTGTGTTTTTTTTTTTTGTTTTTTTTTTTAATAAACTTTGTTTAAATAGAGCCATGAAAACACGGTCCATAAGGAGATAGATGATATAGACCAGCTGTATAAAACCTCTATCGTGGCTCAAACACATGTGCTGCTGCCTTTAGTTTAGTCTCCTGGGGTTTCAGTCCATCACCGGACTTCATTGTAGTCCATTATTAGCTGAGGAAGAAGGGGTTAAACTATCCTGGAGATACAAATGGCGGCAGTGACTATTAGACCTTTAAATTACAAATCAGCCTTGAGTGAATGGTGCGGTGATGGAGGGAGGGTTTCATAATCATACGTCCCTGCCATGCTTGTGAAGCTTTGCAAAGCATTGTCTTTTCACCTGCTTAACGCTTAATGTAGAACGTGTGTGTGTGGGTCAGGAGGAAGGAAGATGGCGTCTCTTCTCTGCTCTGCAATGCTGAAACAGGAATACGTCTCCTTCTAGACTTTTTCGCCATGGTGCTCGTTCACAGCACGGAGAGGAACAGTAAATCAGTCGCTGGTTAGGTCGCAGCAGTGCATGAAATGGCCGCCGTAATGAATTTCCGCAGAGAAACATTAGCACACTCATCTCTGTGTCGCACTCAGGTGTAGAGCAGGTGTTACAGCAGCTTTCTCTCCCGAAACACAACGACTAATTAGCTACTTCAAAAAAAAATTATAAAACGTACAGTTTTCGGATTTACTGCATATCACTGTGGAACAATGACATAGCATTAACTAACATGAACAAATGTTAAACATAGCACTAAATAAGGAGTAAAACACTCAGCGTTATGCTGTTATAGGAAAATAATCAAGGACGAAGTGGTGTGATGAAGTTAAATCACTATCACCACCATGAAGTTTATTATTTTCCAGTAACAACATGTCCTCTTATTCCTCGTCCACCATAGGCAGCAATTTGCACTTTCTCGGCAACATGACAAACTGAGATTTTTTTGTCTTATTAATGTCACAAATGAGGAAAAAAGTTCAGCTGGTGAGGGAACGACCATTTATAGCTGCTATAACATAAGTGAAAACATGAACCCACTTGCCTCAGGGACGTTCCACAACATTGAATGTAATTATAAACACGATAGTTCATTAATCAATTCAAGAACTGTAATCATGTGCACATTCCTGTGTTGTAAGCTTATGTTACCGAGAAACCGCAAAAGCGTAAACTCCTCTGTCCTGAAAGATGTCAGATGTCCGACTGTTTTCCAGTGCTGACACTGGAGACTCCTTCCATAAAAAAAAAAAAAAAAAAAAAAAAAAAATCTCCTTAAGATTTTTTTCCAGAAAACTTCACCATATCAATGATTATAGATTTTTTTTGTTTGTTAAATAACAGCATGTTTGTTATTAGGCACGTTCACTGTACAAGTCCCTGTAGCTGTTGCTATAGAAACGGTAATGTATTAGATTAACATATAGAATTGTAGCTGCGTTACTGTCAGAGCTGATGTTATAGAAAATGAATCAACAACTTCTGACCAATCAGAATCCAGAATTCAGCAGAATCCAGAATTCATAAGTCAATGCACACTCCCACGGCTCCTCACGGCTCCTCACGGCTCCTCACGGCTCCTCACGGCTCCTCATGGCTCCTCGCGGCTCCCCGCGGCTCCTCGCGGCTCCTCATAGCTCAGATGCTTTTAACAACCGCACGAGGGTCAAATCTCAGAGGTTTCTGAAGGTCATAATAAGCTCTCTCAGCTCTTCTGCCTCTCTGTTTTTGGAGGCTCTCGTTTGAAATGCTCTTCCCTGAAGAGGTTTCCCGGAGCAATTTTTAAAGATTAAAGGGAATTTTCTGTATTTCTGCTTCGTAATACAAACCTCAGGTTGGCTATCATTTCATATTTCATGCTTATTTAAAAAAAAAAAAAAAAGAATGCCAGGAAATGAAAAAATACTACATGTAAAAGTGCACTTATTGCCTGCAGTGATGAGAAACACTGAAATTTAAACGTAAAAGAATTAACCAAAAAAAAAAAAAAAACACCTTAAAAAAACAAAGAAACAAAATTACAGTTGAAATTAGAAAAAACCTGGAAAACAGTTTTGTTTGATGACAATTTTCAGTCATTCAATCTGTAATGAAACTGTAAAATGTAATATTGAATAATCTAAAAAAAATAAAATTGACTAATTAGTTACAAATAAAAAATAGAACAAAATAAATATTATATTAATAAGTAAAATAAAATATTAATAAGTTTAATAATGAAATTGGATTGAGTGATTTAATATCTATTGCAATTGTAACACTTTATTCTACAATAAAATAATTTATTTGTCAGCTTTATAATAAATATTTAGAACGTTCAATGTTTTTATAGACTTTTTATGCAGCACTACTGATTTGTTGCATGTTTCAGCGAAAATATTTTTAGAATTTGCTGCTTCATGTACTTAAATTTAGCTTCTTGAAATTGGAAATTAACATTTGTGAAGATTTATTTGTTTATTTGTTTTTGTTTATTTATTTATTTATTTATATAAATGTGGCATTTTGGATTTGAAGTTTTGGCTAAAGTATTTTTTTTTAGAAATTGCTGCTTGATGTGCGTAAATTTAGCTTCTTAAAATAAACATTTTGCGAATTAAATTCTCTGAAGGTTGTTTGTTTTAATGTCACTACTGTTTTGTTGGCACGTGTTGACAATTTTTTTTTTTAAGTTCAGAAATTGTTGTGCTTAAATGTAGCTTCTTGAAATTTAAATCGCTAAAGATTTATTTATTTATTTAATTATTTATCATTATTATTTTTAATGTGGCACTACTACTTTGTTGGAAAGTATTGGCTAAAACATTTTTTTTGTATAAACCTTAAAAAGCTCTTAGGAATGTACATTTAGTGACACTATTGTGTTTGTTCATGTATTTTATCGCTGCTTGTTGTACTTTATTTTTAAACTACTATTTGGCCATTGTACTATAGGATAGTGTTCGTCTCAGTAGTATTTAAACACTACATATGAATGAATATTGATGATAAAGGTGTTACGTGTCTATAATAACAATATCATTGAAGTAATACGAATAATATCCAAGTTGAATGCGTTCATATCCGCGTGTCCAGTCAGTGGAAAGTCTCTTAATCACTTATTTAGAGTGCGCTAGGGTAGTGTACATGCTTCACTGGGTGTGACCTCGCTGTCCCAGTACACAAAACTCATTATTTATCCTGAGAGAGAGGGCGAGAGACAGTTTAATTTAGTCTGATCTCTTAAAGTTTCCTTTAAACGAGGCAGTTGGAAGGGAAAGCGTATCGATTAGACTTGCAGAACGAGTGAAGTGTGGGTTTGCGTCACTTGCTCCTGATGATATCCTGTGATGTCTGATTTCATTAATACAAAATATTCTGCCGTGCTTCGTTATGAAGGAGCTTATTAAAAGACATTTTAAAAAAAAAATCTTTTGGATCAGACTTTATGATCAGTAAGAGTCCTGAGATGTATGGATTACAAAAAAAAATGTATTAAAATATCAAGTGATGAAGCTAATTTAAATATTTAATCAGTCACTGTGTCCACAATGCCGCCATGTCGTTACATATTTAATTTACTGGAATGAAGCTTCACTATCTGTCTGCGTCCCACCCGATTAAATCCTCTGAGCGTCTCGCATTTCTTTCCTATTGCGCCGTTTGACCTCGTCGTAATCAGGCTGACTCGGCAAACAGGTTTTAATCTGACGAGGGTGAAATCGCAGATAGTTCGCGTAATTGATTTAAAAATAATGCAGTAAGGGAAAAGGCGGAGTCTCTTATACCCAGTGTCATGTAGTTGAGAGGATGCTAAGCTGCACAACATCGTGGATGTCGATGTAGAAATGTTTCTCACATTTTCGATACAGGATACGCACCACCATTTAATGCTTACTTATTATTATGAATATTACATGTTATGAAATATTTATATTGGCATAGAAGTGAGTCAAAATAACGTCCACTTCTGTATTTCATACTTCTGTATTTACCCTGATTGTTCATTTTGTACTCCCAGCTGTCTGTGCATGTGACCATTTATGGAGTTTTGTGGGCGTCACGGCATGCAAATGAGCTGTGTCAGGAATGCACTTTGCACTTCATGAGTGACCGTGTGAGAGTAAATATTTTAGTAATGGTAGAGCTTTCGCAGCACAGGTGATTTCGAGAAAGATGGTCGCTGCATCAAAAAACGGCAACTCCCGCATTGACGGAGCATGTGGGTCATCTATTGGAAGGGATTTTCATTTGTCATGGATACACATACATTGTAGATAGATAGATATTCTCTTTTGAGGGCCCCCTGGTGGCTCGGAGGTCCGAAGCGACCACTTAATACCACTTCTAACTCGAAACCTTCCTGATCATCTCCATCAAGATTCAATCCTGCTACTCAGGATGCAAATGCAGACATGTTTTCTGGCCACTCAACTTTTCCGTCACACTCCCCCCCCCCCTTTTTTTTCCAGACCGAGCTTTGCAGGTTTGAGTGCGCTACACATAGATCATCTAAAGCTTATCCGTATCTCTCAGCACAGATAGCGCTCTTCTTCCGCTCGACTAGATGGGATCACAGCTACAGGGATAAGAGCATCGGCGTTCCACTCGGGCGACTCATTACTTTATGTTAATTTGTTGTCACGGCCAGGAGCAAGCCAAACAGACCCCACAGCCCTCCATCTGCCCGCACAATTTCAAGCAGAGATTGGAGGTGGCCGAGCGTGTGTGTGTATGCGTGTAGGGGGGTGAATAAGAGTGTCTTTTTAATGGTCTGGTGTGCATTTATTGACTGCTGAGAATTCCCTGAGATTGGGCAGCCTCTAAATTGCCTGCTCCCCAGGGTTATTGATGAAGTCACAATGTAAAGCAATAATTGCCTGGCAATGCTAGATGCAATTTCTATGAAAGCAAATTCCCCCTCGACATACAAAAGGAGCGAGCGACTGAAGCGGCGCGCTGCACACCAGGCGTCTTTTCACCACATGCGCATGTGACTGCGGAAGAAGAAAAGCGGTCATCTCCATCTTCCTGCATTCTGACGAGCTGATGTTACAGAAACGCATTAAACTGGTGAACAAAAACATCGCAAATAAATCCCATCACCTCACACTGGAGACTCCTTCCGTAATAAACATCTCCTTACAGTAAACGTCACCATATCCAACATTTCCCTTAAATAACTGCACATTTTTAATATTTATTATTAGTCTTAGATTATGCGGAGCGTCTACCATTCAAGTCCCTGTGTAAGTTGTTACTATAGAAACGATAATTATGTGTTTGCATGTATATGTTGTTGTTTTTTTTTCAGTTTAAACGTGTTGTAGCAGTGCCTCTCGCCGAGGTGTGATACTGCGGTTTCAGATCAATAGAGCTATAATATGCGTGCTGTCCCGTTTACAGCAGGGACACGGTAGAGGTCATTGATTAGCGCTTTTGCCTTGGGGCCAGCTCGCTATACGAGTAGAAAGTCAATGTAAGTTGAAGTTAAAATGAGCAGCTCGGGATGCAGTAGCAACACACCATCCTGCGCTCGGAAGACTATAAAACTGACTGATGGACTTCCGGTTTTATCTTCGGTTTGACCCTGAAATTTGCTTATGCTGCTTATCATGGAGCTAGCAAAATCACTTAATTATAACTCGTCACCTGATGAATCGCTAATTAGAGGATTTTCTAAATCAGTTTTTCAGTGATAGTGACTGGATTTGGGTGTCTGTGTATTGTTGAACTACTAGTGAAAGAGGCGTGGCCCTTGTATATGTTCTAATAAAGGAGGTGTGGCCACTATGTCTGTTAGTTACAGTGAAGGAGGCATGTCCTGTTCCATGGTTCCAGTAAAGGAGAAGTGGCACCTGTCTCTGTGGTTACTGTTACAGAGGTGTGTCCTATTTGTTGCTTACAGTGAAGGAGGTGTGGCCTATTTATTAGTTCCAGTTACAGAGGTGTGGCCTATGTATTGGTTACAGTTACAGAGGTGTGGCCTGTTTATTGGTTACAGTGAAGGAGGTGTGGCCTATGTATTGATTACAGTTACAGAGGTGTGGCCTGTTTATTGGTTACAGTTACAGAGGTGTGGCCTATTTATTGGTTACAGTGAAGGGTGTGTGGCCTATTTATTGGTTACAGTTACAGAGGTGTGGCCTGTTTATTGGTTACAGTGAAGGAGGTGTGGCCTATGTATTGATTACAGTTACAGAGGTGTGGCCTGTTTATTGGTTACAGTTACAGAGGTGTGGCCTATTTATTGGTTACAGTGAAGGGTGTGTGGCCTATTTATTGGTTACAGTTACAGAGGTGTGGCCTATTTATTAGATATAGTAAAGGAGGTTTGGCCTATTTATTGGTTACAGTGAAGGAGGTTTGGCCTATTTATTAGTTACAGTGAAGGAGGTGTGGCCTGTTTATTGGTTACAGTTGCAGAGGTGTGGCTGTGTATTAGTTACAGTAAAGGAGGTGTGGCTTATTTATTGGTTACAGTGAAGGAGGTGTGGTGTATTTATTAGTTACAATAAAGGAGGTGTGGCCTATTCACTAGTTACAGTTACAGAAGTGTGGCCTATTTATTAGTTCCAGCAAAGGAGGTGTGGCCTATTTATTGATGACAGTAAACAAGATGTAAAGAAGGTGTGGCCTAAGTAATGTAAAATAGTTTGAAAAGAAAATATTAAACAGAAGAAATTGAGAGTATAAAAAATGGCTAAAATTTGCTTTTTAAAATGAGAAAGTAAAAAAAAACAACAAACAAACAAAAAAACCGGAGATGCAAGATTGTCCTCTATTTTTTGATACAAAGTACAAATGGGCTGCAATACAGTGTTATGATAGACAGCAGCCTATGATGATTATTTATGCTGATGATGAATAAGATTTTATGTATGTTATGTATGTTGTGTGTGTGTGTGTGTGTGTGTGTGTTGTTATGATGGTTTGACTGTGGTTATTCTGTGCTCTGGAGAAGCCGGACGGTGTTAGAGTAACCTTTGCCTGCTTCAATTAGTGCTCTGGCAGCAGCGTACTCAGAGGATGGCTCTACAAAGCTTTTTCAAAGGCCATCTAATGGCTTCTGCCTGCTGTGGAAATATGTCATTAATGCCTGTGTCGCTTATTAGGCTGGACAGACCTCGGGCTTTGTGCCGCTCTGCATGCGGATGAAAAGGATGGAGGTAGAGAGACAGAGGATGCGATGGAGAGGAAAAAACAGACGTGATGAACGAATTCATGAATTTATTTATTTAATAATTGAAATATGTATGAAAATGTGTGTGCGCGCACAACAAAATCAAATACAAAAGAAATACAAAAGAAAGTAAAAAGCATTTTGTTAAGTTGAGTTTCCTATACTACGTCATAATGATGAAAATATGCGACAACATGATGTGAAATTACACCAACATGTGGCAACGTGTTTTACTTTAAAATTTATTTCCAAGGCACACTTCTGTTCCCCACTTAACCAGCACATTTAGGGTTCTCAGTAGGGCTGGGCAATATGATGATACAGTATCAATAGCGTAATAAATTATATCATGATACACTTTTCTTTTTATAATCTATATGTATTTATTTTTTTCATTACAAGCTGATTGGATGCCACTGATCTGATGTAAAAATCAGTTCCGCCAGGATTTTGCGATTTTGTGAGCACAGAAATGAACGCAAGATCAAGCAAACGCCGCAATATTCAGAGGAGCTTGCAAATTTTCAAAATGAACGCAGATTTTCCACAGATTTGGGCCAAGATGCATCATGTGGACTGTAAAATTTTGTATTGATCGGTTAAATTTTTACGATTTGACGTGTTTATTAATAAATTACATTAGACATTAAATAAAAGTATCATTCAAACACGCACTGTTTTTTCCACAGTAATGCAACATAGCTGTTTTGCTGGACAAGTATCGCGATATGATATTTTTGTCATATCGTTCACCCTTTTAAGAAGCTGAGAACCCTTAATTATCCAGTATACAGACCATGATGTATCTGAGCAAAGACAAAGTTAGAGAGGCCAGGTTGAGATGGTTTGGACATGTTCAGAGGAGGGAGAGTGAATATATCGGTAAAAGGATGCTGAGGTTAGAGCTGCCAGGCAGGACGCCGAGAGGAAGACCAAAGAGGAGGTTTATGGATGTAGTGAAGGAGGACATGAAGGTAGTCGGTCTGAGAGAAGAGGATGCAGGGGATAGGTCTAGATGGAGGCAGATGATTCGCTGTGGCGACCCCTGAAGGGAACAGCCGAAAGGAAAAGAAGAAGAAGAAGAAGATGTATCTGAGCAAAGAAGAACACCTCCAAATAATTGTGAAAGCGGTGGACATGTTGAGCAAGTTATTTAAGTAAAAGCTTTTGTTTCATTTTATTTTTCTCCCATGATGCGATGGGACACCCTTATATTGATTTTTCAAATTTTCATTCCTAGCTTGGAGTTTATTGTAAGTCTAATTTCACCCTCGGCGTTTTCTCTCTCCTCTTGTGTCTCTTCCTGGTCACCTTCACGAGCTTCCTCAGATGAAATTAATCATGTGGAAGATAATCAGGTGCTCGGAAGTCTCCTTTTGCGTCCTCTCGTCCCGCTGCCCTGCTTTTCCGTCCTCCCTGCAGCGGCGTCCTTCTCTTTGTCTCCTCCTCCATGTTTGGTTTGGTTCAGTTCAGTGTGTCTGATACGTAAACGCTGCACTCGGAGATGTTTCGATGTTCCCACTTCATCCAGGCCGTCACGATTTGTGTTTGTGACAAGAATTTCACACGAGTGACGTGATACTCCGTCCGTCATACACGAGGAGGAGCCTCGTGGTGCTTCTGCAGCGGTTCCGTCTTCCACGTCGACCTTGTTGCTTGCACTTTTGTCCAACATTTTCCATAAAAAAAAAATGTCAGAAACATACATTTCATGAGATTTGTGGGAATTAGCCATTTTTTTTAGCTGCTCTGCTGCCCCTTGTGGAGGAACTGTGCATAACACTTTGACCCCATGATGGAGAACTATTGGCAGGATCAAAAAAGGGATCATACTTTATTTTCTTTCCTTTTCCTCCCACACAGAGAGTTTTGGGTGGAGTGGAGCTTCTGCAGCCAGGCTTGAGAGATGAGAGATCATTACTGTTATTAGCGCCTCGCTCCTCTCTCATTAGCTCAGCCTTCCTCCTCAACCGCATAAAGCCTGTTTGGGCCACATGTTTTCTATCCGCCAAAATGAAAAGTGTCATCTCATCTTCCCTCATAATTATCCACCATCCGTCACATCCTGTTGGCGCGCACGTGCGGCGAGAAACCGGGTTCTCGTGAGCACAGAGCGGTGGTAGAACGTCCAAAACGGGAGGATTAGGATTAAATCCTGACACTCTACATTGTGTTCGATTTCGTCATAAAGTTTCAAATTGAACATGTTAATCGATTATACAGTAGGCTTAGCCTAGCCATGGAGTCATTTAGTGCTTGTAAACTCTTCAAAATTGCAATATATTGTATACTTTTTCATTTAAAAATATGCATCAACCCTTCTCAGGCAACAATCTCATTTCTTACAAGTTGTTTTTTCCTAACAGGATGCATTTTGCTCTTAAAGGAGTATCAGGGTACGAGAAAATTTTAAGTGAGTCAAATCATTTGACTCAGCTCACCAATAAGAGTCGACTCTTTCGGCTCCTAAATGACTCATTGATTTTTAAAAAAATTTTTATCTCTAAACGGACAAGTTTTGCAGTATTATGACGAGCGATTGGTCATTTTGTCTTACTATAGTCAGTGCAGCTGCAAATCACAGGTTTATATTAATGCTCTAATACGTTATTGTTTCTATAGTAACAGCTCTTTCACAGGGACTTGTGGTGGACACCACATAATCCAAGGTTAATAATAAACGGATATTGCTATTTAACAGTGAAAAATGTATAATCATCGATATGGTTATCATTCTACAACATTACAATGTACCAATAAATGGATAAAAAAAAGTGTGATCTGTCATTTAAAAAAATTTTCTAAATTTAATAAAGAAAAATTCGTAATTCTTGGCAAGTTGCTGTGGAGTAAGAGGAGTAAGAGGAGTTTAGGACACCTCGTGTATTCGAGTCTCAACATTCACCTAAATGAGTCGACTCAAAGAACCGACTCCTTGGTGAACGACTCGTCATCACAGGACACAGACGTTTTCGTATTGACGTAACCTGCAGCAGTTATATCGCCTGTCTCTGTCTCTAGATTTTATTTCCGATATTTTACTCATCACAAAGACGGAGATTTGGATATATTTTTATTTTAAATGCCATCAGAACACAATCGTTTAAAAACACACAAGGGTTTTTAAACGATTTCTACGCTGCATGATGTGCGTCATGATATTTAGGTTTGGGAACAAACTGCGAGCAATATAGTAATGTTGAATTGTAACAAAATATCTGTTCACTGAAATGAGTTATTTAATGTCGACAAAAAAAAATAAAAATAATTTTAAAAACAACTTTTTTTATATTAAAAAAAAAAAATGAAAAGGAGATATAAAATCATTAATCTTTTGATGTTAGAGTGTTAGGGATTTTTTTTCCACATAATGTAAATCAGGAGAATGCTGGACTGGTTGACGATCACTAGTATACAGATCAGGACACACACACACACACACACACACACACACACACACACACACACACACACACACACACACACACGTATATATATCACTCCCACACACACACAAACAGGCTGTTTTAGCATAATTAGCTATGTGAGGTCTTTGTGGTTTGAGTGATGATTTGAAAGAGGAGAGTTTGTATCACAAAGGGAACGCCTTTTGTCAGGGTGAGGGGTTAACAGAGCTCATTTCACGCCACTTTATTCGCTCGGGTCCCAGAGGGACGTCCCTGTGTGAACGCCATCAACTCCACCAGCTGGCACCGTCCGGCGTCTAAAACCTGCACCGACATCCCGAGTCCCATTCAATCACAATTTAGGACAAATGAGAGCACTGTGTGAGAGACGCGTGAGAAAGAGAGAGAGAGAGAGAGAAAGAAATGTTTGGGAATTTCACAGATTATTTGTGTGTGTGTGTGTGTGTGTGTGTGTGTGTGTGTGTGTGTGTGTGTGTAGGTCCACAAACGCTCAGCCGAGAGGCTCAGAGACCTGTGCTGTGCGAACCGAGGCACGTTCATTAAGGTGGGGCAGCATCTTGGTGCTCTGGACTACCTCCTGCCCGAGGAGTACACCAGCACGCTGAAGATCCTCCACAGCCGAGCTCCATCCAGCACCATGCAGGAGATCCAGCAGGTCATCAGAGAAGATCTGGGCAAAGAGGTCAGCTTCTCCATTACTGCAGGCTGACACTGCTCTGACATCTCAGCGTTAAAAAAAAAAAAACAGCAAAAAAACAAACAACCAAAATATAATAAAATATAATAAATAGTATTTAAAAATTCTAATATAGTGTAATTCAAAAATTAACACACTCTTGAGAAGCATGTGTGTAAAGCATGTTTCTATTACATATATATTCACTTACATATATTATATTATATTATATTATATTGTGTATTATATTATAAACATGTTTATGTTATTTGCATTTTAAAATGGAATAAAAAAGTAAACAAAATTATTTAACTATTACATTTATTATTTTTTATTAACATTTTATAACATTTTTTATTTATTAAATAAAATTATTAATTAAAATTATTTAAGGGCACAGTTTTTACTGATCACCCTGAAATTCCAATATAATAATAATAATAATAATAATAATAATAATAATAATAATAATAATAAAAAACAAACAAATAAATAAATACAACACAACAACAACAACAACAACAATAATAATAATAATAATTTATTATAATAATTAATAAGTATTAATAATACTTATATATTTAATAATTAAATAGTAATAATTTATTATAATAATAATTATAATTATTTAATTATTAATGATTATGAATCATTTAAATTATTAATGACTAATTTTTATCATCATTGTAGTAATTACTGTTATTATACAGTATAAGAAATAATAATAATAATAATAATAATAATAATAATAATAATAGCAGCAGCAATAACAAATATAACCACAGTATAATTACATATAATAAAAACTAAAAGATAATGTAAAAAAATAAAAAAAATAAATATAAATTAATAGTTGTAAGTTGTAAAAAAAAAATTGTAGCATGCTAAATTTTCAGCTGCTTTAAAAGTTTTTTTTATATAGTAGATTATATATTAGATGACAAAATTTAAAAAAAAATTTTTTTTTTAAAAACTTGTTCCTTCCAAATTCATCATGAGCACACATCTGTGCTCTATATGTGACGTGTGATGTCTGTCCTGGATCGTCACCGTTCACGCTATGGGAAACGGCGGGAAATCAGAAATGGCTGGAAAAACGTCCTTTTCCAGCAGTCATTTTGTTTTTGGTTGCGAGTGCCGCTGTGTGAGAGTGCTCTGCCTCCAGAATATTTTGACACGCTTTTAAACTTTCTTTGGTGGAGGCAACTGTTTTGTAGCGTGGATATCACACACACACACACACACACACACACACACACACACACACACACACACACACACTCACACTCAGAGTCCCTCGGCAGCTCCCTACTGTTTGCCCCCTTCATCTGTCCTGCATCTCACACTTTCACTTGAGCATGTGTACTTCAAGGTCAAATCTTTGACCTGAGAGTTGTCTCTCTCTCTCTCTCTCTCTCTCTCTCTCTCTCTCTCTCTCTCTCTCACACACACACACACACACATACACACACACACACACACACACACACACACACACACACACACACCCCCCAACATTTCATGTAGACCGCCATACAAGATGTCACTCCCTTATCACTCACACTTTGTACTTTTCCAGTTTCCTTCAAACAACCTTGATGGACACACCCTCGGTCGTTAAAGCACACTCCTGCCTCCCGCGACCTTGACATGTCTTCCTTCTGGCGTCTCACTGAGATGATCACATCTTTGCGCTTTTATTATTGTAATTATTAGCTCTAATAGATCGCCCTGTTTCCGCTTCCCTTCCCTCCTCCCATGTCTTTTTTGTCTCGCACACACACACACACACACACACACACACACACACACACACAGTGCCTTGCTGGCTGCAGCATTACGTAATCGCAGCCCGGTCACAACTGGTTTCTGGAGGTTTTGGAGTGTTTTTCTTTTTTATATTCCTTTTTTTTCTTGTTTTTTTTGCTGTGAGTGCGTGCTATGAAAGGAAAGGCATTTTCAGCCGCTCGGCATTGTGGGTCTGGAGGAGGGCGAGCAATGGACCCATCATGGCTCGTTGAGCTCGTCTCAGCCTGAGAATAATCTGTCTGTCTGAGTGCCACAATAAAAGTCCCTGCTCTTACTCCTCTTCCTGATTTTATTTTACTCCATCTTCTCCTTACTGACGTCTTGTAGACACGACAAGTCTTTTATAAATTCCTTGGGTTTTTTTTTTTTTTTTTTTAATATTATGTTTTGCCGGTGTTAAACAGACTAAAATTCATTATTCGTGTTGAAAACAGGCTCCTCAGGGGGCGTCGCTGCTGCCACAGATTTAGAAGAAGAAATAAAAAGAAGGCACCCCACTCAGAGGTAACCTACAGCATCTCCAACATCTCCAGCGTCTTCCTCCATGTTTATGCATGAGCAGTGGCATGACCACACACGAACACAAGCTGCTGCTGTGTCCTGGATCCATTTAGATAAAGAATTATTGATATCGCAGGAATGTGTGTAGGAGCAACAACAGTGTCGGGTTCAGGATTTTCCACCCTCTCAATTCCATTCACTCGTTTTTAAAGCTGTAAAATACTGTTTCCGTTTACGTTCAGCCGAAATAAATAAAGTCAGCCTGCTTGGTGTAAAGATGGCAGAGTTTAGCTGTCTGAGAGTAATGACTCTTCTGAACAAGAAGAAAAAGAACAAAAGCAGGAGCAAGAATATAATAAGAAGAACATGAAAAAATAACAAAATAGCAAGTTTAGCAAAAAATAACAGCAAAAATAACAATTACAACAGTAATAGAAGAGGAAGAAGAAGAACAACAACAACATAGCAAATTTGCAATGAAATATTATAATAATGCTAAGAAAAAAATCCACTCACAAAAACAAAAAGAAGAAGAGGAAGAAAAGAAACAACTAAAAATAAAAACAAATAAAATAAAAACAAAAAAAATCGGAATTTTAGCAAAAATACAAAACAAAAGAAAAATAGCAATTATCTAATAATAATAATAATAATAATAATAATAATAATAATAATAATAATAATAATAAGAAATTTTAGCAAAAAATCCAACAAAAAAAACCCCAAAATAACAATTAAATAATAATAATAATAATAATAATAATAACAACAACAATAACAACACAGTAAAAGCAGCAATACAATATCACAATAATGATAAGAATTCAATTCTGTGTACAAGCCCAGCATCAACAACACCTTAAAGAAAAACAAAAAGACAAAGAAGAAGAACAAAAGCCCCAGCAAAACAACCAGTTTTAGTTTATAAAAAAGCAACCCCCCTCCCCCCAAAAAAGAGTTACAAGGACAACAAAAAAACCAAAAAAAAACCACGATCCACAACTAAAACTACCAGACTACATAAACAATAAGAATAAGTAGAACAAGACAAGTACAAGCACAACGTCAACAACAATAAAAAGAAGAAAGTCAGAAGATGAGGAAGATGAAGAAGATGAGTCCACCTACAGTCAGAACAGCAAAAACAAAAATAATAATTACAACGTGAACAACAAACAAACAAGATGATGAAATAGTAAATATGAAGAACAAACAACAAGAAGACAAAGTTGAAAAGAATCAACTGTCCTCCACCACCACCACCATGACAACAACAACAACAACAACAATAATGGGAAAATAAGAATTTGGTAAAAAAAGATTTAGAAGTTTTTAGCCTTTTAACTACATTTATAATTACGACCGGACAAAACCAAATCCTCATCCTCGTGAAGAACAACGCATTTGAAATTCTTTAAACCTCTTTAAACAAACGGCAAAAGTTTCATGAAATGGTTCCTCAGACAGTACTATGTAGTGCGTAATTAAAATCATCTTGTTTAGCATGATTGTTAAGTAAAGTGCCCTTTTGCACGCTTGTGCTGTTGACTTTGCCGTGTATTTTTAGCAGCTTTATTGTGACGAACGTTTCCGAGGCAGTAATTTGCCGTGTGAAGGAGAACGCGAGCGGCGCTGGACTGATTATATATTTCCCCGTGCTTATGAAGCACATTGTCTTCATTCCAAGATCAGAGCAGCAATTACAGCTGCAGATTTTTATCACTCAGCGGAGGCATAAAGCTTTACGGCTTTTTATAGATTCCTCCGGAACCTTCCGCGTTACACATGCACAGAGAGACGGCTTGGACTTTTATTTGTTGCGTGTTACAGCCGATTGAATATTTTCCTCATGATACTGCGAACGCCTTGAACTCGAACTCCCTGAATTTCCTGCCCATAGCCACGCCCACTTTTCCACTTGTCCTTTATTCACCATGCAGCACATATTCTTCGTTAAGTTATTTTCAGAGTTGATTATTTTCCTATAACAGCACGAAGAGTTTTGTTCCTCTTATACCCCAGCAGCTGACCAACAATTACATTTTATTATAAGTTTAAAAAACGGCACTGAAGAATGAAAAAGAATTTTACTTATTTTTATCCTTTTGTATCCAGTCTGCAAAACAAAAGTTCCCGAACTGCGGGAACTCACACTCACATCTTCACTTGCTTCAGAAGCACGTTGTAACCAGAAAGTAATTTCGGAGGATGAACGTTCCACAACATTAAATGTAGCTATAAATGGATAACGTATTGGAAAATAATCAACTACAGCGTGGCAACAGTAACTCCGCTTCATCACACCATTATTTCATCGTTGATTATTTTCCTCTAACAGCACGACATGGAGTGTTTTATTCCCTGCGAAACGTTAAATATTTTTAGTAATTAGAATCCAGTTGTAATTTGGATTAAAGTATTTTAATAGTATTTAAAATGTTCCCGTGAGACATTTTGGTGATATCTTAGCGGCACAGAGCACAGTGAGGTGTGTAATGACAGAACGCTCCCGTGTTCAGTCACTGTAGCTGAGCTAACACTCCATCCGAGCAGGTGGATCAGACCTTAACACTCACTTAACCTTCTGGGAAGAACCCATCAGTCACTTCCTTAACCTCCATCTTTGTTTTTTTTTTTTTTTTCTCCTCCTCCTGAGTGTAAAAAATAAAAACTCGCTCAGAGTTCTTCGATCACGGCGTCCTTGAGAGAAGAAGAAGAAGAAGAAGAAGAAGAGGAATTTCAGGGAACATTTTTGTTCTTTATACTGAGATGAAGTGAAATAAACACTTATTTTCATAATGCTGTGCAACTCTGACGGATGGATGGCGTGTTCCTGGGGTGCAAATTCATGACGCCTCCTCATCCGTGCCATCATTTACACCGCGTTGTTCCATGCACCTTAAGCCCTGTGAGGTCATCTCTCGAGACTTTATGCTCGCATACAGCAAAGCTGCATTAGTGCAGAGCAGCAAACAACAGATGGCAGACGAGCTTCAGCCTCCGATCCTCGAGTCTCTGCCTGGTTATATAACGGAGAGACAGGGGCGTGTCTGCAGGAAGCTTCTTCCCTCGCCGATGCTGCATTTTCAATTACACTGCAGCCAGCTGAGCATGTAAATGTGCATAATTTCTCTAATGATGCGCAGGACGTGTGGATTAATACGGGGCGTTTACTTCAGCGGGCCACCACGAGAGCTTCGGCGGCTCACTTTCAGGGCAGACTGATGCATTAAGTCTTCTGGCAACTGTGATTAATCTCTCCTCTTTCTCTCACACTGTCTCTTTCTTCATCTCGCAGAGGCGTATCTGTCTCCCTGCGCATGTGGTCTGTCACAGTCGCTTTCCGAAACACATCCGGCGTGATGGCGTTCGTAATATATAAAGCAGGCTAAAAGATCAGTTACATTTGTTCTCATTCGAACGAGACAGACGTGTAGCTTACTTACTTTAACAGAGCAAAGAGGCATAGAGATATAGGAAACTTCAGCGTTTAGTGACGGCATATGCAGTGAGAAATGACTTTCCAATCTGTGTGCTCAGCTCACAGCCCACAGAAAATGCCACAACGCTGCACTGTGCAATATGCTGCTCAACAGGAGCGAAGCCAATTCCATAAGGCTTTGCTTCTCCACATGGAACATCGACTCAAGACTTAACTTTTTTTTCTTTTCTTTATCACAGTATAAGTTCGCAAATACATGGCAGGTTATGAAGACGGTTGTGGGTGTCATTTAAAAATCATACACATGGTAGACGGATCTGTGAATTGATCTGTTGGCATTGTTGGACGGAATCGTTGTCCACAAGTGGCCAAATAGAGCAGTATAGTGTGCAGATTTGGCCATGACATTTTAAGTTGTTTGTCTTGGACTCGTATTTATGTTGTTGCACATAATTTCTTTATTTGTTATAGCATCGGGATGTACTACGACAATCTCTAAACAAACCCACAATACAATACAAAGTATATTTTTCCACGTATTAAAAAAATGTTATGAAAAACTGGCGAATTAAAAAACTGCAGCAACATAAGTGTCACCATAAATCAGGATGTAAACTTTTGCCAAAAATCAGAAATTGAGAGTAGTATAAAACTGAGTGATGTGTAGAAGTTATGTTCAACTTGTGAAACATGCTACTGTATTTTTTTTAAATTACCATTTTTTTTAAAATGTCTATATATTTTTCCACGTATATATATATATATATATATATATATATGTGTAACGAATCAATCATTACTAGCATTATTCTTTTCCACCAGAATAATGTAATGGATCAACTTTAAACATGAAACGAAACAGAAGCGCACGCTTGGATTCAACGCACCTTTTTAAAGGAGACGAGTTTTAAAGCGTGCCCGCATTATCTACCAGAATGTGTAGTAACTCGGATGAATCTGCAATGTTTAAAAATATTCTCCACCAGTTACAATTCATGTAACGAATTAAAAGATGTTTAACACGTTTAAATGTATTCTCCAATTTATATAAGGAATTAGCTCGAATGGCGTGAAATATATCTATATATCTAATCAACGCGTGTTGTGACCAGTTATAAATATACATCAGCCATGAAAGGGAATTCGTGTATGTGCACATATACATATAGATAATTAACTACAACGGATTATAATTAATTATGACTATGTATGTGGTCTAGATCAGCTTTTAGGATTAGCTGTAGTCTAGTTTGAAATTATGAACTCTAAAGAGGGAGTTTATCCTTCTGGCCAAAAGGAAATCTCTGTTTCCAGAGCGTGTAGCGAGATCGCAGCGTTTAAAGGAACTCATCACGTGACCAAAAACAGAGAAAATCAAGGATGGTGATAATAGATTTTAATAACTAAGTGTAACTATGGATACACACAACTAACTCTAAGCAAAACATACATATGTATATCTATATACAAGGAAAGAAAAGGTATAGAGAGAAAGTAATGAAAGAAAAGGGAATGGCAGACAAAAACACAACTAATTAGCCTTTCTCAAAACCAGCAACGAACTTAAATCTCTTGTAAACAGGGATACAATCTTAAACGCAGATATAGATCCATTAAATATACTTGCATGGCTTCAGTTTGAAAGTTCGCGCGAGGTCGTGTAGAGTTCGCTGGTTCGTCGTGCCGTTTGAAAAGGCGTGGGCCGTGAGGCGGTTGCATCTTTTGTCCGGGAGAGAGAGATCCTGGCTTCCTCTTCCCGGGGCACGTGGCCCCGGGGGAGAGAAACCGGAAGGAGCGTAGAAGTGAAGTTGAAGTGAAGAAGAGTAAGTGTGCTGGAAGAGAGACTGAAGAGAGAGAAGAGAGTTTCAAAGCGTGGTGTTGTTTTAAAGACAACACCAACACACACGCCTCTTTGGGCTAAGGGCCAACCCTTAAAGCACGTTGTAACTAGTAGCGATCGTAGATCAGAACCATGTGACTGTAATGATACTATACCATATAGACTATCTCCGTGGTGCTAACATTTATAGCTTAGACGTGGCATTTACGATTTTTGACCTTTTGCTACAGAAAGACGGGAGCCACCAGAAAATGATGCTTCACTGAAGGGGAAAGGACGCAGGACACGAAAGTCGAATTTGCTTCTGGTAGCGGTTACCTCTTGCTTTGACTTTATCTAGGTGACTTTGACGAGTAAATTCACAAGCCTTGGTCATGTGAGCCAATAGAAAACAAGTGGGTGGGACTTAGGCCTCATTGGTCTTTACGAAATGAAGGTGCTGCTAGTAGCAATCAAGCCTGACCTCATTGTTTTCTTATTGTTTCTTGGAACAAATCAGCAGAAACCGCTCTTGGCACGTGCTAGGATTTTTTGGTTGAAAATTTTTTTTTCTTTCTGAGTGCTACTATTTTCTTGTTCGCAAAAATGTAAAATTAGCTCCAGTTTGATGTTTTTCTGTGTACAATCTTATCTCTTCCTCCAAGCACTTGTGATCAGTTCTTTTAAAACGATGGCTGTTGATTTTACGACGTGTTAGCGCCTGTTCATATGTTTCATAGCATGATGATTTACGATCCAAACACATTAGTCTAATGCAGTGAACTCATCTCACAGGGAATCTCAGATTTTTCCCCCCCGTGTGTGAGCTCAGACTCCATCGGAAATTATTATACTGTTAATGGTACGCTTAGATATGTTATTAACACTTTTTTTTACGTTTCTGGTTAACTACTGGGTGTCCACTGGTTCTGGTTCTGGTTCTGGTCTGAATGGCAGGGTTTTAAACATGCTTGATGTCTAACATGACGTTTTCGAGGTTTGTGCTGATTGTTTGAGAATGCTCTGAGAAAACAAAAAAAAAGAGAGAGAGAAAATCACTTCATAGTTCCACTATATTCTGCATGATTCATCAGTATCCACCATATAAAAGACTAAATTCTTGTTTTTTCTGTAATCTCTCATTGGAAGACTTTTGTAAACCTCTGAATGTTTCTCATGTTTGAATATATAAAAAATGATGATATCATGTAATTTATTGTTTCTCTCAGAAATATGCTACATCATGGGGGGATTTTTTTTGGGGGGGGGATTTGGGGGAAAATATATATTTGTGTTGATAAAATGCTGGAATTTTTAAATTGTACTTTACAAATTCTTTACAAACTAGAAATTTTACAAACTTTGCATTTTACAAATTAAAGGCCCTAATATTATGGTAATGTTATGTTATGTTCATGTTAAATTTTCAATTATAGGATTTATTTATAGCTAATTCTTTTTGTCTTATGCTTTTTAAATAATAAATTTGACAGCTTACACAATTTTGCTTCAAGTTAAGGCTTTTTTTTTTTTTGCTTAAAATTGAGGTTTTTTTCCCCCCTTGCATGATCTAACAAAATATTTGTAAAAAAAAAAAAAAAAAAAAAAACTTTAAAAAGGGAATATGGCTTTATGTCCATGTTACTACAGTAAATTAAGTTAGCAAATGTACAGATTTCTTTTTAATGAGTTTAACATAAACCTGCCGTTATGTACCTGTTTACTTTTTTTTTTTTTTTTTTTTTAAACTTTAACATTTTACTTAAGTGGAAATTCTGTCCTTAATATATATAATGCATGAATTATTTTTTTTTAGTATAATGGTTCGTGAAAGAAAAAAAAAGTGTTTTTATATTTGCTCTATGAAATTAGGTTTTAAATTATGTTAGAATTAGCACTGAAAACATATTCAGTTTAATGATATGATGCCTGCAGCAGAGGTGCCAACATTTATGGATTAGCCGTAACATTTACAATTTTGACCTCTTGCTACAGCGATACTTGACACCTGAGAACTTGAAAACCAAAAAAAAAAAAAATCAGTGTATCGTATTCCTGCTTTGAAATACTTGTTAAGCAGGATCACCATTTAACTCCGCCCCTTCTGATGTTCCGATAACAGCCGAAATCTTAATTTGGAAATTCTTTTGAAGTCCTCTTGATTTCTCTGCACTCTTGATTTTTTCCCCCACTAATTGTAAAAGAGGAAGTTGATGGTCCAACTTTCCGCACACTGACATTTGGAAAATCAAAGCGGAAACCATTTGGCAGGGGATGATAAAGAAAGAAAAAAAAGTCCGTGTTGTGGCTTTGTGATACACAGAGATGGGATGGAGGTTTTTCCAAATGGTGATAAAAATGAATAAAGAGTTGGTGCGTCAGTTCAAAAGATGATGAATACCATTTGGGTTTCTCTTCTATAGCACGATAAGAGATTAGAATATTAGCATAAACATACTGAATTTCTCCCTCATATCCCCTGCAGTAGAATGTTATCTCTCCATCTCTTCAGCACGAATATCCGCTCCATTAACAAGCTATTCATCCACTGTATATATATTGGCAGTGCGCTGAATAGGAGCGTAGCACGGCTAAAAGTGATTGCTCTTCTTTTCTGTGTGAATGTGAGCGCCGAATGAAGTCAAATCTTATTGAGAGCCGTGTACCATCACTGTACTCCTGTACAGAGCGCTGATCAGATCAATGCCTGGATTAGGACATTTTCTCCAAAACTCAGCTATCCATTTTGGGTCCGTGTAAAAACCCGGCCTTTATTTTAACAATCCTTTACAATCTGGATTGCATCACTTCCTATAATTAATAACTGAATGGCATACAGTCCTTTAAAACAGGCACATTAAAAAAAAACAAAAAAGTGTGATGGATACTGTATCTTCCCACATAGTGTACGTCAGGTCATATCACCCCACCATCATGGATTGTTTTCCTGGAACAGCATGTGTTATTCCTTAAACAATGCGGTACTTTGAGGAGTCTATGTTTTGACTTTTTCCCATCATTATTATTATTATTTCCCATCATCCAACTATTGTTATTCTACCTTTTCTTCTTCTTCTTCTTCTTCTTCTTCTTCTGCTTCTTCTTCTTTTTCTTCTTCTTCTTGGATAAGGTTGCATATGGAAGCCCATAGAACCGTCTAGTAAAAAGTTGTGAAATTCGGCACACGGTTTGGGGAGGGTCTAAGGAACATTCTGACCAATTTTGGCCCAAGTGCTGCTCACGCCACCATCAGGTGAAATTTAGGCTTAATGTGGAAGTACGTTTATGGTCATGACTTTTAAACCATGTGTCCAAAATTTAAAAGCCAGGAATCACTGGATCCCCTGGGTCGAGACGAGTTCAACACAATTTCCACCTAATTACATTTTCCACCATCATGGATTTTGTCAAAAGCTGTTTTTTCACTACTCCTCCTACAAATTTTATCCAGTCATCACCAAATTTGGCTCGCATCATCTTCAGAGTAAGCCTCACAAAAGTTATCAAAGGAATTTTTAATATTCCAAGCGGTTTGCACGTAATGAGCCAATGAACCTGACAGCGAAGCTGGCAAACAGTAAGGCTGTATCTCAGCAACAACTTTGAACACTTGATAGGCAACTTCAGGACCATGCCCTGAGGCTATGCAACAAATTTTGTGAAGCGCCACCAATCTTCACCAATCTTCATCAATCTTCACCAAATTTGGCTCACATCATCTTGAGACCTGTCTAAACAAAATTTATCGAAGTAACTCTGATATTCAAAACTGTTCTCCCATAACGGACTGGCAAATGTGTCAAACTACACATCATTCTTTGGATCCCTTTGCCTATAGTTATGGCTCTGCTTTCCTGTGATTGCTTGCATCAATTGTAGCGCGTCGTTGAATGTGCAGCTCATTGGGTGTGGGTGCCTGGCCCCTGAAAATGCAGCTTGTGCAAATGTACTGACATAGAAAATAAAAATTACTTTACAATTATTAGTGAATGGAGTCTAGTTGTCTATCAGACTGATAACAAGTTGTACAATTCATAGACGTTCTGCATTAAATGTAACTATAAATAGATGAAAATAAACAATGCGTTCAATGTAAATTGAAATCAGTGGCGTAAGAGGAATGAAACACTTCAGGGCGTGCTGAAAAATGGATAAATGTGTTGTTTTTTAATCAGACCATACAGGAGTTTTTTGCCAAAAAGGCTTGATTTTGCTGCAGCTGTTTTCAAAATTTGCGACGCAACTTGCAGAGTTATTTGTGCTTTTTTTCCGGAAAACTACTTGAATTGGCGAAATTTCATTTGCACGAAATAGTTTTGCATGCTTTCTCAGTGATGTTTGTTGGTAAATGAGACCTTTTAGCTGTACTCATGTTCGACACACGTGAATCGAAGAGGGCTTTGGCTGAATGCACGTTGTGATGACGTCACATGACACGTCTTGGCCCAGATCTGCAGAAAATCTGCAGTAATTTTGAAAAATTAGCTTCTCTAAATTTTGCGGAGTTTACTTGATTTTGCGTTAATTTCTGCAATCGCAAAATCGTGCAATCCTTGGGGGACTGATTAATAAATAGAAAATCGTAATCATTGGAAACTTCTGTGATATGAGAGGAATAAAACACTTTGGGACATATTGTTAAGAGAAAATTGACAGTAACAATGCTTCATCACACCACTCTGTTCTTGATTATTTTTCTACAGCAACATGCCCCCAAGTGTTTTATATGGATGTATCAGTAATGGAAACATGAACAGTGAGCAATGATACCAAACTATGTGCTGAGGAAGAAAGTCAATATTCAAGGCGGAGATACGATTGATTTTAGTTCTGTGACGTATGTTTGTAGATAATAGTGCGTCAGAAACCACGTGTTTGAGACGCTGGCTGAACAACTCCACAACGTGTGAAATGATTTGGCGGCTGTAGTCTTCCTGTCCTCGTTAGCTACATTAGTCTTGTAGCTTCAGTGCAGAAATAAGGAAGCAAACATCATACCCCAAACAAATCTTTGCTGATTGATTTTTTTTTCTCAGAATTTTTGCTGTAATGTTGTGTGTCCTTTCTTCACCTTCTCTGAAATTTATGGTAAAAAGAAAAGCAAGGTTGATTCACCGCAAATGCATAATCAAACACCACTCCAGGCTGTGTGTGTTCCTAATCAGCATCCCGACGGTGCGGAAAATGAAGTCAGGTGACATGAAAAAGGCCGCCGGAGTCAGAATCTCTTCCCTCTTTTTTTTTTTTTTTTCCACCGCTTGCTAAGTGAATGCAGCCCTAACTGCAGCGTGCTTATTTCACACACTGAAAAGATAATGTTTAATCTTTAAAGTCTGAATCTTTTTTTTTATACCCACTCTTTGATTACAAGCAGCCCAGCTGTTCCTGCTTCCTTATTCATACAGTGAATTTCCGTGACTTGTTTTACAGTTTCTCTTAGCCTGGTTGAGATTATAAACAAACCCGCGTCGCTGTCGCTCAGCTAACACTTTCCCGCTCTGCATGCAGAGGTCGGAATGTTTTCTGCATCCCCTCCGTCGGCGCGCCGCTGCTTTTCATTCCCGCTCGCTAATCTGATCCGATGCTCGGCGGGAGCGGCGACCGACACAAGATGCTCCTCTTGAGCGGAGTTAAAAGCGAATCATTCACTTTGAGGACTCAGATGGTGATCGATTAAGTCACGCTGATACTCTGTGTGGAAATGCGTGCCATTAATCTGTTTGTTTCAGAAATGCATACATGCAAAAAACGCAGAGTCGGTGTCGGAGACTTGATTGCACTCAAGGCACTATAAATCCACTGCATTCCTACAAGACGTACCACATTTCATGACACTTCATTTTCTTAATGATTTATAGGTTGGAAAGTGTTTGTGGTGGCATGGCAAGGAAACGTCATTCAAAATGCAAGAATTGTGCATAAAAAGTGACAAAAATCATCGAAAGTTCAAAATACATGCTGGTAAAAGACGGATAGTGTTATTTGGAACAAAACGCTCGGGGTTGTGCTGTCACAGGACAATTATCAACAATGGGGTCATGTGATGAAGTTCATTATTTTCCTATAACACCAAGTCCCAACGTCTTTTATTCCTTTTATACCACAGTACAGAATTAACCATTCATTTTTAACCCTTTGTAGATACTTTTAATGTTGTGGAACATCCACGAAACAGGTTAGTTTGTGCTCTCACTTACGTTATAGCAGCTATAAAGAGTTCTTCGCTCACCAGCATTTCTTGAACTTAAAAAAAATCCACACAGCTTGTCGTGTTACTGAGAAACCACAAACTCCTGTCCTGAAGATCCCGGAAAACGTAGTTACATCTTTATGTAATGATTTTCTTCCATGTTCATGCAAAATCACTTTTTGACTTGTTCAAACCAAGAGTAAAATGCTTTGTACCACAGCGATGATGAATTCTCAATTCTGATTAGACAGAAAGTGTTGATTAACATTTCTATAGTAACAGCTCATTCGCAGGAACTTGTGCATTGGACGCTCCACATTGGACGCTCCACATAAACCGATTGTAAAAAAAAAGTGTAATTGTTGATGTGTGAATTTTTCTGGCTTGAAAACTGAATTTTCTGGTATAATAACTCCAGTGTCAGAGGTAAAGCTTTACGTTGTCCGACACAGGAACTTCACTTTCTTGGTAACATGATAAGCTGTGTTTTTTTTTTATTTTTTGCTTTTTTTTTGTCTTTTAATATCAGGTTTTTCTACGAAAGTGAAGGAATGACTGTAGAAAGCTGTTAGAACATAAGTGATACCAGAAACTTTCTTGTTTCTTGGATGTTCCACAACATAATGTAAATGTAATGTAAATGTAATAAAAAGTATGACGTGTTGTTGTTTATTAAATACAAAATTGTTAACATTGGCAAATTGCCTTGATATAAAAGGAGTAAAACACAGTTACAGCTTAGTGTCTAGGAAGATAGCTGCCGTACATTGTTGCTAAAACGTTTTATTACCCAAAACAGACAGACATCAAGTTTCTGGATAGGATAATTATTAACGCAGCTAGCAATAAAACCAGTTGAATAATAGACGAATGCATAATAAAACATAAAGTAAAGTTGTTGTTTTTTTTTAATACATGAATTAAACGTGCTTATTTAATGTTGTTTAACATTGAGGCAGAAATTCAGTGAGTAGAATCCCCCGGGTTAATGTAGAACACATGTAATGAATAATGTACACGCAGTGGTTAAGAAAACATTTGTTCACAAAAGGCAGTGACAGGGAATGGTGTTAAAGCATTGTAGATCTTGAGCGCACTCATATCTCATAAACTGAAGCTCTTTTAACCCCAATGCTTATTAATTACGAGTACGAGGAGGATAAGGGTGACGTTATGTCTGGAAGAAATGGGATCATTGGCCTCCAAAAGGTGTTCAAACAGACAGTCTACAATGACTTCATACTATAATATTGCTAAGGAATTTTTCTATTTTCCTAATTTTTTTATTAATAATAACTACCATTTTGTACTGTTGCATAAAATGTAATAATTTGGCTTTATATGCTTTCGAATATTAAAAATCATCTATTAAAATCTCATGTCACTAGAATACAAAAACTGACAATTAAGAAAATCATTGATCACATGCGACTACTTCTGGACATTTATTTATACGGTATTGCTAGAAATTACAACGATTATATGAAAAATTAGAAAAATAGACACTTCCTTAGACAAATTGCTGAAAGTCGAATTGTTTTTTAGATAAACAAAAAAATAAATAAATAATGGGGAAAAAAATTGAGATTGTTGATATGTTACGATTCTTCTTCTTCTTCTTCTTCTCTTCGTTATAATGACTAAAAAGTGGGCAAAAGTAATTTTCCCCAAGAAATCATTGATCTCCGTATGATTGATCTAAAAATATGATTATATACCATGAAACTCTTGAATTTTTTTTTTTGTATTTGATTTTAGGAAAAAAAAAGTTACAAACCCTGCTTTTGTTCTGAACTCTGATCTCTCTAGTTACCATGCAGGAGTCCACATGAGAGGTGGAGCCCGTGTTCGGCTTTAAAGCATGATTACAGCATGTTTTAATTACAGCTCAGTGACAACGTTAGCGGATTGAACCACCACCACCACTATTACACTGTCGCTAGCGGCACAGCTAAAGAACAGAGTCCATTACTTCTGATTGCACATTACCTCACACGCCTTTGTGTTGGGCTAGTTACAAAACTCTAATACTATATTATACTAAATACTAATTATCCACCAAACAGTCCGTTCCCTGGTCACTTTCTGACAACAGCCACCATCATCCCTCATGAATGCACGGCGAGATTAAACTCGAATCTCCTTCAACTGTAAACGAAGAGGATGTTTGAGGGCTGTTCCAAGGTTGATTGGAACGAACGCTCTCATTGAATTAGAATTCCAACCTTGGCTTTTAGCAGAATCCATTAGCTTCATCTAAATAAATTCTTGCGAAATGTGTTCTCCAGTTTATACTTTCTGAAGTGTTAGGATGTGATAGCAAACAAACCTTTTCAATCCCGAATGCTCCAAATGAAAACATCAGTATTTGGCCACTTTTGTCACCTCAGCATTTATTTTTATTACTTTTTGTAATGACTTTCTGTGAGACCCCTCGCTCTGATAGATGTGCTATCAAACGCCGGGTCTAAGAGCTACTTAGAGATTCCTATTAAAGCCTCGCCATTTTTCAGAGCCGAGCTTCCACTTCTCATGCGCCAGAGAGACAATTCCCTTCGAGGGCTCAGTGTTCACTGTCTTCTTCACTCTTTTACTAAATTATTACCATTACCAAGAGTATGTGTACAGACTCTCTCTGGGAAGGATTGAAATACAGATCAGGAAATCTGAGAAGCACAACAAGCTACTATATCATAAAACTGGAGTAAAGACGTTATTGTACAGCACGTCCCAAAGTGTTTTATTCCATTTATACCACAGCAATGATTTGCCAATGATTACAGTTTTTTACTTAATAAAAAAGGCACTTCATTCTTTTTAAAAAATGTATAGTTTATATGTTGTGGAACATCACTTATGTCAGCTATAAGCAGTCATTCCCTCATCAGCTTCACTTTATTTTCCCTCTCATTTGATGAAAAAAAAAAACCTCACAGCTTTCCATGTTACCGATAAACTCCGTCCTGAAAACTTTCCTGCGGTGTAAAACTTAAAAGTTACGGACTGTTATAAAGCACTGACACTGGAGACTCCTTCCATAAATGTTAAATAAATGTCTCCTCACAGAAAACTTCGTCTTTTACGTTTTTACGTCTTTGACAGATACTATATGATATATTACATACTATTTTACCTGAGATTAGCAGCTGCACTACTGTCAGACCTACTGTTATAGAAAATCAATCAACATTTTCTGACCAATCCGAATTGAGAATTCAGCAGTGCTATGGTGTAAGTGGTATTAGCTACCATTAAGGCACCTCGATAAATATTTACCTGTTGAGTGAAGTATTTTTATGCTTCCAACAAGAAACCAAGAATTAATACATAACCTGCTAGATTACTGTTATAACACCAGAAGTAGGCTGGACACAGTTGCGGTCAAAAACTTCGTCACTTTATTCAGCACACATGTGGAAAGGACACAGGGTAACAAAAAGGCTTTTAGAAGGCTTCGAGTCTTCGCGGGATATCGTGGTAAAGTTTATACACACTCTCAAAATCGTTAGCGCTAGCAGTAAGAAAAACACACACTTAACAACAGAAAGGAAAAACGGAAAAACAGCATCCAGAAATAAACACCTTCAACAAAATAGTGGTCACTACATAAAGTGTGCTAACTAACCAGCGCTAACAGAAAATCAGACACAAGTGCACGTAAACTTATCACCGAGATGTGTAAATAGAAAGAGGGCTTGAGAGGAAGTCGGAATCCAAGGTACTTAGCTTAAAGGTCAATGCCGTGAGAATCAGTCCAGAATTCAGTTGCTCAGTAAGGTAAGATTTGGGAAAAACAAACAATACTTCGCGTCCAACCTGTAACACAAAAGTCCTTAAATAGAGTGTTTGTGAAATTGAAGACAGGTGCGTGGGATTAGAAAGAGGGTGATTGTGACCGTGGTAGTGTGTGGGTGTCTTGGGTGTTGTAGTCCCTGGCGGCCATGTTTGTAGGCCGCCGAGCTTGCTGGGAAATGTAGTGTGGAGTGTGTGGATGAGAGTTCTGGTAATTGAAGTCGCGCTTTTTGCGCGACCTAACAGAGCCCCCCCCCCAAAGGGCTCACTCCGGGAGCCTCTCCTTGCCTGGGTCGACCTCTGGGTCTAGGTTTTGGGTATTCTGGATGGATGCGGTGAAATTCGTCCACCATTTCAGGGTCCAGCATGTCCTTAGCCGCCACCCAGCTCTGTTCCTCGGGCCCGTACCCCTCCCAGTCAATGAGGTACTGAAGTTTTCCTTGACGTCACCGGGATTTTAGAATCTGATGAATCTGATAGGCCGGTTGTCCGTCAACTTCCTGTGGGGGAGGTGGATTAGAAGGGTTTTGAGAGGTGAGGATGCCTGTGTGGAAGGGTTTCAGGAGAGAAACGTGAAACGAGGGGGCAATGCGCCAATGTTTGGGGATGGCTAGTCTGTAGGTTACCTCATTGATGGGCCTGATGACTTTGAAGGGGCCGAGATAACGAGGACAGAGCTTCTGGCAGGGATGTCTGAGGTGCAAGTTTTGGGTGGAGAGCCATACCCGTTCACCGGGTTGGTAGCGTGGTGTTACCTGTCGGTGGCGATCCGCCTGGGCTTTTGATTTGGAGGCTGCTTGTTTTAGTCTCCTATGGGTGCTTGCCCAGACCTGTTCACTGCGGTCGAACCATTCGTTTACGGCTGGTGCGTCCGTGGCCGTGGCGTCCCACGGAAACAAAGGGGGCTGATATCCTAGCACGCATTGGAATAGGGTCAGGTTAGTGGCAGAATGGCGGAGTGAGTTCTGGGCGTATTCCACCCATGGCAGGAAGTGGGCCCAATCAGAGGGATTTTTGTGACAAAACGAACGGAGCATCCTTCCGACTTCTTGGTTAACCCGTTCCGCTTGCCCGTTGGATTCAGGGTGGTATCCCGACGTAAGGCTCACATTCACTCCCAATTTACCCATAAAACCGGACCATACGCGAGATATAAACTGCGGTCCCCGATCGCTAACTATGTCTTCGGGGATCCCAAAATAACGAAATACGTGTGTGAATATCAGTTCTGCTGTGTGGAAGGCTGATGGTAGATTGGGCAAAGAAACTAGACGGAAGGATTTGGAGAACCGATCTAAAATAACAAAAATGGTGGTGTGACCCAGAGAATTGGGGAGGTCCGTGATGAAATCTACTGCGAGATGTGACCAAGGTCGTTGAGGAGTGGGTAGTGGCATGAGTTGGCCGGCAGGGAAGGTTCTGGGTACCTTAGTTTGGGCGCAGATGTCACAAGATTTGACCGCCTGTTGTATTTCTTGGGCCATATTGGGCCACCAGTACTTGTGGGACAAAAGGTGGTAGGTGCGTAGGGAACCGGGGTGAGCGGTACCGGGGACCGTGTGAGCCCATCTTATTAATCGGGTTCTATAGGTAGGAGGGACAAACAATTTTGTGGGAGGACAAGCCGACGGTACGTACTTACGTGGGAATTTGTGAAGTAAGCTGTCGAATTCCCAGTGCACATTACCGACAAAACAGGAGGGAGGTAGGATGTGGTCGGGTTTGGAAGGTTGTGAATCCCTAGTGTGGAGACGGGAAAGGGCGTCCGCCTTGTGGTTCTTAGACCCGGGGCGATAAGAAAGGGTAAACTGAAACCGTGCGAAGAATAGGGACCAACGTGCTTGGCGAGGGTTTAGTCGTTTGGCTGTGTGCAGATATTCTAAATTCTTGTGATCTGTGAAAACGGTAAACGGGTGTTCTGCCCCCTCTAGCCAGTGTCGCCACTCCTCCAAAGCTAATTTTATCGCTAGCAGTTCACGATCTCCCACGTCATAATTCTGTTCTGCCGGCGATAGTTTTTTCAAAAAGAAGGCGACGGGGTGAAGTTTTGGTTTTTCCCCTAGACGTTGGGATAATACGGCCCCCACCCCTGCCTCAGAGGCATCTACTTCTACTACGAAGGGACGAGAAGGGTCTGGGTGCTTGAGGATAGGAGCCGTGGTGAAAGCCGCTTTGAGTCTGGAAAATGCCTGCTCGGCTTCGTGGTTCCAAACCAGACGGCGAGGACCGCCCCGCAACAGAGAAGTAAGGGGTAGGGCAATCGAACTAAAACCCCGGATAAAGCGTCTGTAAAAGTTGGCGAAACCCAAGAAGCTTTGGAGCTCCTTGATGGTAGTAGGAGTGGGCCATTGTGTTACCGCCGTGACCTTGCTTTTGTCCATGGCCACTCCCTCGGGGCTAATGACGTAACCCAGGAAGGTCGTAGTGTTAGTGTGGAACTCACACTTTTCTGCCTTTACATAGAGTCCATTTTCCAGTAGGCGTGTGAGAACCTGGCGTACTTGAGATACGTGGATTTTGTAGTTGGGGGAGTAAATCAAAATGTCGTCAATATAGGCCACCACGAACTTTCCTAACATGTCCCTCAGCACGTCATTAATTAGGCATTGGAATACTGAGGGCGCGTTAGTTAGCCCATACGGCATTACGAGGTATTCGTAGTGACCTGTTGTTGTGCTGAAGGCGGTCTTCCACTCATCCCCTTCCCGGATACGCACCAAGTTGTACGCGCTACGGAGGTCCAATTTGGTGAAATATCGGGCTTCACGAAGTTGTTCTAAGGCGGAAGGGACGAGTGGAAGGGGGTAGGGATATTTCACCGAGGCGCGGTTGAGCCCTCGGTAGTCAATGCAAGGACGAAGGCCCCCTCCCTTCTTGGCCACGAAAAAGAAGCTGGCTGCTGCCGGGAAGGTGGAGTGACGAATATATCCCTGTTGGAGAGCCTCCTGAATGTATTCGGACATAGCTTTATGTTCTGCTTGGGACAGGGGATATATATGTCCACGTGGCGGAGTCATACCCGGCAGGAGGTCTATGGAACAGTCATATGAACGATGGGGTGGAAGACCGCTAGCCCTGAGTTTACTAAATACCTCCTTGAGGTCGCTATATTCGTGGGGTATACAGACGGTGGGTGCGTTTTCAGGGCTTTCAACGGATGTAGTTGCCACAGTGAGTGATGGGGTGTTTAGGCATTGTTGGTGACAGAAGGGTGACCAGTTGAGTATTTGCTGGTTGGCCCAAGAGATGTGAGGGTTATGTTTTCTCATCCACGGTAAGCCCAAGACCACGGGGTATCGGGTAGACTTGATAACCCAGAAGGATAATTCTTCGTGGTGGTGAGCGCTGACACGAAGCCCCAGGGTGTGTGTGTAGCGGGTGATGTTTCCGATGGGCGTACCGTCGATGGCCTGAATCTTTAGCGGTTGAGGTAGGGGACGAGTGTCTAGGTCAAGCTGACACACTATTTCCTCGTCGATGAAGTTACCCGCTGCTCCGCAGTCGAGCATGGCTGTAACAAGAGTGCAGACACCTGAATGTTCAAGGTAGACGGGTAGAGTAAAAGAACATGAAGTAACATCAGGAATCTGACTCACCGGGGTTGAACGGGTGCGTTGTCCGCCCCTCGTCGGAGTTATGCTTGTGGGGCGGACAGGGCAGGAATGAAGAGAGTGATCAGCGCGGCCACAGTAGAGACATAGATTCTCTCGGCGTCTCCTTTCTTTCTCGTCGGGGTCCAGTTTTGCATGGCCGATCTGCATGGGTTCGTCGCTAGCGGGGAGTCGGGTTGATTCAGGGTGCTGAGATGAATGCCTACGGCTGTAGAGAAGTTGATCGAGGCGAATGGCGAGATCAATCAACGAATCTAGGTTAAGAGGCTCATCGCGGCAGGCCATCTCAGTGATTATGGCGGGATTAAGGCCCTGACGGAAGACAGCTTTTAACGCCACGTCATTCCAGCCGCTACCCGCAGCGATAGTCCGGAATTCTAACGCGTAATCCGCCACTCGAAGTGAGCCTTGCCTCAGTGTTAGGAGCCGTTCCCCGACTTCCTGGTGATCGGGGGCGTGGTCAAACACCCGCCGGAACATGGAGACAAAGGTGTCATAGGAAGCAACCGTTTCTCCCCCTCGTTCCCTTACTGCCGCCGCCCACTTTAAAGCCTTGCCTGTTAATAAGGAGATGAATCGCGCCACTTTCTCATGATCCCCCATTTCCCCACAACAGTCAAAGTATAAGGAGCATTGTAAGATGAAACCCTTACATAATCCAGTGTCACCGTTGTACTTATCGGGTTCGGGCATAGGCAGTCGAGGTGTGGAAAAGGATGTGAGCGCGGCGCGCTGCGTTGCTGTAGCCGTGACTTGAGAGAGAAGTTGAAGATTCTGATCCATTTCTCCCAAGCGTTGTTGTTGCGCGTTGATAATTTGACCGTGGGCTGCGATTGCTTGACGAATTTCCTCCGCTGCGTCCATGTCGAGGCGAAGTATTCTGTTATAACACCAGAAGTAGGCTGGACACAGTTGCGGTCAAAAACTTTGTCACTTTATTCAGCACACATGTGGAAAGGACACAGGGTAACAAAAAGGCTTTTAGAAGGCTTCGAGTCTTCGCGGGATATCGTGGTAAAGTTTATACACACTCTCAAAATCGTTAGCGCTAGCAGGAAGAAAAACACACACTTAACAACAGAAAGGAAAAACGGAAAAACAGCATCCAGAAATAAACACCTTCAACAAAATAGTGGTCACTACATAAAGTGTGCTAACTAACCAGCGCTAACAGAAAATCAGACACAAGTGCACGTAAACTTATCACCGAGATGTGTAAATAGAAAGAGGGCTTGAGAGGAAGTCGGAATCCAAGGTACTTAGCTTAAAGGTCAATGCCGTGAGAATCAGTCCAGAATTCAGTTGCTCAGTAAGGTAAGATTTGGGAAAAACAAACAATACTTCGCGTCCAACCTGTAACACAAAAGTCCTTAAATAGAGTGTTTGTGAAATTGAAGACAGGTGCGTGGGATTAGAAAGAGGGTGATTGTGACCGTGGTAGTGTGTGGGTGTCTTGGGTGTTGTAGTCCCTGGCGGCCATGTTTGTAGGCCGCCGAGCTTGCTGGGAAATGTAGTGTGGAGTGTGTGGATGAGAGTTCTGGTAATTGAAGTCGCGCTTTTTGCGCGACCTAACAGATTACATTATACGTATTGCGTGTTTAAAGAAAATACAATTTCGTGGAGTTCATTAAAAAATAGTGACATTACAACCTCACTACTGGAAAAGTAGCTTTTCAATCAGTTTCAGTGCATGTAAATGTATGTATTCAAATCTGATGAAATCAGATTTTTTGCAAATATCAGCGCATTTCCTACGTTGTTTGGAAAAAAAGTATCGATAACACCTTGAGACACTCTGCCTTGTTGTCCAGTGTCATGGCTGCATGAACCGCTAACACGTCATCCTCAGTGCAATTCATAAGAGGATTGGCTGAAAAGAGCCAGGCCTGCTGGCGGCAGGGAGAACAGGGCAAGGTTAAGCTACACACAAATTGCTTTTTAAAGCACCCATCTGTGTTAAGCTGCCAGTGTGGGTTTGTGTGATAACACTCACCGCGCCTTTTTGATTGCTGGTGGAAGATTTCAGTGATACTTCTGTTTTTTTTTTTTCTGGTTATCTCAAGATCTCATGAAGGAATATTGAAATACACTGAGAACTCGATGCACAGTTTGTTCATTTATAACTGCAGAGTACTAAGCAGGGACGCATTGATACAGTATTGTTATCAGGTATCAGTCTGGTACCATGCTCATTTAATGGTACATGTAAAAATGCTCCGATTTGGACGCGAACAAAGCTTGAGCTGTACAGTGTCTTTTTTTTTGCATGACATAAAGCTAAAAAAGAGTTTTGTGGCTTCAAGCCAATTTGGACAAATATTTTCTTCTGAAAGTGATAAATATCGGATATAATAATTAATTTTATGGAGATAAAAGTGGGTGGTCTCACCTTTGGGTGGAATCGGTATTTCTTATAAGGTTATGCTCTTTACTGAGAATAAGATACATCGGAAAACAATATACAGATATAAAATGATGTGTATTTTCTTCCCAACATTAACAGAAAGGTAAAGTTAACGTTTCTCCTTAACAAAGAAATGACATTAAGCTTCACACAGGTACACGCAGTTTTGCCAAGGTGGCATGACAACAACAATCAAAATTATAACAAATGTTGGCATTTTAAGATTGAACATCAGTAATAATACTGTAACAATGAAGGAGGAAGTGTAAAATATACTGTATGTAATTTAAAAATCTGGATGAAGATTATGAATATATCAAGTCAAGTGACGACTTATGAAGATATGAGTTTTCTGATGAAAACCAAAAATAGGTTTTTGGGGATCCCTAGGGGATCTGTTACCCCTGAAGTACCCTGTATGCCACAAGTATACCACCTTTGACTTTCTCTGTCAGTCCAGATGTTTTCTATGCTTCAGAATATGTTCCACAATCATGTAATTACATGTCACGTAATCCCCTGACTACCATGGATGATTTATTTCCTGACAGTCTATCATGCAGTTATCGACCCTATCACCTTGACAAGTCTTTGTCTTTTGTCCTGGCTGTAAGTAAACTAGTCCTTATTTAGCTGGTGTTTCTTTTCCCTGGTTGTAGAATCCATACTCAGACCTGCCAACCTTTTTGTGTAGGAACTATGCAATTTAACATTGGCGTACACATCTACGAATTATCATTCAACAATACAGAAAAAGAGAAGTCATCTTTTTTCCCCCCAACAAAAGCAGAAGAGCCAATCGACATGCGAATTTAAAATGACTGACACTTGCATAGGTCTTTTGAATGTTTAACCCATTTACCTCTTGGAAACCCTGCCACGTCCCCCCCTTTCCCCCATTTCACATTAGCCTCATCTCTGTTGAGTGCCCTGTTAAACCCCATGACCAGAGCTCCAGCCCATGGCTCAGATCTTCACACACTTGTAGAATGCCGAAGATAAAACATAAATGACTAACACCTTCCCCTGGAGAGCTGTCTTTGGCAAGACTGAGGGCAAATTAATGTTCTCGCTTCTCGTAATCAGGCGCAGTATGTTATATTTTCACTTGAAATAGAAATGAGCAGCTTGGCGGAGAGCCAATTTACGAGAGGTATTAAAAAAAAGAAGTCATTTGTGTAGCACTTGCGGGACCTTTATTACAAGATGGCCTTTTATTAATGGTAATTATTGCACAATTAGCTGAATGGGATTAGTGTGAGCTGGGCTGTACACTGTTAAAAGAAAACAAGGTAAAATCAATTCCCTCATGCACCAGCGTTGTGTGACTCATGGTTTATGGTGGCCTTGAAGATGCTTTACCTGCTACTATGATCCCTGGTCAGAAGGGTGTATTATTCACTCTGAAATCCATAGCTCCCACAGGATTGTCATCTCCGTGTTTGGAATGTCTCAACAACAGACAACAGTGATTCAGCTCTTTGTCAAGGCCATGGCTGTTTTCTCCATGGTGTCTGAATTTCTTTAACAGAAGGTCTTGCGATGGTCTCTGCAATGGCATCCTCACACAGAATGCAATGCTTTATTTTACTGTCCGTTGTCCATCCTCAGATGTTGGCATGAATAATGCAGATGAGCTAACATCTAAGCTTTAAATTTTTTGACCCCTGACTATGATGATACAAGTGAAACCTGAAAACTATACCTTCTGCCTTTTCAGATAAAGCAGTGGGCCAAACATGAAAAAAATTCTCCCAGTGAAAGACATACATATGCTTCTGCTTGTGATTATTTTACATTTACATTACGTTTACCTTGCATAACCTTACATTTGGTAGCTCTTTGGTAGCTGCTAATTTGCTTCTCTTTTCTTTTTTTTTTTAACTGTTGCTTGGCACAACCAAAAAAAAAAATAGCCATCTTGTTCACTGGCATATGCTAAATATGAGCCAGAAGACTCAGATTTACTGTGATATCCTGACCTGACCAGAGCCGATTAAATACTTCTCCCCATGTGATAAGAACAATTTTGTCCTCGTGACAAGAATACTTATATAACATCGACATTTTGCACCAAGCTCTGTTTGAATCTTCCCGCAGTCCCAATCTCAGCTTAGATTACTCTTGGTACACCAGCGGTTGGTTCAGAGGTCACACTGTGTAATCAGGTCATCACAGACACCAACAGATTGCTGCTCCTTCAAGTGTGGCTTTAGATAAGCCTAAGCAAAAAAGCAGGCAGTTCAGAATATCAGATCATTTATAGAGAGGATGGACTGGTTCATTGAGACAGACAGACCAAAATGACTCACGAAAGGAGGGCAAGACATCAAGATTATACTTGTGTGTGGATGGGACATGACCTGGACTTGCAGTGTACTTCCCAGAAGGTCACTGTGGAGTAACAGTATCGGTTATTCTGCAAACATGCCGATGTAAAAGCGACCGCCTTGGTCTCTGTGTCTCTCTGTAGGACGAACATATTGCATATGACACAGAACCGGGCTTCACTAATGACTACAGCTCTCCAGGGATTCCTTCTTAACCTCCCCACTGTCTAATTGCCTCCATTACCCCAGTCCCATGAGGGGAGGGACGCATGTTCAGAACAGAGAGACTCCATGTGGGGCTGCATTGCTGCTCCTGAGCTCTCTTTCAACGCTGCATGTTACTCATTTGTTATAGTAACATATGGTCTGATTTAAGCTTTGCTTGAAATTGATTAGTATTCCATGCTTGCTGAGAAGCTCAAATCTTGCCATGAATAACACAAAGCAGAGAGGAGCTAATTTTATCCTACAGGTAAGTGATGCAGGAGAGTGAATCTGCTCAGCCTCTGGGTCATTACGCATGAAGTTGCATAACTGCACGGGGTGAGAGCCTAAATGTGTGCTCTAGGGGTACCTCCCAGCTGGAAGCCATTGGGATCAGACAGCATCTGTCAAAATGTGTGGCTGTTCCTTCGGGGCAGGGCCTTCATAGGCAGGTGGGAACCAGCCACTAAAATTCAGAGCCATCTGCCTGATTATCCATCATACTACTTCAGCGTTCACCTAACCTGTCCGTGGTGTGTGTGTTATACTGCAGCATTCAGCCAGAGTGGGCAGTATGATAATATACCTCTGGGAATACCATCAGTAGTTCAGATTAACAACAAATAGTGTGGTCTTGTGGGCAGATCAAAAGCATTATATCAAATAGCTAATTGGAAAAGCGACTAAAACATGAAAAAAGATACAAAATTGTACCATTGGTTGTTAACGTGGTGGTCAAAAGCCAACATTGTTTGTACCTGTGCATTAAAATATTTAACACTAATTTAAGTACTTAATAGGAGTACCTTAAATGAGCTTTCTAAGCTACACTACATTTACCTTTCCAGGTGAAAGATTCATACTGAAGATACAACCCAAGCAATAGTACAATTTAGTCCCTTTTCTATTTCTGAGTGTGTATGTAAATTGTTAGTCAACCTCAGAAAGACTACACATTGTGATCCTCCAGCCAAATGTCTGGACTTTTTAGTACCTGTGCAGATTTAACAAATACCTTTTAAGTATCCCATAACTTTGGCGAGATTCAAACAGGGGAACCAGGCACTACATCTTCTTGGTGAGTAGCCGAACATCATAGGACAGGTGACTACGCTTGGAGTAGTGTGGTAGCTGTCCTATTTTGTATACACAATAGACAGAAATGCTATCCTTCCACCCCAGGTTATGGATGTCATGGATGGCTATGGGAATGTTGAGACAACAAGAAGAATTGCCTCTGCTGTATGGGCGGGAAATTCTTTTACTATTTATTTGTTGCAGAAAGCTTATTTCTGCAGTATGGTGGTAATGGGAACCAGGAACCTCTACAGGAACTGTGTAGCCCATCATCCAGCTACATAAGGCATTTTTATACTGAGGCTAAGGAGCCTTTTGAGGAATTAAGTGGTTCAGGACACATAACTGCAGGGTTCCTGGAATTTCCTGGGTGCAATTGCACCATGCTGCATAAATGAACTTCAGAGTCCATCCCAGGAGAGTCCAGTTTCAGCCCATCAAAAAGCAGATGGTATAATCAGGCAGGTCATGCTCAGCAAGGTTAAGGTTGCTGTGTTACTAATTCTGCCACATTTGGTCTGGACCACCGAGTCAACCACACACTGATGTAGTGACATTTAATAAAAAATACGAAAGGCCACAAAAAGGTCAGCATTCCTGCCCTGGTTCTTTTAATATAATAACCAAATATAGGATAGGAAGTATTTTGGAGATGTGGGAAAAGTTTTAGCATGGTGAGGTTTGTGAAGTGCTCAGAAAAAGCCTAAGCTTAATTCCGTCACTCACTTGAGTTTGTGATGCTTTGACAGACACATTTTCATGAGTGCATTCTAGTGTAGTATAGTCTGTTTGACAGCTTCTCCAACTGCAATGAGTTTGCGAGGCAAGTCCTATGTCTCAATGCCAAACAATGCTGCTCACCTGGCAATGTGAAGTGAAAACCCAGACTGACTGGCATTACATCAATCACAGGTGCTGATAAAATCCCATGTGCAAATTTGTGAATGTGTTGCATATAATCCTATAATCAGATTCTCAAGGTCGGCAAACTTAAAATCATTTATAGGGTGCACAATGACTACAACATTTAGTAATGAAATATTAGGCACCAAAAAGCTGGAATTTGGCCCTCAGTCCAGTACCAAAGGTTGCAACTATATGGTTTTTGGTAACTGCACAAGATTGCGACTGACAGGAACTAGTGGTATTCAGGAGTGGGATTTGATTGTTTTCTGATTGGACCATATACTGTGACAAAAATATTCTGGTTCTTGGGGATCTTTGTCTCATCAAAAGCAGCATCGGGATTCATGATTTTCACACATTCCTGCTCTCAGAACCATGCTGCATGCTTCTTGCACTTGTCTTTATTTCTCATGTGTCTTTATTTTGGTTTTGGTCCTGTGTCTGCCCCTGTCCTGTCATTGGTCTCTTACTCATTGTGTTCACCTGTTTGCTCTTAATCAGTTTGTCTATTTAAAAGTCTTACCGATTAGATCTAGGCTACTATATTTGTGGAGTTTTGCATGTTCTCCCCCTGGTGCTCCAGATTCCTCCTTGTCTTATAGTTTCCTCTCACCACCCAACAACATGCCAGTAGGTGGATTGGCTACTCTAAATGTGAATGAGTGTATGAATGCTACCTTGCGATGGACTGGTGTCCCATTCAGGTTCTATTCCCGCATCACGCCCAGTATTCCCGTGATAGGCTTGGTCAACTTTGTCATTCCTTGTCAGAAGAACCCCTTGTAATTGTTGTGTTCATGTGCGTGAATGTGTTAATAGTATTGCAAATGTATCATTTTTCCCAACTTGGACATTTTTGGTAGTAAAGTCATTATTCCCCCCGAGAACATTCCAAGTGAGATTTCTGACTTGTTCATGAAACATCTCATTCCACAATGTTTGACTGAATTGTCCCCTGACAGTGCCGTGGGCTGTGTTTTCTTGCCTGGTTGGATGTTGGAGTGCTGGATGGCTGAGTTCCTGCTGTTCCCGCTGGGCCACCCTGTCTGTTCAGATGGATGGCCTACAGTCACATGGGCTGTGTTAGAAATGCCCAGAGAAGCGGTGAAGCCAAGCTTTATGATTGATAAGTTTGTCCTCTTTCCTTCACGGACATAAGAGTGGTGGTAGGCCATGACTTTGAGATGTTCAATCTTCCGGAGAAATGCAGTGGATTGAGCAAAAAAAGGGTGATGCTGAAGTGAATTCATGATGATCAAAAGAATTTCTGGTACTTTGGTAATATTCTGGATTGGATACTATGGGCAAACAATGTTCATTTTAATCATTTAATGTATGAAGGTGACTTTCCAAAGCCTATTGCTGCCTTTATTAGTATTATTTTAGGGGCTAAATCAGTGACTGCTCACCAAGTGGTACAGCTCTGATAGAACTTGAACTGAAAATAGTCAGCTAAACATAAACTCATAAACCAAAGATCAGGATAGAGATGATCAAATGGCATCTTTGGTCATTTTGCATCTTGGAACAAGGGATGGTGAAGTTGTACACATGCAAAGATTGAAACTCAGCTAGCATTAGGTTGTTTTTTTTTTTACTTGGTAACTGCTATAATTATGATATTAGATAGATTTTTATCAATAACTGGAAAGCAAATAGAGAGATGTGGTTTTTGGAAAAGTAATCCAACTAGAACTTTAGCAAGCTAATATTCTACTTTTCTCTGGTAATTGATCTATTAGCTAATTACTATAGCTTATATGAACACTGTTTGAAATTAAATGAAGCTGTGAGGCAATGTTTGGTTTGGAAAATTTTTTACTTTGTATGCTTCATAATGTGTTTTCATTTCTTATTCTTGGTTGTTTTTTTACACTTATTTGTCTTTTCCCAGAGGTGTGTTTAGCAGTCAAAAAAAAAGAAACAGTCTAAATGGAGTCACTCAACCTTCATTAAGTGGTGTTCACACTCATTTAAAGGTGGGCTGTGTTTGGTGACCAGCAAAGTGCCTCATTCATTTTGTAAATAACTAAGATTTCACAATGTTTCATGTGGAGAGAGAATTGCTCACTCCTTGTATTGACTCGGTTGCTACTTAGCAAACAATACAGCCTGCTGATGCCTGAAGAGCATTTATTAATGCTTTATTATTTCCCAGAAATTAGGGGAGCCTGGTGTCACTTCCGTGTGGTCATTACGTTACCAGTACCTGTCATGTTTCAGGGAAATATTTTCAACATTGGCAGCTTGTGTCATGACTCATGATGTCTTGTTTTCTTTATAATGATAATGCTTCCTGTGTTTTATTACTATCCACTCACAAGTGCATGCACAGAAGATGAAATTGTCCCCCTTTTCACGTCTACCTGCTAAAACTGTTTTGGTCAGCCAGTGATCATTTAGTCATGTGATCATGTTGGTATGTATCTAAATTAGGGTCTTTCCACCTTTGTATACAAGATACATCACTAGAGTCAGTGTTCACCAGTTTATACACCACAATTGGAAAAAACCAACAACAACAACACATACACACCAATAAAATGCGCAATGACACCCTTTCCCCCCATGACCTTATCTATAAATCATTAAACAAGACCTAGGACCTGCAGGTAGCACTTCCTCTTACATTTTCCACTTTATATTTTATTAAAAGTCTTTATAAAAGTTCTACCTATTTTCCCCCCCAACAGCTGGACGAGTTGTTTGTTAGCTTTGAGGAGAAGCCGCAGGGGGCAGCGTCTCTCGCTCAGGTCCACAGGGCCGTCCTGGCTAACGGCACGACGGTGGCGGTCAAAGTGCAGCATCCAAAGGTTAAGGCTCAGAGCTCCAAGGACATCATGGTGATGGAGGTGAGTGCAGAGCGAGAGCAGAGCAAGAGTAGAGCGAGAGCTGAGTAATTCACCCTCTCTGTCACAGTCACAAGCTCTCATACACACCTCCTGAAAGCCAGGTCTTATTCACTGCACATTAGTATTTAAGTAATGGACCCCATCACTCACCAGTTGCTTTTACTCTTAGGCTGTTATTGAAAATGGCCGTCTAAGCATGACCACACAATTTCATTTGTCTTACTGACCTCCTGATCACTTCATTTGATTCAGTACTATCTACATGTAATTAATTTCTTTATAAATGTAACCAATATGTTATTTTTTTTATTTTTTTTACTTTCAATATTTATGGCCTTTATAGGAGTAATTCTCCATTCCTATATTGTTTACTGTAGATATAAATACCTGAAGAAAAAAAAAAAAAAAAAAAAAAAAAAAAATATATATATATATATATATATATATACTGTATATTTCTTATCAATAACATTTTAATACTTTCCCTTTATTTTTGGAATTTTCATCTAGTACGTGAAGCATAGATTTAGGGTTTTTTTGTATTTATTAATTTTTTTCCATGAAAGTAACTTTAATGTATAAAGAATAAGAGTGTACTAGTCAGTCCTTGTGCAAAGATGATTAGTTATGCTTTCCATATAAATTACTATGGATTTAATTGGATATATTCACTATTCCTATATGGGGGGAAATACTATGATCTTTGAGATTTGTAATGTTTTCAGTTGTCTATTTAAAAGAAATTAATTTATAAAACTACAGTATATTTTATATAGTTTATAAATGAAGGTAAAATCTACAGAAGCATATGGGGGAAATTATGATCTTTAAGACATGTAATGCTTTTAATTGCTAGGTTTGGGATTTTTTAAAAATGTATTTTTTTATCAATAACTTTCATACTTTCATACAATATTTAAATGAATAAAAAACACCAATTTGTTAATATAAATACATTTTTGGAATTTTATCCCAACTCACCTAGCTTCTCAGAACTAGCTTCTCTCACCTAACTTTTTTGGTTGATTTATTATTTTTTTTATTAAAGTAACTTTAATGAATTATGAGTAAGAGTATCTCTATAAATTGATTTAATCAGATATGTTTTAAATGTAATTACTAAATGAAATTCAAATCTACAGAATCTACTGAGTCATACATTGTTTCCTAAAACACAGTGAACTTTGGATGAGTCAATGATTCCTGCTGAAACATTTCTTGTTTCCTGGAATTCTGTTGCTTACTGAAGTCATGTTTTCAGTCGATTATTCATAATGACCTCCAGCCAAATCATTTTTATTCTCACATTGTGTGTGTGTGTGTGTGTGTGTGTGTGTGTGTGTGTTTGTGTGTGTGTAGTTCCTCCTGCAGGTGGTTCATTGGATCTTTCCAGACTTTGAGTTCATGTGGCTGGTCGAAGAGGCTAAACTAAACATGCCTCTCGAGCTCGACTTCCTCAACGAGGGACGAAATGCTGAGAAAGTGTCCCACATGCTCAAGCACTTCAACTTCCTCAAGGTTTGGACAACACATACGCATCACTGACTAAATATCTACAGTTTAGCTGTAGCATTTACGATTTTTGGCTTGTTGCTACGGCGATACTTGAAAACTACAATTGTCTGCTTAAAATTTTTTTAAATAAATAAATAAATAATTTACTGAATTAGACCTCTAACTTGTGACCTGATTGGTTGGGAGGTACTTTTTTGTGTCACTTTTCCCTTTTTTGGGAAAGTTTTTAAAAAAAATAACCCAAAACAACAACAACAACAAAAAAAAAAAAACGGTGCCAAAACAGTTTCTTAAAAAATTGCTTTTTACATAAAAAATTTTTTTTGAAGAAATTGTAGCTGAAGAGCTTTTGAATATCTGTTATTATTATATCCTTTATTTAACCAGAAAGGTTCCATTGAGATAGTACAATCTCTTCTTCCAGGAAGTCCTGGTCAAGATGGCAGCACATTTAAGTTTCACAATGAAATACAACAGAAATAACAAATACTACAAGTACACACACATCAAAAAAAAAAGAAAAAAAAAGACAGTGTATAAAAACCAATCAATAAAAACAATTACATGTTTCCTTCAAAGCAGTCTGCAAAACACCTTTAAAAATACTCAAAGAGGGAAGTATATCCAAGTTGATTACATTTGCAATTCATTCCATACCCAAGGAGCATAAAAAGAAAAAGCTGTCTTACCAAATTCTGAATGTACCCCTGGGACTTTCAGCCTAATTTGAGTTGTAGATCTCAGTAACTACTTGTATAATAAGTTAAAAGATTAGAAACATAGGAGGGTAATTTATCTAAAAGTGCCTTGGCAATGAATAAAAACATGCAATTTTCTCCTGTGATATAAGGATGACCAAGCTAACGATTCATATAAAATACAGTGATGAATACATGACTCAGCACCACAAACGAAGCTTAGTGTGGCATGATAGACAGAGTCCAGTTTTTTAAGTAAGGATGCAGCTGAATGCATATATAATAGATAATATAAAACAGATAAAAAAGTACTATCTACTATTTTCTTTCTTGCCCCATAGGGGAAGCATTTTTTTAAATGATAAAAGAATCCCAATTTTGGCCTAAGCTTTTTCAGTAGATTATCAATATGTACATCATAGGCTAATCTTTCGTCAAGCCATATACCTAGATATATTATACCTATAGGTATACCTTCTAAAGTCGAGATCATCAAATCCACTTTTTTAAGAGTGTGCATGACTAAAAATCATATATTTTGTCTTATTTGGATTTAAAACCAGTTTCAGATGTAATAATGAATACTGCATTGTTTGAAACGCACTCTGCAATCTCTGTAGGGCTTGATTTAAGGAGGGAGCAATAGTATAGATAACTGTATCATCAGCATACAAATGTATTTTAGCTAAATTTATTCCAAGACCTAAATCATTAATAAAAATAGAGAATAAAAGAGGAGCTAAAACAGATCCTTCTGGAACGCCTTTGTTAACTTTAAGAATTGGTGAGCTATAATTTTCGACTGAGACACATTGGGTTCGTTCAGAAAGATAGTTTTCAAACCATTTTAAAGCAACCTCACTAAGACCTATATGCTTGATTCTCTGTAATAATAAATTATGATCTACAGAATCAAATGCTTTCGAAAGATCAACAAATAAAGCTGCACAAGACTGTTTCCTATCTATAGAATTGATAATATTATTTGTGACTAACATGGCTGCTGTAATAGTACTATGGCCCGATCTTAAGCCTGATTGATAGTCATTAAGGATATTATTATCAAATAAGAATTGTTATAATTGATTATTTATCAAAGATTCAAATACTTTAGCCAAGACAGGCAGTTTGGAGATCGGGCGATGATTATTTGGATCAGAGGGATCTCCACCCTTTAATAAAGGGACAACCATTGCCGATTTCCACATTCTAGGCATAACGTTAGAAGTTAGACTTAAATTAAATATAGAGGCAATAGGCTCTGCCACGATATTTGCTGCAAGTCTTAAGAAATAGGGCTCAATCTTATCAATTCCAGCTGATTTTTTGTTGTCTAATTTCACTAAAGCTTCATAAATTTGTGTGGTGGTAATAGGAGAAAATGTGAACAACTGCAAAGGACAGTGTTGGATAGACTCAGGAGTTCCAATAGGAGCATAAGCAGCTAAATGACTAAAATCAGAAATTGAGCCAGCAGAAACAAAATAATTATTAAAAGTATCTGCAATATTTGCTCTACTCTTAATTACATTTTGATTAACATTTAAAAAATCAGGAAAGCTAGTTGACAAACTTGACACCGAAGTAGATTTAACTAGTTTCCAAAACTTTGTGGGATTATTCAAATTTTCATTTATCATGGAAAGATAATAATCACACTTTGCACTTTTTATTAACTTTGTGCATTTTTTTCGAAGTGCTCTATAAGAGATCCAATCTAAGAAATCATTTGTTTTCTTTGCTTTTGCCCAGGCAGCATTCCTTTGTCTAATAAGAGTAGAAACAGATTCATTAAACCAAGGATTGTCTTTACCACTAATCCTAAATCATCTAAAAGGAACGTTTATCACATATGGCCTGAAAAGTCGATCTAAAATAATCCCAAGCTAAATTTACATCTGCCATACATGTTACAACACCCAAATCACTGTTATAGATATCATGTAAAAACGCTTGTTCGTTAAAATGTTTTAAAAAATCTTTTATAAATAAAACACTGTAGGCTCTTAGGGATCTTACAGTTTCTCACACCAACAACTGCGCAGTGATCATTAATATCATTACAGAATACTCCAACCACAGAAAATTTATGTGCGTTGGTTAAGATGATATCCAGTAAAGTAGATCTGGCCAAGTCCTTTTGATTTAACCGCATCATAATTGCATCATAAAATATAAGAGCTGGTTCTTATATGCAAATACAGTCCATACAACACTGTTTCTAACTAGGCAATGAATAAAAAAAAATCTGGATTGCTTTTTACTTTTTTTTTTTTTGTAAAGAAATTGAATCTTACTGTAATATCTCACTTGAAAATTATTTGCTTTCAAATACGTTATTACATCAGAAAATATAAGAGCCAAACCGGTTCCAATATGCAAATACAATCCATACAACACTGTTTATAACTATGCCATTAATGGGGAAAAAAATCTGGATTACTGTTTACTTTTTAAAAAAGAAATTTAAGTTTACTGTAATATCTCATTGGAAAATTATTTACTTTCAAGCACGTGTTATTACATCAGAAAATATAAGAGCCAATTCAGTTCCAGTATGCAAATACAAATCCATGTAACACTGCTTTTAATAGGGTTAGGGGACGTTCTTATCTGCAGCTAATTTGCATTTACACAGAATTATAATTTCATTATGATGAATCAAGTGAACGGACTTTTTTCCACGCCTGTTTTATTGTCTGTCAGCATTTGTTTGTGTGAGCGACTCGTCCAAAATTGATTGTTAAACATCGAAAAGCATGACAAGTTTCTAATTCGACTCACCAGCTCCAGTTCAGTTTCCTCGTGAGTCGAGTCAGTGATGTTGGAGAAGTACTGTGGTTTTTCAATTAAAGCAGCTCGATACACGCGGTCTAAACTACAGCCTCCGTCGATTGGATTGTGTAAAGAAGGAGCTCTGACTTTCCAAATACGGTTCTTCGGGGTCCTGTCCAACAGCCTCATTATTCATTTATAGTTCCAGTACAATTGAATCAAAAAATCAATAGTGTTTTGTTTAATCCACCCCTGTGGACGTGTCCTCTTCCTGACTCATTGCTTTTGCTTACTGTTGCTGTAAGCGCAGATTCTCTGTGTGTGTTTTTTCTTTTTTTGAAATCTAGCATCTTTTATTTCTGTGTTCTGATGTATGACTATGTCACTATAAACAGATCTCTTACTTCGAGCAGTGCTGCGTGGTTTTTATTGGGTCGATGTTAAATATTTTCTCTGTAGTAAATTTGTATTTGGCCGATGGTTTTACGTTCTGTCTGGAGTGAATTAAACTTCACTGTATTTGAGTTATGTCTCATTGTAAGTGTAAGAAGTTATTTGTGTAAACCTCAATTGTCAAGAGAACTTTATGAGGTAAATAATTTATCATAATAACTGCCAAGTGCTCTCCCAGAGGCCTGGTTTATTCCTAATAAATAACAGAGGTACATTATTGTCTCATCAGATTTTACTTCTGACATCAGAAAGTGGACACTGTGTCAGAAATAAATCCATGACCTCATTTTTTCTGTTGTAATACGCATGATTATGCCACAGCGCTCTGGAATCCTGGATTCTGATTGGTCAGTAGGTGTTGATTAAAACATTTGTTTTCTATAAGCAGCTACAAACCACAGGTTTATAGTAATGCGCTCATATTAATGTGTTGTCATTTGAAAAATGTATAGGTGTGTGCAGGTTTTCTGTGACAAGATGCTTATTTAGCATTTACGTAAGGAGTCTCCAGTGCCAGTGCTTTGTTTTATTTTTTTGGTGGTTTTTTTTTTTTTTTTTTTGAGAGAGAGAGAAAAGAGAAGTTGGTGATGGAACGACTGTTTATATCTGCTATAACGTAAGTGAGAACAGGAACTAACATGTTTTGCCGGACGTTCCACAACATTAAATGTAACTATAAACAGAAAGATGGTGCGTCTCGTTCTTTAATAAGTTGTAATTGCAGTTATAGAAAAATAATCAACTTTGGGGTGAATTAATACTAAAGAATAAAAATGGAAATCATCTATGTATGGTTCTGTACTGAGTTCCCCAACCAGGACAAGGTTGATAAAGCTTGATGAAACCTTTCTGACGGAAAGTTCCCAGAAATGGAGGCTGTAAGAAAAATGCGGAGTCACTGTGAGGTGTGTAAAAGGAGATGAAGGTCAGATGAAGGTCAGCCTGGTGTCTGCTGGAGTGATGTAAGAGCAGATCAGTGGTGTTAGTGGTGGACGAGAACTTCACAGACTGCTGATCACACCTCATCACACCGTTGGCCTGCTCCACACGGAAACCCCAACGCACACACTGTCTCAATGACTAAATGCTTTTTTCCTCTCTCTCTCTCTCTCTCTCTCTCTCTCTCTCTCTCGCTCGCTCTCTTTTTTTTTCTCTTTCGCCTGTTTTCTCACTCTCTTGTGTTTTCTTCTACTTCTACTCCCTCACTTCTGTTATCCGTTCCTGTCTTGTTTATCTCTTTTCAGTACATTTTATTTAAATTCAGCAAGGCTCTAAAGAAAGAAGTGCAAAAAAAAAAAAAAAAAGACCGCAGCTGTTATTTGCTGTTATTTTTGTAAAATGGAGCCATGAAGACAAACTCAAGTGACAGGGTGGCATTTTTTACCCAGCATTCAGATTTATTTACACATTACACACTTAATTACACACTAAAATGTGGTAAATTACAGCTACAGGAAGCAGAGCAATGGGGCGACGTGAAGTGGGCGGGGCTGGGAAATGCAATCAAGCTAAAGTTTATGCAAATGTGATGTGTATTATTATAATCATTATTATTATTATTATTATTTTTATTATTATTATTATTAGTAGTAGTAGTAGTAGTAGTGGTAGTAGTAAAGTAGTAGTTTAAATTCCTATATTTGATAATACTGCTTCGCAGAGATAATGAATAACATTAAAGTAATATAAAAACATGTATAATTGAAGTATAATCTGCTTCAGCTGCCATGAAGCTCATTTCTGCTCCAGGAAAATGTATATTTTATAAAAGGTACTTTTAAATAAAAGTCAAGAAGCCTGGAAATCTTGCAAGTCTAGAAACACTTTTAACCGTTTTAACCATTTACAAACTGCACCTTTCGCCTGCTGAGGTCACCTACAACATGAACTATCTTACATATTACTCAATAATCTAAGAATTATTTGGCATAGAGACTTACTTTAAATTGCACCGGGTCACAAAGACCTGAATGCAAATTCATATGTAGCTTCACGTCTCAGTGAAAAATATGTTTGTTTTGTTTTTTGTTATCTTGTCTGAATTATAAACAAGTGTTCTTATTTATTCGCTGTTCAATTTTGAAGACGGAAGTTAATCCCTTTACTAACTTATCCCCGTGATGAAAAATTATGTAACACACTGAGTATCTATTATCTATTACTATCTAAATAGGGGCATTTTTAATGATCGTTTGGCAACTTGGGTATCAAAATACCTGCACTGAGGGTTAACTTTTCTAATTGTACAGGTTTTTTTTTGTTTGTTTGTTTGTTTTTGTGCTATTTGATTAAAGAACATAATCATTTTGCCCTGAGGTGTTTCAAGTGTCCATTTTCAAGCACAGGAAGTGAAATGACACTCAGCAGGACTGAATTTCTGACTCTGGATGTAGAGAACCCCTCAGGATCACCTCTACTTTAATTCATGCATCCCTGTTAGCCTCATGCTCTTACAGATTTTCCGCATTCAAAATCACGATAAAAGCAGGATTATTAAAGCAGTCAAAAAAAAAAAAACCACACACCCAAAAACACAATCCATTAATTAATCTGCCAGTCAGATCAGCTGGATAAGAAGCAGGAAATATGACAGAGATCAGCAGTGTATGTTTGAGTCCTGCCTCTATCGTGGATCGGTTATGTTTCCTTCAGGTCCTGAAATGTCAGTGTCCTTTTTTGTTTCAGGTACCAAAGATTCACTGGGACCTTTCAACCAAGCGCGTCCTGACCATGGACTTTGTAGAGGGGGGGCAGGTGAACGATCGCCAGTACATGACGGAGCACGGAATAGACGTCAACGAGGTGAGGAAACTCTGCTTATCACAAACAAACCCTCGGGCCTCTGCGTGAATGATTCTAATTGCCTCGCATCCCACTGTGCCAACGCTTCAGAGAATAAAAAGTGCTCGTGAATATTAATGAATCATTAATGAGTCATGTTTGTAAAACAATGCGACGTGCTGAGGGCTTTTCTCTTAGTGTCGCCCACTCCGTTTTATTTTCTCTCTTTATCAGTGCCGGCTACTTAAGTTTAAAAGATGTTTATAAAAGTGGGGAAAGTTCCTTGTATTCAGAGCCGGGTTATGCAGCTGCTTACATTAAGCCACTCCTTTCAAATGATTAAAATCACCAGCGTGTAGTTCACGCCTTCGAGGTTGCCAGATTTTTCTTCAGTAGAAGCTCAGAGGCAGGGTTTATCAACAATGTCTTGCCTTTAAGCCTGAAAAACAGGGATAGAAAATGCAGGCTGAATATGGAAATATTGTTTGTTTTTTTGCTATCAAATGTAATACGAAGCAACATCAAGGCAAATTAAAAATGAAAAGAAAAATATGATGATATATGTATGTGAAGATGGTGAACATTGAAATAAATCTAGTAAGAGTCTAGTATATTGCCCAGTAAATTGATCCACGAATAGTACTAGTTGTCGTTATCACATTTATCACTGATTTAATTGAACAAAATGGCTTCCATAATCATTATGCAGTAGCTCATAGAATAGCACTTGATCCAGCTCGTCCTAATATTTTAATATCATGTGCTGACAGTTACTTGTCCATTCATCTCTTGCGCTATTGTTGGTAGCAGTGTAGATTTTTCTTCTTCTTCTTCTTCTTCTTCTTCTTGAAGCATTTTTATCTGTGTGCACCGAAGACGAGGCGGACATGCAGCCTGACCTGACAGGAAATGGTATAGAGAATCACAGAAAAATGTTTAATAATGCAGTACAAATGAGGTTTAATATCCACAACCTAGCTGATAACACAAGAAGATATAACAGAAATAACACAATGCAAATGTGCAGAAGCCAGCGAATATTACTTGCATTGAACCCAGAACACATGCTACATCCACTACATACACAGTGACGTATGGCATGAAACTATATTACTACGTTACGCTGCATGTTAATGACTGTACAGCTCAGAAATATACAACGAAACACTTCCTCACATGGACGCACTGCTTATGTTACAAATCGTTACGGAACGCAGCATTAATCACCGAAACAGAATGAATAATGAGTCTCATGTTCTTCGTGAATGCACAACAGGTTGTGTTTTGTTTCACGTAACAAACCAGCAATGATTTCGCTTTGTGTAAGTGGACAAAAGAGAAGCAAACATCAGCCTGAGAATTTAATGGTTTACAGGGACTTTGGAGAAAGCGGCATAAATACAACGGCTGTATTATAATATGCTCATTTAATCATCACGTGGCATGTGTGATGAAATCCTCCCGCATTATACCTTTCCCATCCGAATCAATGCACAATTTTATTTTTTTTTTCCACTGGGTCTTCATCAGGTTTCTGAGGTGACTTTTTGCAGAGTTGCAGAAATAAAAGAATACAGTGGGTATAGAAAAACATTTTGTTACTTTTCAACCTGAAATGAAAACGAACACAGTTTTTGTTTTTTCAAGCTGTATGTACTTGCTGTATGCAACTTATAACATCCAAGTGAAAGATATAACACCAACATGTCAGAAAAAAAATAATTAAAAACCACAATCACTGAGTTGGATTTCAACTCCTAAGTTGGATTTTGAACTCCTAAAAATTACTTGTAAACTCAATCAGGTGTAGCTAATCACCTTCTCAATGGCACACAAAGCCATTTGACTTTCAACTGTGATCAGCTGTGGTCATGTTGATTAGCTCATCATGAAAAGAACTTTCCTGGAGCATTTTCTAGTGCAACTGGAGCAAACAATCAACTATGGGTGGCAAGGCACTGTCAAAAGATCTCTGGGATAAAGTTGTGGACAGGCACAAGTCAGGAGATGGATACAAAAAAAAATTTCAAAGGCTTTATCAATGCCTAGAAGCACAGTGAAGTCTATTATTAAGAAGTGGAAGGTATTTGGTACAACACAGACCCTCCCTGGATCAGGACGTCGCTCCACACTGGATGAAAGAGCCAGGAGGAAACTGGTCAGAGAGGCTACCAAGAGGCCTACAGTAACTCTGAAGCAGTTGCAGGAATTTATGACAAAGAATTTATGACATTGTGTGCATGTGACAACAATATCACAAATTCTCCACAAATGTGGCTTGTATGGGAGAGTTGCAAGAAAAACGCCACGGGGTGTTTCTCTGCAGCAGGGACTGGAGCACTTGACAGGATAGAAGGAAGATGGATGGGGCAAAATACCGTCAAATTCTTGAGGAAAATCTGCTGCCCTCTGCCAGAAAGTTGTCAATGGGAAGAAGGTTTACCTTCCAACATGACAATTACCCAAAGCACACAGCAAAACTGACCACACAGTGGTTGAAGGAGAAAAAGGTGAATGTCCTTGCATGGCCTAGTCAGAGCCCAGACTTAAACCCCATTGAAAATCTGTGGAATGGTTATTTGTGGCTGCACTTTATTTATGGATAACACTTGGTTATTTATGGCTGATTGGAATTCATCAATGTATGCACATGAGTATGAAGAAAATCTTGCGACTATTATAAATCTGGTGGGAACTGTTAATTCAGTTTGGCCTAATTTTTACAAAAATATCGATAAGATGAGGCCCAATGTTGATTGAAGCAAACGTTGAACACTAAACACGTCCTTAAGTATCAGTGTCTCCTGCTGTTAGTCACACTGAGGGGAAATAAATATTCAGAGACTTTTATTTAGGATATTTTGACTTGAAATTGACACACACAATACCTTCTGACTATGTATGAAAAAGTATTCATAATCATAAACGAAGATATTTAAAAAAAAAAAAAAAAAGTATTCAGACACTGTATTGAAAAATATAAGATGTAAAGGTCACATAGAAAGTTCTAGATATAAATGCTGCAATAAATGTTCTCGTGCAAATTGCACCAGGTGTCATTATAAAAGACGTTGCCGTTGGTTAGGAAGATTTTGTCATGATTTTGTGTCATGTTTGGAGAAAGAACGGTTATGAGAATGATCCCAAGAACACCGTCATTCCCAGAGTGAAGCACGGATGTGGGAGCATCATGATATGGGGCAGATTCTCTACAAACGATACTGAGGCGTTTAACATCATGAAAGGAAATGTGAATGAAGCATATTAGATGGATTATAGCATAATTTAATCTCAATGGCCAAGAAATACGGATGAATATAGAGAAAAAATGGATGTTTCAACAAGATAACAAATCTAAACATACAGCCAGAATAAACCTCCTGACTTGAATCCCAGTGTAAATTTATAGATGATATTGAAATTGCGAGTCCATCACAGGGACCCTTGTAACCTTTTGGAATTGAAGCAGGTTTTCCAAGAGGAATGGACCATAATTGTACCATTTAGAATTAATGTGTGCTAATGTTACTAATGCTGTTCATTTGTGGTGTCTAAATCCGTTTTTTAAACATATCCTTCATTATAATACATACTTTTAATTTAAACTGAAGTGGATACTGTATATGCACAGGAAGTATATTACATAACAAAAACAACCCACTCCAAATACTTATTTCCTCTCACTCTGTTCAGCTCATTTTAATGCTCCACCCTGAGAAAATTGTCGAGGCGGTAAAATAGATTCGGAGGAGAGACGCGCAGACGCTCGGACGTCCTCTGAAAGCCGCAGGATTAGTAAATGGAATCTCCCGCTTTTGTGTGACTCTCCCCGCTGTTATATTTAATCAGGCTCGATTTGTGTGTCAGAAATTAATATGCACACGCGGCGTGTGGGTTTGTTTAAACAGCAACCTTCCCTTATCGTTGTGTGCGCAGGCATCAGTGGATGTGACAGACAGGTAAATACGGAGCCAGCTTGGCCACGTGAGCCATTGAGGCATGCTAAAAAGCCAACATGCAAACTTAACACAATTAGTCAGAGAGAGAGAGAGAGAGAGAGAGAGACAGAGAGAGAGAGAGACAGAAAGACAGAGACAGTACACAGGCAGGCCAAACACTTATCATTATTTTCGTTCTGTCTGTTCTCACACACAATACAAACACTCATATACAGGTATGAGGAAAGGGAGGAAGAAAACACTATGTGGTGTTCCGTTACAGGAAAATAATCAACAGCAGGGTGGTGTGATGAAGTTAAAGGTTTCAGCATGAAGCTGATTTGTTTTCTGTAACCTATTATGATTCCAGAGCTACTGCCAAAGCTGCCGTAATACAAAATTAATCAACACCTTGTGACCAATTGAGAACAACAATGTGGTGAAAAGTCGTATAACTCCGCCCCCTCTGTCTCACTGCAGGAAAAGACAGAATGAAAATTATGATAAGTGTTTGGCGTGCCTGTGTACTCTCTCTCTCTCTCTCTCTCTCTCTCTCTCTCTCAAACAAATCGTGTTAAGTTTGTGTGTTGGCTTTTTAGCACGCCTCGGTGGCTCACGTGGCCGAGCTGGGTATTACGTTAACCTCAGATGCAACTGGAATAATAGAGATGAAGCCGCGTTGGTCATCATCAGTGTCCACCATGTCCTGTGTGCCCTTAACCACACACTGTGCAGTTCTCATTAGTAATGTCCAGCTTATTCAGCGCCGTAAATAAAGGGAACACTGTAGCCATGCGCGTTATCAGGCCTGGAGACCGGCCCAGGCATTAGCCAATGATCAGCAGAGTTATTAGACAGCTGATGAGATAGATATGGAACCTAATAAATGACAGAGTCCTCCTTTGAAAATGGATAGAATTATTAACCGTCTGTGGCATCTCGGAGCCGCCGCGTGGGAGCTGGCGTGTAAGTAATCAAAAGATTGATGATGGTCGAAATAGACTTTTCTCTCTTCGCTTTGCCGCCGTGCTCGGAATGTGTGAGCGGGTGGTGTTTTTTTTTTTTTTTCATCTGGTCCAGCAAAAAAAAAAAAAAAAAACCTTCAAAAAGGTTTTTGTGTGCAGGTGTTTGTTGGTGTCACCACTGAGTTCTGTACTGTTGTGGGTTTTAAAAAGAAATATTAAAAAATAGATTATGAAAAAATAACACTTTTTATTTATTATTTATTAATTAATGATTTATTATTTATAATTCTTTTTTAATCATTATTTTTGTGTACACTGACAAATAAAACACATGTTGTTGCTGCTGCCACTGCTGTTGTTATGCTGTTGTTGTTTTTGTTGCTGTTGTTATCGCTGTTATTATTGTTGCTGTTGTTGTTGTTGCTGCTGCTGCTGTTGTTGTTGTTGTTGCCATTGTTATTGCTGTTTTTGGTGTTGCTGTTGACGTTGCTGTTGTTAATGTTGCTGTTTTTGTTGCTGTTATTATTGTTGTTGTTACTGTTGTTGTTATTGTTGTTCTTGTTACTGTTGTTGTTTACTGTTGGTAATGTTGTTGCTGTTGTTGTTGCTGTTGTTGCTTTTCTTGTTGCTATTGATATTGTTGCTGTTGTTGTTGCTGGTGCTATTGTTGCTGCTGTTGTAGCTTTTGTTGTTGCTGCTGTTGTTAATGTTGCTGTTGTTGCTGTTGTTATTGATGTTGTTGTTGCTGTTATTGTTGTTGCTTTTGTTCTTGTTGTTCCTACTGTTGTTGCGGTTGTTGTTGTTGCTGTCCTTGTTACTGTTGTTGTTTACTGTTGTTAATGTTGTTGTTGCTGTTATTTGTGTTGCTTTTGTTATTGTTGCTGTTGTTGTTGCTGTTGTTATTGTTGTTGCTTTTGTTATTGTTGCTGTTGTTGCTGCTGTTGTCATTGTTGCTGTTCTTGTTATTGCTGTTCTTGTTGCCGTTGTTATTGTTGCTGCTGCTCTTATTGTTGCTGCTGTTGTTATAATTGCTGTTGTTGTTGCTATTGTTGTTGATGATGTTGTTGTTCTTGTTCTTCTCCTTCTTCTTTTTCTTCTTCACTGATCAGGTTATGTTTTGAACCACTGATGCCTCATAACCCTACATTCACTCCAGCACACTTCCTTCCTCTCAGCGAGGTGCTTCCTCTCCAGTGGTGACTGATGAGCACAAAAGTTTGCGTGCCCTCAGGGCAAAATGTAGATTTATAGCAGGAAGATAAACGCGGTGATCAGTCAGGATCTCTTTCGGGATCCCAACCCGGGAGATCATTTTGAAGAAGGCACGGCTTCGGGGTATCGCGTTGTGTAATCCACCAGGACTAATACAAAGTGATCGGTGTAATCGCTGATATGTTGAAGTTTTCTGTAAGGAGACGTTTATTTAACATTTGTGGATGGAGTCTCCAGTGTGAGTGCTTTGTAACAGTCACAGGTAACGCTGTAACTTTACGTTTTTCAGCATCTTTACACTGTACTTCTTCTGTTGTAAACCATGTTACCTTTTTATACTAGTCTTCTGCATGCTTTTACACACACAAACCTTTATTCAGTCAGGAACTTGCCTTGTCATGTAAAATTATTTCTAACAGTTATTATTCTCATAATAATACTAATAAGAGGAGTTAAATAAGGAGAGTTCTCTCTGCGCAAAATAGACCTGCGCTAAATCTTTCCAGCTCTAAATTTTGAATGATGCCGTCCTTAAAATGCGAGTTTTTACAGCTGTCCTTGGCTCTGACCGACTCCGAGACACTAAACTTAACCACGCGACGTTCTGCTTGTAAAGTTCCCTTGCTTTGTTGTGACTGAGAAAATTAATCTGCAATAATAGCCTTGGCTGGGAGGTCACGCAGGGCGAGCCACACACACACACACACACACACACACACACGCGGAGTAATGACTCTCAGTCTGGTGTACAGGTGTGCAGTGTCAGTGTGTAAGCGCAGCATGGTGTGTGTTCAGTGTCTGTCACAAACACACACTCGGAGGTTGATTCATGCACATGAGAGGGAATGATGTTAACCTCTCACAGAGCCGTTTTATTCAGTCTTTCTCTCTTTCCTCACTGCTCTCATCTTTCTCGCTCTCTCGCTCTCTTTTTTTTGGATTGTTTCACCCATTGGCCTGGAGTGCAAAGCATATGAACACACCATAAACACCACAAATTTGAAAAGAATACGTTTTTATTTTCATTTTCAACATTAACTCCAAATGGAAAGGGGCGGTCCTTATTAGCATGCTCATTCCTGATTGGACGCGGCATATTACTATCAGAAGGACGGAGAATTGCACATTTTCAGTCTGTAATCTAGTTCACCTAGTGAAAAAGGAAAAAAAAAACATTAGTGTTTAGGGATGAGAATGTCCTCGTAAGGCTTTTTCATTCGTTGGTCAGGAATACGGCGATGGAAAACATTAAACGAACAAAATCGGGTGTATGTAGAAATCACAAAAATCAGAAACCGAGCACGGGGAGCACGGAGCCAGTAATTTTTTTTTTCTTCAAGTAGCAGACTTGAAATGCTTTTTCTAAACCGGACTCAACATCATTTACGCTACGCAACACTGACAGCAAGCCATAATCCCCCCCCCCCATTCCCCAATCCCCCCCTCCCCGCCCCGTCGTCCACCCACAGCTATTCATAAAAGCACACGCAATATCTAATTTGCATGATGTCCATTTTTTTCAGTATCATTAACTGCGTGCGCAATTTATCACATCAGTCTCTTTTTTTTTAAAGCATCGTAGAAAATCCGGCGACTTTATAACGTGAGCCAGTGAGGATCGTTGCTCCTGTACAACACGTCCTCGTTCTTCACCATCACGCACGATGACGGAGATGCAGATGCGTCTGACAGCGAGGAATAGATCGGCAGTTAGGGAATGCTCTCGCTCCTTTTGCGTACACAGCACCACCCAGATGAGTGTTTTGGCCACGCTGAATGACAAATGGAATAGATGTAATTAATAGCCATTAGGAAAGGCAGGCATCTCTTTGAGATAATTTGTTTGCCGTGCATGTTGGCGGCTCGTGGTGCCGCGCGCTGATTAATGGGACGCGTGGCTGCAGCTGGCCTCGACGACGTGCTCTCTGTTGTTTCACATTAGCAGTGTGTAATGGAGGGATTTTGTAAGATATTCAGTGCTGCAGGTATTCAGTCTTGTTTCTTTTCCTCCTTGCTGCTTTTCCTGGCTGGTCAATAATACAGTGTGTAATTATGATTATTAACACCAGCGTTGAGGTGTTAGGATGGGCCACTCCTCGTGCCAAACACTTGTCAGAAAGGCTCGCAGTTGTCAGTATTTAGGTCAAACAGAGCCCTCCTAACAGGAAATCCCAGCTGACAAGCGCAGCCGAGGTGAGATATTAGAGGAGACAGCTTGACTGAGACGGGATGACATGCGGACAGATTGAAACAAACACTCCTCCGAGGGCCTGAAACTCAGCGCAGGCCATTAACAGAACTCCCTCTTTCAGATGATACGATACACATCTCGATACATAGTATATTGAGGTGTAATGATATGATAATGTGTAGCATATTGAGGTGTAACGATACGATAATACATAGCAGAGTGAGGTGTAACAATACGATATGCATCTCGATATGTAGTATATTGAGGTGTAACGATACGATATGCATCTCGATACATAGTATATTGAGGTGTAATGATATGATAATGTGTAGCATATTGAGGTGTAACGATACGATAATACATAGCAGAGTGAGGTGTAACAATACGATATGCATCTCGATATGTAGTATATTGAGGTGTAACAATACGATATGCATCTCGATATGTAGTATATTGAGGTGTAACGATACGATATGCATCTCGATATGTAGTATATTGAGGTGTAACGATACGATATGCATCTCGATATGTAGTATATTGAGGTGTAACGATACGATATGCATCTCAATACATAGTATATTGAGGTGTAATGATATGATAATGTGTAGCATATTGAGGTGTAACGATACGATAATACATAGCAGAGTGAGGTGTAACAATACGATATGCATCTCGATATGTAGTATATTGAGGTGTAACGATACGATATGCATCTCGATATGTAGTATATTGAGGTGCAACGATACGATATGCATCTCGATATGTAGTATATTGAGGTGCAACGATACGATATGCATCTCGATATGTAGTATATTGAGGTGTAACGATATAATATGTAGTACATAGAGGTGTAACGATATGATATGTGTCTCGATACGTACTTTTTAGGGGTGTAAGGATACTATAGACATCACAATATGTAGTATATCAGGGTGTAACAATACGGTGTATCATATTGTATTGATTCATCCGATCTATCAATTCGATACGTCAGCAGACTGCATAATAAAGTAGCTTATCCGTCATAACATACTGCTTATATTAAAAGACGTGTATTAAACATTTAAACCCAATCATGCCCACACTCCCTCCTCTGATAAAGTAGCTTACGCTTTATCTCGAATCTTGTGAGGCTTTGGAGATTTAAAATAAGCAGCGTTTCTCCTGGTGTACTAGCATATCAGCTCAGCCTACAGCAATCAGCAGCAAGCAGGAGCCAGAAGATTCCCCCAAATCTTTATGATCTGTTGTATGAAAGCAGCTGGTCTTCCCGGTAGGTTTTGACAGAGTGTTACAGTGTGCTTTATGTGTTTCACGTACTAACTATGTTAATTCTCTACCCAGATGTCCCACAGAGTGAAAAAGCACCATATTGTGGTTCAGAGAAATCAGGAACACTTGTCACACAGGGGAGTTTTTCAATTGGCATGTGCGATGGTACTCCCATCACTCTCATCCTACCCACTAAACTCCACTGTCTGTATATGAAAGAGAAAGAGTGATTTGTCTCGACAGGGTAGAAAGCCGATGAAAAGGCATTGTTTGGGTGTGTCGGGTGGAGATCTGTGGTGACCCACACGCCCGTATCTCCCGCTCAGATCTGCCAGTTCAGCCGCTAACATGCCAACCTTGGAGCACGTCTGATTAGATTTAGTGTCGCGCTCCGGTAAAAGCCTTTCTCTCCATCGTGCCTGGTATCGATCAGCCCGCAAACTGGCCAGATTACGACAGGAAGGCTCGAATAAATATTTTTTTTTGGGGAAAGGCAGTTAAAGCCCATGACAGTGACTTTATACTGAGTGTAAATAATCACACACAAGCATTTCACACAGAAACAGAGAAAGGGCCTGAAAGCTTTCTGTGTGGGAATTTGGGAAAAAGAAATGTTTTTTTTTCCCAAAGAGACACAAGTGCTTCCTGATTATAGCTTAGTAGAAAAAATCCTCAGCATGACATCTAACCATCACTTCAGACCAAACCTCACACTGGGTGAAGCTCCATTTGCTTAAGAAGCTGAGGATTGATCGGAAGTGTGAGGGAATGAGACAGAAATTGTAGCTTGAACACCAATAAATGGAGAAAGAATGGAAATATTTAATGATAATAAATGTTTGTGTCATTGTGTGGCTTTCATAGAAAAAAAGGTTCATAATCTTAATAAAGCTACATAACGATATAATCACAATTTTTAAATTGAAGCGTAACCAATTAACCATTAACTATAGGCTGTTAACCCTTTAATCTCCCAGCTTAATATTTATTATTAATATCCTATTTATCTTTATGGATATTATTTAATATTTTTTTTTAAATAATACATTAAACTGCAAGCTAACCGATTATTATCTAACATTAACCAAAACAAAACATTTTTCAGGAAAGTCTTCAGGGCCGAGTGCATTTTTTCCCAAAACATTACATGTTACATAAATGGATAAAAAGTATGACGTTCTTTATTTTGTCATTTTTCCAAGAAAGAAAAGTCTGCAGGACCGATTACATTTCTTCGCAGATGTTCCACAACATTAAATGTAACAATAAAAGTATGACTTTCTTTATTTCGTCCTCAGGAAGGACTGCATTTTTTCAACAAGATTAAACGGAAAAAAAGTATGCCGCTCTTTCATTTGTCTTTTTTCTAACACGGGAAAGTCTTCAGGAACGCTAAGAGGAATAAAACACTTTATAACAGTGACTCCACATCATCACACCACTGTTGTTTTTATGGATTTTGCGATATCCGTTGGAATCAGGTGTTTGATATGATTTTTGTTTTTTTAATACTTCCCTCCAGCGGTTGTAAGTAAAGCCCTGATTCTGCCTTTTTAAACCCTGCTGCGAGACTAAAGTGGAGCGCAGGTGCACACGTTCACGCGTGACCTGCACTTCCTGCTTTTCCTGCACTGCTATTTGCAGAGATCGCAGCGTTCTCCCGAGTCAAGCCGGCCGAGTGAAAGTGAGAGTGCGACTTTTTATAATCCCCTTTTGTGGACTGAACATCGTCCTCGACACAACAGCCCCCCATCTCAACTCGGGTGACGGAGGAGAGGCGGATGGAGAGAGAGCGCTTTTATCCCATGTAGCAGGCCGCAGCAGGTGTAATTGCATCGTCCCCTTCGCAAAAAATTCAATCTGGCGCGATGGAGCAGAGCCAGCTGTGTTCAGGTGGAGCTCCGAGAAATGATGTGCTGTAGGACGAGGTGGCTTTTTCCAACACACACACACACACACACTCTCTCTCTCTCTCTCTCTCTCTCTCTCTCTCTCTCTCTCTCTCTCTCTCTCTCTCTCATTGTGACACACTTTCTGCACTAATGGTGTGTCAGACAGCTGCTCTGGTGGATTATACTGAAACACACTCTTCTCTTCTCTTCTCTACTCTACTCCTTTATTCTCTTCTCTTCTCTTTTTTTGTCTCCTTTATTCTTTTCTCTTCTCTTCTCATTTATTCTCTTCTCTTCATTTATCTTCACTTCTCCTTTATTCTCTTTTTGTGTCCTTTATTCTCTTCTCCTTTATTCTTTTCTCTTCTTTTCTCTTCTCTTCTCTTTTTTCTCTCCTTTATTCTCCTCTCTTCTTCTTTATTCTCTTTTTTGTGTCCTTTATTCTTTTCTCCTTTATTCTCTTTTTGTGTCCTTTATTCTCTTCTCCTTTATTCTTTTCTCTTCTTTTCTCTTCTCTTCTCTTCTCTTCTCTTCTCTTCTCTTCTCTTCTCTTCTCTTCTCTTCTCTTCTCTTTTCTCTCTCCTTTATTCTATTTTTGTCTCTTTTATTCACTTCTTGCCTTCTTTCTTCTTTTTTGTCTCCTTTATCCTCTCCTCTCCTCTCCTCTCCTCTCCTCTCCTCTCCTCTCCTCTCCTCCCCTCCCCTCCACAGTAATGTCAGGTTATAAAGGAACGACAGACGACGCTGTGCTCCTCTTCTTCTCCTCCTTCACTTTTCTGCGCTGGCTATTTTTAGCTCGCTGCTGAAAGGAAGTGTCCTGTTCCTGTTCCCGTCGCTACTCCCCCTACCCCACCTCCCCACTCCCTCCTCCCCTCTCTGTGCAGCAGTGTAGTGTAGTGTAGTGTAGTGTGTGTGCGTGCTACATGTATGTGGATGTACATACACGTGTGTGTGAACGCAGCGTGCTTCAGTAGCACACACTCGGCCATTAAAGAGACGCTCAGCCTTTCTCTCTGTATCTGTGTGTTTGCGTGTGTTAGCCTCTAGTTTCTCACTGTACACACACTCTAATTTGGTGAGTGTGTGTGTGTGTGTGTGTGTGTGTGTGTGTGTGTGTGTGTGTGTCGTTACTTTGGTATGGGGAGCCAGCGGAGTGTACAGATACATCCGTCGGGGAAACAGACTCACCAACCTGGCGAAATGGGACAGAAAGCATGATTTATTCTCTGCATGCACACGCTGACTCACTCCACAGACACCGCAGACACCGAGCAGGCAACAGACGAGCGAAAGATCCCGGAAAAGTCACTATAGAAGGAAGGAAGGCGGGAGGGAAGGAGGGAGGGAGGGAAAGCGGGAAGAATGAGTGGAGTGGGGGAAGGAGAAGACCTTTGTCACAACACTACAAGCTAATTTCGCACTTCATTGATGCACCCTCTAATCAATGGCAAATATTTGTAGTTGCAACTGCTTCTCACAAGCAGCTTGGCCGTGTGTTCGGAGGGAGTGTGTGTAGCGTATAGCGGGCTGATGGAGAACCATGTGGAACCTAAATGTGCTGATTCTTCTCGTTGAACGTTTGGCAGAAATATTTCACACACCAGCTCACCTGCCCCCTTTATTTTGGGCTGCACAATTAAATAATTTGCAATTTGGTTTCATCTTAGTGTCATGTTCTGGATACAAGTGCAGATTATTTTATTAAGTAAAGTGCTAATAAAGCAGAAAATGACGTGTAAACGCCCCAATAAACATGAAATCTGGTCAAAAAGCAAAGAAAATACAGACTAGGGGAGATACTGTGGCACACACAACAGCACAAGACCGTTACAACAAAAGCTTGACAACCAGACTCTGAAAAACTGGAACTATATATAATGGTGCTAATCAAGGTGCATTGAGATGCAGGTGAGAGTGCTTGAGACATGCGATGAGCTGGGGCTGATGGGTAATGTAGTTCTGTGCCTCTTTCAAAAAACATCCCATCCACAGGAGGAACAGCATTTTCCAAAAAATATCTCCAGACAAAAACACAAAAAAATTATTTGAAAAACACACCAGCTCACTGATATTACATCATAAACTGTTACATCCAAATATACATCTTTAGATTTAAACCCGAAGTGGGCGTGGCCTAAAGTGGAACAGAAAACAAATTCCGAAGCGCGGTGGTGGTAGTGTGTTCAAACAAACAAACAAACCAGCCCGAACAAACAAAAAGATTTAGATCATTGCAGCCATTTGTCTTGTCTTCAGACAGCAGGTTGATTTTTGTACTCACTTCCTATTAACCTGCTGTTTGCGTCGCCGTGAGGCAGCGTCTCCTTCATCGAGACGTCTGACTGCTCTTTTTTTCTCTCCAAGGACGTTGTTGATGAGGTCCTTTAAAGCTGCATTCCAGAGTGTTTATTTGCATACTAAAACTCGTCCCGCAGCCTCCGCATGCTCAATCAGGCCTTCAGGCTCCTCCGCCGTCCCAGTATGCATCACTCCGTTCTCCGAGGTTACTATGGGGATTTGAGGACAGCTGAGTAATACTGACTAATGCTACACACACTTTCGTCACACAGCACTGATTCGGATGTGAGCGTAGCAGCGAGTTGTAAAAGTAAGCGGCACCGAAATGTTCAAGTGGTCATGTGATATAACTGTAGCACTGAGAGTTCTTAAAATTATTATTAAAAGTGCAATAGTCATTTTTTAAATTTCTTACTTGTACAAATAACCTGGAAAATATATAGAACAGGTTAAAAAAATAACGATTTAATCTGTAACCTCGGTACGAGTGTGTTACGTGGCTGAGAAATCTGTGTTATGTTTCAGGGTGCTGTTTGTGTTTGCATTTGTATAGACACGCCCCCAACGCTCCTTCACTCCTCCCCCTCTCAGTCTGAAAACACATAATAAACACTAGCACTGCTTTTCCAAGATGGAGCCATTTGTTACCAGTGAAATTAATCAGAATTGCTGAATTTTGTGTGTTTATAGTGTTTATAGTGGCTTTGAAGCAGCTGTGAATGGCTAGCGATGCTAATAATGCAAATACCAGAGCTTAAACCTTCATGATCATTCTTATACATCACTGTGAGCTAAATGATGATGATGTGTTATAGTGTTATAGCATGGCTTTCAAGCCGCTGAATAGTTTTTCTTTTAGCTAACGGTGCTAACAATGCCAATGATGCTAATCCCAGAGCTTGTTACAAAGGGGGGAAAAAGCCACTCATCAAGTCACTTATTCTCATAAATCAGCATTTTTGCACATTTATACTGCCATAACTTGGCTTTCAAGCAGTCAAACACCCAATGGCGCTTAAACATGATGTCATGATGTCAAGTCCTTGCTAATGCTATGTCTAGTTAGTGTGTTAACTCTATTTGAAGTCTATGTACTGTACATGGGCAGGAATGGGGAAGGGTGGGAGGGCTCAAGAAGTAAAATAAATCATAAACCCAACTACGTTACTGTTAGGAACCAACAGTTTCTGTCACTGACACTGGAGACTCTTTCCATAAATTCTAAATTGAATAACATTTTGTAACGTAATAACATGCTGTTATTTAATTGATGCTAATTTATGTCAACTTTTTAGCTGGAATAAACTTTAGTTAACGCAGGTGTATTTAAACATCATTTAATAAAAATGTTAACATTACTTGTGAGTTGTTTATTCAGAAGATTTTGTAACTTTCTACTTTGTGCCTGTTTTACTTTATTACTTTATAATCTCACAGCCTTTTACTGTGTAAATGCAACCACAAAAACCTACAGTCCAAACGAACATATTGGATTTTGTGACTTGTTGACACTTTGTCTAAAAATGTAAACAAAAAGAAGAAGAAGAAGAAGAAAAAGAAATTTCTCCTGTTGTGTGAACAAAACTTCAGAAACAGTTGTGTCGGTATCTCTCCTGGAAATACAGCTAATTCTCTGGTAATTCCTGTGTAATTTAACGTGTTGTGTCTCCTAAAAGTAGAAAGCAGTGAAGTTCGAGTGAGTCATGGTTATTTTACATTTTTTAAATGACATAACAGGTCCCCTGAGTTCCTCTGTTCAACAAAGCAAATGTGCGTCACCACTCGATAATTAACTGTGAATCATATTCTCGGCTTTGGCATGGACTTCACAATAATGCAGCTCTGAGGCGTGTGTGTGTGCGTGTGTGTTTGTGTGTGTGTGTGCAGCTCTACAACGTGCTGCCTGTCACAGTGGACTTCTCCACACACAATGGAAGTCCCGTGAGTCAGCACCAACGAACGAAGAGAGACATTTCTTTTTTTTTCTTTTTTTTTCTTATTGTTTATTTGAATTCATTTCGACTTGGCTCTTGGAACAAAGCAGGAAAATTGGAACATGACACCGGATGGAGTGAGTGATGGCTGAAAGGACGGCCTCTTTCGCTCAGCCTCCTCCGACATGACATTTCCATACCGTGCTCTACAGTCCCCGTTATTACACACTCTAGAGGAGACGCTTATCGCAGCTTATCTTTCGGAGCCGGCGCGTGGGTGGAATAATTGCACCGGGTGTTGTTTCGTAATAAATGCACTCGGTCGCACCCTGTCGCTGTTGTTTCAGTGTCCTCCTGTGGAATCAAACACTTCACACGTGTCATTTCACACGTGCTAATAAACGTTCGGTGCTAATAAACGTCGCCAGGTATCTGATTATGTTTCTTATCTCACAAGGCGTATTTTTAACTGAATGATGGTTAACTCCTCGTTGATTCTGATTTCATTGCTCGGAGTGCAGACTTTTACAGACTTTTTCAGTATTTCTTTCAGAAACTCAGAGTCAGAAAGCAGTGCATATGAACTCCATGCAATATGCAAATTAAGAATTTGAATATTTAGAAATTAGAATATTTACATTTATACATTTATGGTGTACGTAGTTCCAGATTAATTTATAATGGGCCATTTCAGAGCCGACAACTTAAGCCTAAAAGTTACATAAATATTTACATTTGCGCTTGGAAAGTTACTCATATTCAGAGCCGACAAGCCTAAAAGCTACATAAATATTTACATTTACTCAGTGAAAGTTACTCTTATTCAGAGCGGAAAACTTAAGTTTGAAAGTTACGTAAATATTCACACAGAAAAGAATTCTTCGTATTCAGACCCGGTGACTTATTCTGAAAGTTATGTAAATATTTACATTTGCGCTTGGAAAGTTACTCATATTCAGAGCCGACAACTTAAACCTAAAAGTTATGAAAATATTTACACTTACGCAGGGAAAGTTACTCGTATTCAGAGCCGGTGACATAAATCTAAAAGTTCCATCGATGTTTACATTTACTCAGGGAAAGTTATTCATATTTAGAACCAGCAGATTAAGCCTAAAAGTTACGTCAGTATTTACGCTTGGAAAGTTACTCATATTCAGAGCCAACAACTGAAGTCTATAAGTTACGTCAATATTTTACATGTGGAAAATTACTTGTATTCATAGCTAGTAACTTAAGTCTAAAGGTTGCATCAGTATTTACGCATGGGGAAAGTTATTTGTATTAATATTCGAGTTATGCACCTGTGCAATTTCGGTATTAAATCCTCACTGCATTACATAATACATCTGGATAGTGACATAACATTCTAACCTTTTTGTCTTTTTCTTCCATCGGCAGGTTTCCAGGAACTTGGGCAAAATGTACAGCGAGATGATATTCGTGAGCGGTTTCGTGCACTGTGACCCTCACCCTGGCAATGTGCTGGTGCGAAAGTGCCCGAAAAGCAATAAGACGGAAATTGTTTTACTCGATCACGGCTTGTATCAGGTGAGACATCGTCCGAGCCTCGGCGCTCACAACAAAGCAAATCCGTCCCATATTACAGGCCATTATTCACCGGCTGCCTCTCCGCTCTCAGAGCCGCTGGTGCTGCGGCGGCGTAAAAGCATTTCATTAGAGACGACCTGCAGCTCTGCCATGTGTTTTAGGACAGCACTCCTACACATACACACACGCGCTCATGCTGGCTCGCTTGCTCACGGCCACAGAGCGCAGAACCCTGTCCATTTCGCATCCTTGTGCAGCATGTGTGTGGGAGCCGTAAATGCATTTGTGAAGATAATTTGGTGATAAATATGCACTACTGATGCTCGTGTATAAAAGAAGAGAGCGTTGGAGAGCTGCTCCACTCATTCGCCTCATAATGGAACCAATTTGCGAGTAATGACTTCAGAGTTTAGCGTTGCTTGGCCCCCGAATGTTGATTCCTGGCTGGAGTGTTATTTTTTGTTCACAGTCAGCTTACTGTATGTTGTAGCCATATTAATTAAAGTGTTGAAGTGGTAAAGTGGTGCTATTCTCAAGCTGCATGTTAATGACATCTCTCTCTCTCTCTCTCTCTCTCTCTCTCTCTCTCTCTCTCTCTCTCTCTCTCTCTCTGTTTGTGCCTTGCTCTGTATCTTTTTCTGTAGCTCTCTGTATTTTCTCTCCCCCTCTCTCTCTCTGTTTTTCTGTCTCTCTCATTATCTTTCTCTCAGTCTTGCCATGCAGTGGATCTCACTAGAACATTCAAACTGCCATCAACATTTTTCTGGCCCTGAAATTAGCTCCGCCCCCAGCTGAAATGATGCTACCTGTTTTCCTTGACATTACAGTCCGCCTCATAGGCAGCAGAGGGCTTTAAAACTAACTTTAAAGTCTTTAAAGATTTAAAATGGTTTACAAAATGTCACGTATGAGGAAAAAATTTCTTTGAGCCTCTTTTACTTTCTGTGTGTCTGTGTTTTTTTTCTGTCCAAGTTGCTGAAACCTGAGTTTCGGCTGAATTACTGCAGACTGTGGCAGAGTCTCATAAAGGGAGACATGAAGGGTATCGAGCGCTACAGCAGACGTCTGGGGGCTGGAGACCTGTACCCACTGTTCGCCTGCGTCCTCACGGGCCGCTCCTGGAGCTCAGTCAGCACCGGCATCAGCCAGACCCCCGTCACAAACGCTGAGGTATCGCACGTCCTACACGCAACCTGTCCACTCGCTAGAAATCAATCCTGTATCACATATATTTGACACTTGCTACGAAATTGATGGTTCCGGTAACATCTCCATGAAACACGTATAAAAAGTAGCAACATGAAACTTTCAGGCATGTCTGTAACGTGCTGGAGAACGAGGCAGGACGCAAGTGCTGATACTCAACGTGGCGTTTATTTGAGAGTCGTAGTCAGTATCCATAGCTGGGGGTAAATGTACATGTAGGTACGAAAAAAGTAATAATCCATAATCAATAACGAGTCAGAAAAACAGAATTTCTGTGGAACAGAGCGATACAATCGACAAGAGTTTGTAAGGATACTAAGGCACAACATAGACAAACTAATCAAGGACTTAACACAGAACAGGTGAACACAATAGGGTATCTAGCCTATGACTGGACGGGGTGGAGACAGGAATAGAACCAAAACAAAGGTACATGACAGAAAATCAAGAGTTTCCTTCTATGGTAGGAGGAAAGTGCTCACAGACGGCCACAATTGACTAGTTTTGCTGTGTTTGACAAAGGAGACAGAGTACACCCGTCCCACTCAGAGAGCAAGGACAATTTTGGACGGATGTGGGATCGTCGGGATTCAGAATCGCAATCTCCAGACACTTTTCTGTTGGGAGTTTAAATTACTTATTTGTTTATACTTTGAAAACCACACACTGTTGTTACCATTAAGTTGTTCTAGTGGACATCTGGCATTTTGGAAGTGAAGAAGATGAAGCCGAGATGTTTTTTTTTTTTGTTCCTCCTCCACCCTGCTCTCAGTCTGTCAGTAAGCAGCTGTAGTGTGTATCACTTTATCAGATAGTGACTGAAGCCCACCTGTTGGAGTTGGAGCTGCTCTGCTGCCCTGCTGCTCCGAGCGCTCGTGCTTGTGAGTGTTAGGGAACGAGTCACGGGCGTAGGACAGCGAGCGCCAGGGCCGGAGCTTGGCCTCTGTGGGGGGAGGATGGGCCATCTGTGGACTGTCAGGGACATTTATTTATACATGCGTTACGTAAGAGCACTCAGCTCCGCGCACTACACAGCACTTCACATCAATTGCAGAGAGCGCAGCATCAAGTAGCAAAACATACAGCGAGTCGTAAGCAGAAATATTCGCAGAATAAAATATATTTTTGCCTACTTTCAGTTTTGCTCGTTGGCCCATGTCCTCCCATTTTTAACGTTATTCAGTCAAGTCTGAGATGCCCGAGAGCTGTTTTCTGCAGGTGGCTTTTATTTCCAGAAGGCTTTTATTACCCAGAAGGCTTTGCAGAGATAATTATGGCCTGGTCCGTGGCTCCTGGTGTAGGATGTGCTTTTTAGCGAGCCGCGTTGCCTCCCTTCCAGCTTCGCTTTTCTATCCGTCGAAGCACAGCGTCTTCTCACTAACACGCTCGCACCCCCAATCCCCCCCCTCCTCGTTTCCACTCCATCAAATTACCAGGATGTTTTGAAGTAGTCTGGTCTCAGATAATTACAGGCAATTATAAATGCTGTTTCCAAATGTACAGCTGTGACAAGCGCAAAAAAAAGAAAAAAGCGAGGCTGTCTCATTTGCATAAGAAAGCAGAGATAAGAACATATTCTATCACATGTGCAGGAAAATGGTGTGTTAAAAACAACAGACAAAGAAAAGTGTGTACTCGTGTGTGTGTGTGTGTGTGTGTGTGTGTGTGTGTGTGTGTGTGTGTGTGTGTGTGTGTATTATGGGAGGCACTTGCATTCTTTCACATAGTATAATACAGAACACAAAAGCTGAAATTATAGAATGAAAAAACCTCATTTCATATAAGTAGTAGTCATAGTTTATGTATTTATTTATTTATGTAGTTATTTGTCTGTCAATTTAATAATACTACTACTAATAATAATAATAATGATGACATTGACAACAACGACAACAACAGCAATAATAATAATAATAATAATAATAATAATAATAAATATGCAAAGAAATGTGGGTATTTTCCTGGATAATAGACCATGTTTTTGATGAAAAAAATTTATAATAAGTAAAAAATGAATTAAATCATTGCGGCCGTGTGTGATTTCATTTGCAGAGAGCACAAGTTCTCCAAAGCTGGCTTTTCATTGTACACTTTTCGGCCTGATTTTGCCGTCCCAAGCCCAATCGCACATCTTTTTAAGGATAATCTTTGGTCTGGAGTTGAGATCGACGGCCTTAGAACGCATAACGTGGCAAATTTTTATCAGATTACTTTTCGTTCTGCTGCAACACTCGTTTAAAAGCCACCGTCAGGAGGACAGCACGGAATTACGCCAAATTCAAGGGACAGCTACACATATGGTAGAGGCGATGGCGAAACGTAAACAAAACATTTGGGATTTTAAAGAAGAGTGGTTTGTTGAATTGTGGCAGCAGTGAGAATGTCTCTATAATGTCTCATTCTAGGACAGAAAGGGATGGGGCATGGAATTAAAAATTGGGGATAAATTATAGCTTGCAGGTGTATTGCTAGCTAATTAGTAGGCAAACACTCTGATCATCTATACTTCACTTTATTTACTATTAAGGCACCCTGAATAAAAATTTCATGCTTTCCAGATGAAGAGATACAAACCCGTGCTGCATCGCTGCACACTCAGCATTATCACACAGACTGTTATGGACTCCTGCCAAGACTTTATTGAGGTTCTCGTACAACGTGACAAGTAATAATCGTAAAAGATCGTGCAGTGTAAAACTGGCTTAAGAAGCCTGGAACAACCTGCAAACCAAACCATTTTCCTCGGAAGTGTATCTATAAAAAAACCTCAATTCATTATTATTCTTCACAAGACTTTGATGCGTACAAACCCAATGTTTTTCTCTTTCTTCAACTCATACATATGAATCAGCGCCAAAAAACTGAGGAGAAACGTGAACATGTGGCTGATGATGTACTAAACTTCTGTCTATTAGCAGCAGTACGTTTAGTGTGTGAATTTCTCGCCTCCTGACACCAGGTGTGAATTAGCAGCAGGTGTGTTCCTCACAGCGCTGTAATCTCTGTATAACAAGCATTACAACAAGCACGGCTTTCCTGCAGAATTTTGAAAGTCCTGCACAGGTCGTTGTTTTTATTTTTTCATAAATTAAATCGGTTCTATCTCAGTAGCAGCATGTGAGGTTTTCCTCTCACACATCATTCCCGTCATCACTTTCTCAGCTATATTACTGCAGAAATCTACTTGAGTGAATTTTCCATCCATCAATTTTCTGGGCCACTTATCCTACACAGGGAGAACATTCAAACTCCACATACACAGGGTGAAGGTGGGATTCGAACTCCCAACCCCGGAGGTGTGAGGTAAACGTGCTAACCACTAAGCCACCGTTACCTTGTAATTTTTTAATTAAAATGTTTACTCCCTTCCTTGCTTATTTTTTCTTCTCTTTTCTTCTTTGGTATTTTATTTTTAATTTTTAAAACAAATTTTAATGTTAAACTTTGTTTCTTTTCTTCTTTGCTTCTCATGCTCTCTTAGGAGTAACTTTAATTAAAAAAAATAAAAATAAATAATAATAAATAAATAAAAAACAAGCCCAAAAACAATTATTGTATGTATTGCTAACAGTCATATTGTCCTTCGAAGCATGGGGGTGGTAGCATGTTATAAAAAAATAAATAAGAACAATACAATACAATGCAACAATTTAAAAATAGCATAATAATGCTACTATTAATACTACTACTAATAATAATATGTATTAATGCTCTCCACATTTACTTTATTTAACCCAAGTGTCTACATTTAATCATTTATGATCTCACAATATTTCTGAATTTCATTTCCTCTTTAGTCCTGCTTTTTTAAATAGTTTTATGTTCAACCATTTTCATTATTTCAGCATTTTTTAAACACATTTAATCCCATCTCATGTACGTCCATCAGTCCATATGAGGAAAAAAAATACAGTGCCACAGGACACTATATATTTGTGACAAAGAACACAATAAGCGGTACTTTTATGCTGGAATTCCCTGTTAACATTCGTGGTACAATAGCAGAGGCTTCCACCGATCAGATGAATGATGACACGTTAATGCGGGAAGCGTAAGGAATTAATTAAAGTGCCTCGGAAAGCCTTTATTATTAGCGGGAGATTAATTAATGTGATCATGTGAAGAAAACATTTTAAGGCAAATGCCATGAAGAATGATCATTATTCATTAGATAATTTAGCACAGCACAGACCATGGGACTTCCTGAACTTACGTCTGCTGGAAATATCGCTTTCTGTTTGCCTGAGTCCTTTTTCAAACGCTAATCACACACGTATCACGTATTTACTTACGTGATAGCGTTGACTCCTGTTTCTGGAGTTCGGATACAGTGAGGGAAAAAATTATTTGATCCCCTGCTGATTTTGTACGTTTGCCCACTGACAAAGAAATGATCAGTCTATAATTTTAATGGTAGGTGTATTTTAACAGTGAGAGACAGAATAACAACAAAAAAAATCCAGAAAAACACATTTCAAAAAAGTTATAAATTGATTTGCATTTTAATGAGGGAAATAAGTATTTGATCCCCTATCAATCAGCAAGATTTCTGGCTCCCAGGTGTCTTTTACACAGGTAACAAGATGAGATTAAGAGCACTCTCTTAAAGGGAGTGCTCCTAATCTCAGCTTGTTACCTGTAAAAAGACACCTGTCCACAGAAGCAATCAATCAATCAGATTCCAAACTCTGCACCATGGCCAAGACCAAAGAGCTGTCCAAGGATGTCAGGGGCAAGATTGTAGACCTACACAAGGCTGGAATGGGCTACAAGACCATCAGCAACTTGGTGAGAAGGTGACAACAGTTGGTGCGATTATTTGCAAATGGAAGAAATACAAAATAACTATAACAAAGGGACGATGGACGGGGCCATGTACCATCAAATCTTGGGTGAGAACCTCCTTCCCTCAGCCGGGGCATTGAAAATTTGTTGTGGATGGGTATTCCAGCATGACAGTGACCCAAAACACACAGCCAAGGCAACAAAGGAGTGGCTCAAGAAGAAGCATGTTAAGGTCCTGGAGTGGCCTAGCCAGTCTCCATACCTTAACCCCCTAGAAAATCTGTGGAGGGAGCTGAAGGTTCGAGCTGCCAAATGTCAGCCTCGAGACCTTAATGGCTTGGAGAGGATCTGCAAAGAGGAGTGGGACAAAATCCCTCCTGAGATATCTGCAAATCTGGTGGCCAACTACAAGAAACGTCTGACCTCTGTGATTGTCAACAAGGGTTTTGCCACCAAGTACTAAGTTGAAGGGGTCAAATACTTATTTCCCTCATTAAAATGCAAATCAATTTATAACTTTTTTGAAATGTGTTTTTCTGGATTTTTTTGTTGTTATTCTGTCTCTCACTGTTAAAATACACCTACCATTAAAATTATAGATTGATTTTTGGGCAAACGTACAAAATCAGCAGGGGATCAAATACTTTTCTCCTTCACTGTAAATCTGTTTTTCACTGGTCATCAGGACATCTTGAAACTCTTTGTATAAGAGCATCTGCTAAAGTTCCAGCAAAGTTTTGATCCATATTTTTGTATTTACCTCATGTCCCATTTTGTAATATTTGGTGAAGTTACTCCTTACATGGCAGCACTTACAAAAAGGTATCTGATTCCTGTCACTTATAGTTTGTCTTTGTGAGAGTGTAGGGACTGCTACTGTACTCTAGCCTTTGTACTAGCGTCATTGGCAAATCAGCAAAGCAAACTAACTGTATCAGCTACGTAAACTCAATCGAGGCACTAACAATCTCTGCTATTTCTGTCCAAGCTTTATTTTTCTTCTTAATGTCTCTATGCACATTTAATAAGAGGTCGTATATGAAAGGAAACGATGAAACCATGGTTATAAGTTTTTCTTACGTTTTCGTAGGAGCTAAAGTTGTGAGTGGGGAAGGGAAGGAACGCAGGACCACATGCGCCATAGGTTTGGACCAAGGAATCATTTGAGTTCATCATTTGCGTTCGATAGTAATTTGACCAGCAGATAAGTAGGCTTAGAAACATTTGCTGTGTATGTTTAAAGATAATGCTTTGCAAAATGATTCGACACATCTTAATGCAGTAACTATAGTGCACTACTCTTTCTGAAACAAACCTTCTGTACTATGCACACTGCACATTAGCCAAGACGTAATCAAGTTGTCCGTAAAAAGATTTTACAGATGATCTTTTCTGAATCAGGAACTTTCAGGTTTGTGGAAACACAAACAGCACAAAGCCGCAGACAAGTCTCCTGCTAGGACAAATTGTGCAACACAATAGCAATAGCCATCCAGGTCACGGCACCAATTTGTTAGAAATTTGTCAAAGATGAGTCAGGAGACTGGTATTCCTATATTTCCAATTCTTGATGTTTATTTGCACGTTTGGAGTACCTTCAGATCAGATGAAGGTCAGATGCGAATAATTAAAGGCAAATATTTTCTTCACCACAATAAAGCAAGTGTACAAACAGCTACAGTTAGCACATCTATAAAAGGGGTGTGAGAGATACTAAGCCCACCGAGAGTGTTTTGTCAAACATGACAAAAAAAAACAGCCTGCCAAGCCTGACAGCCTGTGTCAAGACAAACATTTCAAAATATGCTAAGTGCTAAGTATGGACAAACGATTAATACAAGTTAAACCTCAGTGACAAGGATCATGGAAGTGGAAATATGGCTGTTGTTAAAACTGACAAATATACATCTAAAATCACAAATCACCTCAGGGTGATTTTTTTCACATTTTCTCAGCACTTTGTCCATTTGAACAGAACCCTGATGTGTTCTTGGCCGTGGTATGGTTCCAAATAATCAAACTATGATTACAGCATCTTAGATGAATATGTTATAAAAACAACACAATGGATCTTGTTTTTATGATATAACCTACATGGTTACCAGTTCTGACAAATGGCACAGTTGACAGAATTTGTTAAATTTTACTTAAACCTGCATCTCAGCGCCAAGAGGATCCAAACGTTTCAAATAAAACCCTCACTGTGTTAACGTGACAGCTTTGTAATTTGTAAGTTTCCCATGTTGTTCAATTTGATCAGCCAGGAATAAAGCGATGTCCGAAACGTCTGGCCAATATTTGCGTCAGTATAAACGCTGGGATTTGAGAATCCTTCGTAATGTGAGTATACTAATGACAATACCGTTTACACTGCTCAGTGGTGTTAAAATATTGTTATGGTTTAAGACAAGCATGAAGTAAAATTGGACTAATTTCTCAACTGAGGAATTTGTTAGAACCCGTTTGGTAATAATGTAGGCCATATTGTTGAATTATATGGGGAGTCAAATGTAAACCTTAAAATTCTGACATAAATTAGAAGTGAATCAAATTTTTTTTAGAAAAATGGACAATGGAACACTTGCATTGAACTAAATGGAGATTATGTAGAAAATAATACACTTTTGTGACACCTATTTGCAATAAACAATGGGGGAGAAAATCATTTGGCTCACCTTTGTATAATAAATCCTTCTCACAAGATGCTTTTCTCGTAATAATGAGACGTTTTCTTGTAAGAATCAACCGCTTTTCTCTTAACAGTGCAAGGCTCAGAAACTCACAAAAAGAACTGATCACAAATATACAAAAGAACAGATATACTGTATAAAGACGAATTAATGAAGGGCTGATCTGAGAACAGGTACAATGGCGCAAGGTGCGGAGACAGGACCGAAAACCAAAACAAAAGCACGTGTCAAAATAAAACGTAACCCGTAGTGCTTGTCGCACTGGGAAACTGTTTGCCGTTGTTTTCTCGTAATAACATGATGCTGAGGATGTATTCTTACGTGGCAGCAATGAGCTTACATATTGTTGTGAATAACAGTAATCACAATCAATTATATATAGTGTATTTTGTGAAAATTGTGATCACCAAATAAAATGCTATTAATTGTGCTGGCCTGCCGTTCACATTAAACTTAAATGCTGCAGCACTGCTTTGTTTCTCCCACGTCACCTCCCACTGAATTCTCGCATTCTCGCTCCTGGATAAATGCATTGTAATACAGTACGCCGAGCTAAAAGCAGCCGCGCAAATTACCTCTCACCCACAAGGCCGAGCGGCGGCTGTAATTGAAAAGATGATGCTGAAAGCGCGCACAGGGCCGGGAGGTGCCCCCGTCAATCAAACTTCAAATCGGGCCGAGCTCTCCTCATCTGTCGGCTGCTCATTATGGGGATTTGATGTCTACAAAGTGCGGCTCGTCTGAGTCAGTGGCGTTCTTTTGCCGTGGACGTTTAATCTGCGTGAGGATGAAGAGGAGAGCGAGAGAAAGAAATGATTCATTCCTCCTTTCAGTTCTCTCGCTCAAACACAAGCGGCCGTGTTCCAGTGTAACGACAAAGATGTCTGGAGCAGATTCAGGAGAAGAGGGGACTGTTGCATTTCTGTTCTCTGTGCATGCACACACAGATACACTCGCCAGAGTATGTGTCGAGCTTTCAGTTTATAAGACTTTCAAACAGATTAGTTTCTGATCCCTTTTGCTTCTTTCAAACTACAGACAGACAGACAGACAGAGAAAGAGGAAAACGAAAGAAAAGACAGAGACTGAGAGGGACAGAGAGAGACTGACAGAGAGGGAGAGTTAGAGGGAGATGGAGAGAGAGAGATGGACAAAGAGAGGGAGAGACACAGGGAGACAGAGACAGAGAGACAAAGAGAGAGAGAGAGAGAAACAATGAGACAGAGAGTAGGAGAGATACAGAGAGAGAGGGAGAGAGACAGAGAAAGAGACAAAGAGAGGGAGAGAGAGACAGAAAGGGGGAGAGAGAGAGTTGAGAGAAACAATGAGACAGAGAGAGGGAGAGGGAGACAAAGTGAAAGAGAAACAATGAAACAGAGTGAGGGAGAGAGACACAGAGGGAGAGAGAGATGGAGTGAGACAGAGAGAGACAAAGAGAGAGAGAAGCAATGAGACAGAGAGGGAGAGAGACAGAGAGAGATATGGTGATATAAGATGCATTTTTCTTTTTTTTGTCTTATTAACTTCAAGAAGAAACTAACTTACCGCAACATTAAATGTAACTATAAATGTAAAGAAAAATATTATAATCTTTGGCAAATTGCTGTGGTATAAGACGAATAAAGTACTTCAGCACATACTGTTGTTCGAAAATCCTCAATGTCTGGGTGGTAACAGTAATCAATCAGATCAGCTTTTCTCGCTGTAATAGTTTCAGCTTTGTGTGATCAATGAAAATGAAAACAGTCGCAACATTTCAGATTTTCAGCCGAATTTACGGATGTGATGTATTTATCCAACCAAAACCTCCCGAACAAATAAATATCAGTGAAATGAATGAATAGAGCTCGCAGTTAAATCAATAACGCAGACAGACGTTTCTGTGTCTCATCCCTCCAGCCGTCCTTAGCTAACCGAACAGGAGGGCAGGTAGGTGGAGGCGGGACCACGCCAGCATTTTTGATAAACACATGCCATTAGTGTTGTAAAGAAAAGTGAAGCTCTGGTCAATATGGACCTGCCCTCTCGTTAGGGCCGACTCTGTTTTCCTGCGGCAGATGAAAGGCTCGCCTCTCTCCATCATTCATTCGGGTCTGCCTCGGCAATTATCGTCCGGCTCCTGTAGCCTTGGTTCTGTAAAACCTGGCCTCATTAGCCCTCGGTACGACTCCCGGCTGTGTGCTGAGTGCTCCGGATTATGCTGCTCTCTGTATGTCGCAATCACGCTCTGCCTTTTACAGCTGTCCGTCCGTCCATTTGCTTTCCTCCACATGCAGTAGCTACAGGAGAGACGTAACCGAATACAAATATGTGTTCTAAACAAGCATGTATAAAGATAAGGAAAAGAGGTGCACTATTCATTATTTTTTTCCATCTTATATTTTTAGAATGCTTTGCTAAAAGTGGGACATTTTTGTTTCTGTACAATAATCAGATGTCAACTTTATGTGAGATATCAAGCTTGCGAGACAAAGAAATACCACGTTCATTAGCATTTACAGTATGTTAACGATGCATTTACAGTGATACCGTTACAGCGTTCATTCATCCTTAGTAACTGCCTGGTCAGAGTCATGTTGGTTTAAATTAGGATACTGATTTGTTTATATTTTGAGAAATAGAACTAACTAAAATAGTTAGAAAATGTCATGCAAAAATGATAACTTTGTGAGCAGGATTTTAAAAAAAAGAAAGAAAAAAAAGCTCCAGGTTTAGGCCACACCCTCTTCAATCTTAAATCCAAATACAGATATGGATATTTGGAGCAGTTAACAGATACAGATTGTGGTATTGTGTTACACCCCTAAGCTACAGATATGTGTAAAATTTCAGTCAAATTTACACAGCCCTATATATTGTTCATTATATTAATAAGTGTGTGTGTGTATAAGTGTATGAGGGTGACGCTGTGACATCAATAATCATCAAATCTCTAAGAAGAAAATATTCTTTAGCTGAGAGTACACTCACACAGAAACTAATTTCTAAATTCTAGAGCTGGCTATAACTGTGACTTGAGAATATTTCTGATGTTGAGCATTTAATTAGGAATGTATGCACAACATTATTATTAGGATTTTTTTCAGTATCATGCAACAAGAAGCATGACGCAAGAGCGTAATTAGGTATGTGCTTTACTGGGGCAAGACTGTAGTAGGGTCAAAACAGAAAACAATGGAAAGAGGCAAGGGCCGGGAACAAGAAAAAACTTTGAACCACAAAAACAAAGACTTAATGGCAAAAATTTGCATGGTAAGACTTTGCAAAATAATATTGACAAAACAGGGTACAAATACAGGAACTAATCAGAAGTAAACACAGAGCAGGTGAACACAACCAGGCAACAAACCAATGACAGGACACAGGGGGAGTGAGGACTAGAACAAAAAAACAAACAAAAAAAAAACAACCGTGTTGTGTTTGTCACCATAAAAACCGTGACGAGTTTTTGTTTTTTGTTTTATTACTATTATCTAAGAATTATTATCGATGTTAATAATTATTCCAGGATTGGAGGAGGAGCTCTGTTTTTTAAGAATATGCCCTTCATCATATATTTACGTTTGCTTTCAGTGTTCAAGTCTTTCTCTTATCTATTTTACTCCAACATCTTGAGCTGAGATGGAGGCGTAATCGAGAACACAGAGCGTTAACCGGAGTTATTGTAAGCAAAGGCAAGGAAATAAATAAATGAATAAAAAATCTCTGCCTTGCAATCCATGCGGCATGTTCCATTTTGTTTACTCAACAAGTCAGGAACAAAAGTCAAGAACATTATTGGTGCATTTAAATGAGTGTAATTTGCATTCATTGTGGAAGTGAAGCGCTTGTTTTGAGCTTGAATAGTGAACTGCAATCAGTGGCGCTGATGGTGAGGGGGGTCATGGGAAAAGAGAGAGAGAGAACGAGAGATTCCTAGTAAATTGGAACGAAACATCTGATGTCAGTCCGAAACTGTTAGTTGTCTGATTAATGTCACAGTCGGTGAAAACTCTTACGTGCTCAGGAGTGTATCAGGAGTGTTGCGTTTGTTTATGCGGATTCAAAGTTTAGCAACATGCGACAATAAAGCACTGAAATGAGCTGTTTTGTTGCCTAAAAGAGGCATTTTCACTGTCTGACAAACGGGTACAGAAATATGATCATAGCACACTACTGCTTATGCCATTTCTTTACTTATTTAAAAATAACAAAAATCTTTATTTCTTTTTATCTGGCACAGAAGTAAGATGGCGATAGCACATGACCTTTTTGCAAGCAACGCCATTAACCATGTGGTGGATTTCAGCCTATAATGGAAAAGTATCTATGATGGGGATTGTTCCCAGGTTTTTACATAAAAAAACTAAGAGATCTTCCCTCAAATGCATATGCATGAAGAAGGGAAATGCACTTTGTGTCATATTTGTCAAAATTTTAATGTAGCCCTTTGTCCTTTAAAAAATCCAAAATAAGGAATCACCAAGGCCTTCCAGACGTGGCAGTCTTTCTCTTGGAAGCTTAATATGCTGCCTACCTAGGGACCTGCCTTCAGATTGGAACACAGTGTTTGTTTTCTCTGTGAGAGAACTGTCTTCTGCAGACGTCCTCACCTGTACAGGTTCCTCGCGAGTCTCCGCCTTATCTTCATTGTCAGTCCTTCAATCTGAAATTGACTTTGTTCTGAAATGGAAAAAGTAACTGCTGGGCTTTGAAGGAACGAGTGTGAAGTGGAAATGGAGCCCTTCAAAACGCAACCAATAAGATGAGGCCTCATATGTGATGTAGTAAAGACGCAATTCGCTAGTTACCATATCGAAGCAGGAATTTGTCTTAATATCCAGAGTTATTTAATATAAACTTAAAGACATGTTTTTGTGCTCTGGAATCAGTCATCATGCCTCCGTAGCTCTTGATTGAACTTCTGCGACTTTTGTAACTGCTGGGCAGCTGAACACACTCAGAGGAAAGCACTATCTGCCCTCTTCCACATACATGGGCTCACAGACGCCTATGTTTGTCTAGCGTCGCTGTGATTGACAGGGAAAAGAGAGTATACCATCCCTAATACTTGGTGGACCAATTTTGCTCCCTTGGCTCCCGGATACAGATAGCTGTGGCATCTCCAGGATTTGAATTTGTGATGTCCAGATAATAGAGCGAAATGATTATCAGTAGTCATGCCAATACTTTAATCTATTCATAATTTCAACATCAACATCGGCAAATATGTACATGCCAAATAGCGGACATGAATAAATTGAATGAATTTTAATATCTATTAATCACTACTTTAGAAGACAATGTTTTTTTTCCTGCTTTGTTATTTATTTATTTATTTATTTATTTATTTATTTATGTTTTTAGGGGGGCATGGTGGCTTAGTGGGCACTCCGGTTTCCTCTGGTTCCCTCCCAGTGGATTAGCACCCCGTCCAGGGTGTCCCCCGCCTCATGCCCGAGTCACCTGGGATAGGCTCCAGGCTCCAGGCTCCCTGCGACCCTGTGTAGAATAAGTGGTACAGAAAATGGATGGATGGATTTATATTTTTTACATGATTTATGTTTATAAGCAAATACTACTAATTTTCACTAGCCTAACCAGATAGTTTGATAAGTCACGTAGCCGAACGCTCCTCTTCAGTGAAACTAGCCCAGTTCATTCTGGCAGTTGAAAGCTTCTGAAAAGCCTGCACGTTAATAATGAATAGTGTTGGCAGGCAGGAAGAATAGCCTCCCTCCTGCGTAATTGCCTTTGTGTTTGTCTCAAGGGAGAGCTTATTTTGGACTGCTCGTACCGTTGTCCTCCTTGCTGATCAGCACTGTGCCTCATAATGGCTGCCCTGGAGCTGTTTTCACATGGGGAGACATCCCAAATCAGAAAAAAAATGGACCATCCCAAGTGTTTGGGTTTTTTCCCCCCTCAATTTTCCTATGGCAGAGAGAACGAGAGAGAGAGAGAGAGAGAGAGAGAGAGAGAGAGATGTAGAGATGTCTGAGTCTGGGCCTCTTTCTGAAGTGCTCTTGAGTAGTGACTGCCCACCACTTCTGAGTCTTCAGGGCTTTACAGCTTGAGTACTCAGCTAAAACCAAGAAGTTAAGCTCCTGCTCTGACCGTCTGTGGCCTTTTTCTGGAGAAAACTGTGTCCTAGTATGGCTTACTGTCAAAGGGCCGCTCTGAGAATACGGCTCCTTCTTCAGGGGATGATGCAAGTTCGCAGTAAGCAGTTAAATCTAAGTGGCTACTGCCCAAACCTCATGTCACAAAAAAAAGTAATAAATAAATAAATAAATCAGCAGGCTGAAACAGCTGACATGAGAAAACAGTCAGAGATATCACAAACACACACACTGATACTGTAGTGCTGGGATTGCAACAGGAAGAAATGTGTATATTATATACTAACCCCACCGCTTAGCTCATTACATAGTGTGCAAATTGTAGCTTTCAGGAAGCATTATTTTCTGTATTTATATCAATACATATCAGGCATTTGATATACCTCAAGCATAACCTTTGTTTCTAAGAAAAACAACCTAACCTAACAAATCTACTGGACCTGCTATTGGTCACTCAAACCGAAATGTCACGACATGTTGGTATTTAAGTTTTAAGGCTGGAAATAATAACAAAGCTCTGTGCAGTGTGTTGTTTTGGGGTTCTCTTTAAACTCAGTCCAGTATTTGTTTAATTCACAACATGTCTATGAAGGTTTTCAGTAGGTTCGAAAGGTTTTTTCAAAGGCGATATATTATGGGTTCGTCAAATTTTCCGTTCAATTAGTTCAACGTCAAACCCAGTGAGGAGATAAAGAATGTTTAAATGTGCAAATAATCCCTGAACACTTTATCTAAGAGTGCAACATCAAGGGGTTTGGATTTATACACCAGAGCATTGATGTGATAAAACAATGCCATGCCACGGAAAAGACCTACTTCAGTAGAAAGCGGTTGAAAGGCTACAACAAGCACATAAACGTAACTCATCAATCAAAATATCAAGCAAATAAATCCCATGAAGCAGGACTTATGTTGGGATGCCTTGTGTGAATCATCCACAAATGGATCTTGAATGTAATTGTGATCCAAAAAAAAAAAAGAGAGCATCACCGGGACTTTTAATTTGTCCTGGCTGGGAGGGATGTAAATATGGAGCAGGTCCATATCTCAGTCAAAAAAAAAAAAAAAAAAAAATCCCTGGACGAAAACCAACAGCCAGAATGGATAAGGCAGCGGTCCAGGGAAGAAAGCCATTTGTGTCTGAGAGAGGCCAAGCACACACATGGCTCATGCTTCTCTGTCTCTTTGCTGGTGTTGGAGTCGGGATTAGGAGTAGCTGGAGCAGTGTTTCAGATTAGGACGTGTGTCACGTGATCTAGTTTAATCTGAACCATCACGCCATCATGTTATTGGCACATACAACTTGGAGCGACTTAGTTTAGGCCCTAATCTCCTTCCTTCCTCTTCCTCATCTTTCTCAGGGATAGAGATTTACGAATTAGGAGATGAATTGAACAGAAAATGGAATCTGTTTTCTAAACCTGGTTACATCACAGCTGCCTGTTATTAAAGCGGTGCAGTGATGAAGGAGGAAATGGAAGATGAAGCATCTGACAAAGAAATCAGCTTTATTTATCTAATGAGTCATTTCTTCAGAGACATTAAAACATTATGACACCAACACAACAGACATCTCTGCACTAATAAATACTAATAAATACAGTTATTTATACAGCTTTCTTTCTTTCTTCACCATTTCAGTTTCTTTCTTTCTTTCTTTCTTTCTTACTTCCTTCCTTCACCATTTCTTTCTTTGTTTTTTCTTTCTTAGTTCCTTCCTTCACAATTTCTTTCTTTCTTTCTTTCTTTCTTTCTTTCTTTCTTTCTTTCTTTCTTTCTTTCTTTCTTTCTTTCTTCACCATTTCAGTTTCTTTCTTTTTTCTTCACCATTTCAGTTTCTTTTTCTTTCTTCACCATTTCTTTCTTTCTTCTCCATTTCTTTCTTTCTTTCTTTCTTTCTTTCTTTCTTTCTTTCTTTCTTTCTTTCTTTCTTCACCATTTCAGTTTCTTTCTTTTTTCTTCACCATTTCAGTTTCTTTTTCTTTCTTCACCATTTCTTTCTTTCTTCTCCATTTCTTTCTTTCTTTCTTTCTTTCTTTCTTTCTTTCTTTCTTTCTTTCTTTCTTTCTTCACCATTTCTTTCTTCCTTCCTTCCTTCCTTCCTTCCTTCCTGTCTTTCTTTCTTTCTTTCTTTCTTTCTTTCTTTCTTTCTTTCTTTCTTCACCATTTCAGTTTCTTTCTTTCTTTCTTTCTTACTTCCTTCCTTCACCATTTCTTTCTTTCTTTCTTTCTTTCTTTCTTTCTTACTTCCTTCTTTCTTTCTTTCTTTTTTCTTTCTTTCTTTCTTTCTTTCTTTCTTTCTTTCTTTCTTTCTTTCTTTCTTTCTTCCTTCACCATTTCTTTCTTTCTTTCTTTCTTTCTTTCTTTCTTTCTTTCTTTCTTTCCTCACCATTTCTTTCTTTCTTCACCATTTCAGTTTCTTTCTTTCTTTCTTTCTTTCTTTCTTTCTTTCTTTCTTTCTTTCTTTCTTTCTTTCTTTCTTTCTTTCTGTCTTTCTTCTCTTTCTTCTCTCCAATTCTTTGCATACAGAGCCTGATCACTTCCAAATAGATTCTTTAAGGGTTCATTAATTAGTAATTAACAGTTCTTAGTCTCCTGAAAGGGTTCCACTGTTGTTGGATTATAGATACAGTGAGGGAAAAAAGGATTTGATCCCCTGCTGATTTTGTACGTTTGCCCACTGACAAAGAAATGATCAGTCTATAATTTTAATGGTAGGTGTATTTTAACAGTGAGAGACAGAATAACAACAAAAAAAATCCAGAAAAACGCATTTCAAAAAAGTTATAAATTGATTTGCATTTTAATGAGTGAAATAAGTATTTGATCCCCTATCAATCAGCAAGATTTCTGGCTCCCAGGTGTCTTTTACACAGTTAATGAGCTGAGATTAGGAGCACTCTCTTAAAGGGAGTGCTCCTAATCTCAGTTTGTTACCTGTAAAAAGACACCTGTCCACAGAAGCAATCAATCAATCAGATTCCAAACTCTCCACCATGGCCAAGACCAAAGAGCTGTCCAAGGATGTCAGGGACAAGATTGTAGACCTACACAAGGCTGGAATGGGCTACAAGACCATCGCCAAGCAGTTTGGTGAGAAGGTGACAACAGTTGGTGCGATTATTCACAAATGGAAGAAACTGTCAGATTGAAAGGATTTACAGTGGGGGGAAAAAAGTATTTGATCTCCTGCTGATTTTGTACGTTTGCCCACTGACAAAGAAATAATCAGTCTATGATTTTAATGGTAGGTGTAATGATTTAATCACTGTAAATCATTGAAACTCCACGAGGTAAGATCTTGCATGGAGTCCCTCGGTCTGGGGCTCCATGCAAGATCTTACCTCGTGGAGTTTCAATGATCATGAGAACGGTGAGGAATCAGCCCAGAACTACACGGAAGGATCTTGTTAATGATCTCAAGGCAGCTGGGACCATAGTCACCAAGAAAACAATTGGTAACACACTACGCCGTGAAGGACTGAAATAATGCAGCGCCCGCAAGGTCCCCCTGCTCAAGAAAGCACATGTACAGGCCCGTCTGAAGTTTGCCTGAATGATTCAGAGGAGAACTGGGTGAAAGTGTTGTGGTCAGGTGTCGTCAGATCTCTCTGCCATCAACTCAACTCACCGTGTTTGGAGGAGGAGGAATGCTGCCTATGACCCCAAGTCATAACACCATCCCCACCGTCAAACATGGAGGTGGGAATATTATGCTTTGGGGGTGTTTTTCTGCTAAGGGGACAGGAACTGCACCGCATCAAAGGGACGATGGACGGGGCCATGTACAATCAAATCTTGGGTGAGAACCTCCTTCCCTCAGCCAGGGCATTGAAAATGACCTTAATGACTTGGAGAGGATCTGCAAAGAGGAGTGGGACAAAATCCCTCCTGAGATGTGTGCAAACCTGGTGGCCAACTACAAGAAATGTCTGACCTCTGTGATTGTCAACAAGGGTTTTGCCACCAAGTACTAAGTCAAAGGGGTCAAATACTTATTTCCCTCATTAAAATGCAAATCAATTTATAACTTTTTTGAAATGCATTTTTCTGGATTTTTTTGTTGTTATTCTGTCTCTCACTGTTAAAATACACCTACCATTAAAATTATAGACTGATAATTTCTTTGTCAGTGGGCAAACGTACAAAATCAGCAGGAGATCAAATACTTTTTCCCCCACTGTAAATCCTTTCATGGTTTCCCAAGAGGAACAACTGATGAACTCTTTAAGATTTATAATGTCACTATTATATGGCCATTATTTTTATCTATATTATTTACATATCTGGAGACTGTGAACTTCTCATTAACATTAAAAGTGATATTTCCTGTTTTTGTTGTTGTTGTTTTTTTTTCACTTTTTCTTAATCTAGAACATGAGTTATCTATCATTATGTGCATAAGGCAACAAACCAATAAAACAACATAAGACACATAAAATCAGTCAATATATGATTCAAAACCACCTAATTTGAGTTGGCTCATTGTTCCTTGTTGTATTGACACGCTATTAAATCGTCACACTCAAGTTTGCAAGCGCGATATGTGATTGATTGCAGTCTCCTGGCTTTTGAACCTGATCATTGATGCATTAGAACAAAGGAGATTTATTATCGACAGTGTGAATAACAGCACAATCCAAATAACAATAAGAATCTATACACTAAAGAAGTGTTTTTTTTTTTTTAATGAATAATGAGCACTTTCTTTAAATAGTACACTTTCCAGACAGTGAGTCACTCTGAAGTGTACGTTTTGTTTGCTTTGAAAAAAAAATGTCTGCTTTAATGTATGAGCACAGATATTAGGTACAGTCAGAGCTGGTGTGAGTAGAGACTGATTAAAATAAGAAGAGGCAGCGAATAATGCTCAAGATGGTTGTATTATGT